>CM061558.1:47703960-48303960 GCA_030864225.1 Capsicum baccatum var. pendulum
ATAAAAAAATCACCTATAATCATTTTTCTAGTTTGGTTGGGGTAATAATTTACTTTGGATAAAATTTTAATTCCATAATAAAGTTTTTATGGAAAATCTTCCAGTCGAAAATTAGAATCCAATTCCGAATTTGAAATTTATGCCAGACGTCCAAGAAGGATTTATGACTTTTCATAATCAAATTCAATTCCAAATTGGATTTAACTATTTGGTAATTTTCTTCACTGAAAATTGGCAACCAAATTCCAATAGCACTAGTCCTTTTGGGACTTGAACTTTGTACATGAGGTCCTTTATGGACTAACCAATTTCAATTACTTATTTACCTACCTTATATAAATAAATACTAAATATATCTCACACACATACATGCGTGAAGTGGTAGTATCTTGATTGTCTCCTACGACGTGAACTATCATGAAATAACTATAACAAAAATAATAGATTATAATAGATCAAAATCTACAATAAAACAATATGATTAAACATAAAACTTTTACATAAAAGTCCTTCAAAGCCTGACTGACTATTTATCTATCACCTATAAACTATATAATAAAATAATACAATAATCAATATATCAGAACAATACTATTAAAGTCACATTTACAAATAAATTCATCAAAGCCCGACTAAACGTTAATCGAACATATGTATTAAACAGACAAAAACTACAGATGGTACAATAATTGATACATTAGAACAATGTTATTAAACCTAACCTTAACACAAAAAATTTCTTAAAGTCCGACCTAGCATTCATTTTATATAATATAGACTTGAACAGAATAAAAACTACAACTAAATAATATGATAATTAAGACATTAGAACAGTATGATATAGACGACACCTTCAGAGCTCATAAAAAAGTAGTTATAAGAATATACCTTATATTGTTATATTGCTGTAGGGGAAAACTCAATTTATAGAAGCACAATTTTTTTTCTCTAAAAAACGGTTACCTAAATATGAAAATTTTTAATTATTCTACTGCAAAAAGTAAAAAAATAAATTATCAAATTATTTATGGTAGTATGCATTTGATTGTTGATTTCCAAGGTTTGGCATATATGGTAGCATTTACGATAGTTTTTTAGATTTAACAAATATTTTTCAAGAATTTTTTTGTTTTGCCAAAGTATGTTAGTTTTTATTTTACCAAAAGCAAAAAAACTTTTATTTGCAAAATCACATATAACTCCTAATTATATATTTCACCTCTTACTATTTTTTAAGAGTCTTTATTAATTAATTCTGCTAATACCTTTTTACCATATTATTCTTCTCCTACAATATATTTTAGGACTACTTAATTTATCAAATATACTTTGCTCTTATAATGTTTAGGATTCTTTAATGTTAAAATTATATATTAAATAACAAATTAAAGAAAACAGTAAAAAGACGATTTTGTCTATTGCGGAGATTTTTAATAAAGGACAAAAAATTTAAATCACTTTCTAAGGGTTTTCACACTTTTAATATATTATATTATATATATAATATTATATATATATATATATATTATATTATATATATTATATTATATATATTATATTATATATATATATATTATATTATATATATTATATTATATATATATATATATATATATTATATATATTATATTATATTATATATATTATATTATATATATATATTATATTATATATATTATATTATATATATATTATATTATATATATTATATTATATATATATATATATAATAAAGAGATATAATTTAATTTTCTATACTTGATAGAGAATATTCAAATTATTGACAATATTAATTATATTTTTGGTGCTCGCAAAACATATAATAATATTCCATTTGGGCTAAATATTATTTATTTGAATCAAATTCTTCAATTTATTTATCAAATAACAAAATAATTAAACCATTAATAATCATAAGAACACTCGCTGGTGTGAGATCCTATAAGTTCAAAACTAAGCCGGTTGTAATATTTATCATATCAATATACTAATCAAGGTTGGCGTCTAGCAATACTACTCAATGATCGAATATCATATGGTATACAATTTACTCTCTAGAACCTATAAAAGAATAATGTAGTATTTTATTCTATATTTTTAGCTCGGGATCACTGTAGGATATTATTTGACTGTCAAATCTCAATAGGTGATCAATTATGTGTGTATGTCCAATTATAATCGACTATTGAATGACCTAAGGAACTCTTTCCTTCTTCTACTCAATTGGCCCAGCCAAGGTCTTGCTTAGTCGTTTATAATACATGACAACATAGAGCTTAAACTCATTACCAAGAGTTGACAGATTCCATCTTACACCAATTATTAGTTCTACAAGCATTTAATTATACCCAATATCCTTTCAATCCTTTTCGTATAAACATGGATGTCCAGTATCAAAGAATAATAAATAATTGATTAATTACTATGATGATCTCAGGTCAAAGAAAACTCTTACATCATATTTTTCAAGATAATATCCTAGTGATAGTTTATGGTAATCCAATAATTAAGAATCATCCAGTGAATCTATTCAATGACCATATCTCCATATGCCTTATCTATGAATGTGATTTAGTTGATGAGATCAACTAATATTTATTTTATAAAGACCACCACATACATATTGATATAATCATATCCCTAGTGTCGTAATTAGTAATCTTACAATCAAGAACAATTTTAGATTAAGTTATAAGAAACATGACACTCTAATCATCATGATCTCTAACATGATATCAAGTTTCAAACTCATTTAAGGACTGATGTTCCGGCTTTTAATAGAATATTTAGGTTTTTTTCTTAGGATAACTGTGTGTATTCAAATAACTATTATTATATTTAACATTGGACTTTAGTGTTTTCAGGACAAGAACGGAGAGTGAAGAATAACTTAGAAAAGCTGGCCAAAATAAAAGAAAAATGACAAGCGACGACTTAGGTGATGGACTGTCAACTATACGGTGGACCGTTGGCCCAACCGTCACACAAAAGTAGAAGGTAGTGTCACTGGAAGTCCTGTGATGGTCCAGTTGATGGACTGTCAACCCTGCGATAAACCGTTTCCCGACCCGTCGCTAAGAAACAAAATCCAGTATCATTGGAGCTTCAACGATGGTCCAAGCGACAGACCATTGCCTTAGTGATGAACCATCGCCTGGCCCATCGAGCATGACATGATAATTCTGAGTTTAAATTTTAAACCCCAGTTCCTAGAATCATATAAATACTAAGTATTAGGTTTTATTTCATAACTTTGGATAGTATTATCTTACTTTCTCCTCTATTTAGAGCATGGTAACACCTTTCTTTAAGATTTAAAGCTAGAAACTAAGATCTGATTATTATTTTCATATTTTTCATTAAAGATTGAGAAGTACAATATTGTAACCTTTGTAAGTACTCTCTTGAATCTATTTATGAACATCAATATGTCTTTGATATCTTATATGTAGATAAGAAGCTAAACTCCTATAACTAGGGTTATGAGAGCCTTGATGTAGAGACCTGCATGGGGTTGTTTTGATTTCTAACATCTATCTAAATTACATAAATCTCTCTTCATTATATTGACATCTCTTGGTTGCAAACTTGACAAGTGATCCCATGAACACCACTTGTCTGAACAAGAAAGTGGATATTTGGAAAAGTGGTGATTCACATGAAATCCATGGGTTTACCCTTTCGATTAAGGGTTAATGACCTAACGGGATCAACCATCATGAGAGTTCTATTGAATAATACATGAATACTTTAAGTTCGAAAGAAGTAAAAGGTGAAATACGCATTAGGTTGAGAAATAAGTGGGTAATTCTTCGAATTCAATATTTCTTACAATTGAAATTACAGTTAGAAATCAAGCACAAATTTACAACCCTAATTGTTTGAATATCTTGGTGAGCATAACTCTAGTTAACTCATTCTCATTGAAATTGTACTTGCATTAACTCTCATTAGCTGGACCTCTGTGTGATACAAGAATGAAAAAATATTATTAATACATTAAAACCCCTCTTTATTTTGAAACCTTAGATCAACAGTCCATTAAGAATCACCTTACTTAGTTGCACAAGTATTCCCTATGGGATTCGATCCCAACCTTTGTTGGGTTCTATATTTGATAACGTCCACTTACACTTTCATAAAAATGTTGTAATTTGGGCGTATCAAATTTTGGCACCGTTGTTAATTAGCCTTTGGTCAAAGTTTCCCAAATTTTAATTTTTGTTTTTTGTTTTTGTTTTGTATAGGTTGATCATCATGTATGCTAAGTACATGGAGATCAGGTGAACCTTTATTACCTATTCATCCAAAACCTCAACTTATTGGCAAAATGGATGGTCAATAGGACCTAGTGAGAGTAGTTTCTCAGCAAAAAACAGCTAGACAAGCTTCTTTGGTAGCTGCACAAACCAGCAAAATGCAGATAATGCAGGCTGACAACTAAATCCAGATAATGATGATCTCGGTGATAATGATTTATTAAATCCAATCAAACCGAAGCATGCAGATAATGTGCCTTCACTGGAAAATATGAATGTCAATAAAAATCACCCTGTTAGGGAGAGACCAGAAAGCCAGGCTATTTAATTTAATCTAGAAGATGATGATGATGACTTAGATGTAGCTGGTGCAATAGGGTCTATTATTCCTCTGCCCTTATCACCCACAACCAAGTTTAATATCACGAGCAGTATGATTCAATTATTGTATCTTAAAGAGCTATTTAGTAGAATTGGGGTGATGACCCGAATATATATTTAGTTAATTTTATCTCGACATTCAAATTGTTTGACAACCTTGGAGTTGGGAAAAATTCTATTCTATTATGGTTGTTTTCGTTGTCTCTTTCTGGAGAGGAAACTTGATGGTTGAATGGGCTAACTCCCGAATCTATTACCAACTGGAGGTAACTGAAAGGTGCTTTTTTAGAAAGGTTCTTTCGGCTGCTCAAGAGGGCACAATTGAGGGATGAGATTAGCAACTTCAGACAGCTTCTAATTGAGGCATTCCATAAGACTTGGGAGAGCTCCAAAAAGAAACTTATGAAGTGTCCACATCATCATATGACTAACGTCTACCTGATAGAGATCTTATATCGGGCCTTGAACTCTGTGACGAAGCTAGTAGTTATTAATACTACAGGTGAGGCATTCATGGGTCTCACTTTTCTTGAAGTAGCTGGGATGCTTGATCGTATGATAACATAAAGTAGAGATTGGCATACCAGGGATTTTGAGGTAGCAAGCTCTACTCTATCTATTAGCATGACCGTAGAGCAGATGCAGAGGGAAAAAGAATATGAACAGGACATGGATCACATAAAATAAAGATGGATCTTCTCACTAAGTACTTATTATCGATAAAGATAGAGAGGGTTAAACCTATAACATCACAGGGAAGGGCTGATTCCGATTCTAAGAAGGAATATAATTACTTAAACAATCAAGGAGGTTTCTGAGGCGGTGGCCAAGGAAACCAAAGTCGGAAATACTATGAAAAATTTGTCCATAAGGACCGCGACCAAGGCAATTAGAAGAATAAGAATGACAGGAGCGGGTTGTATGTTTCTCCTAGAAACTGTGAGGTTGTTGCAACTAGTTCAAGGAAGATGTCTATGAAGGACATGATGGATAAGTTATAGAAGAGAGTAGAAGCAACCAATACTGGGGTGGCTGAGGTGAAAAATGATTTATCCTTGATTAATCAGTTGGTTGATTCACACTCTACTTTGATAAAATAGTTGGAGCAGCAGATAAACCAACTGTCTACCATAATTAATCAAAGGAAGAGTGGCACCCTACCAAGAAAGGATGGCTCATATATGATATTTACCACTAGGAGTGGTAAGGTATTGGAAAGCCCTCTTGTGTGCAAGCCTATTATTGATATTATGGCAGAGGATGTTGAAGAAGCATAAATTAATCATCTAGTGGAGTATAAGAAACTGAATAAGTTTATTGATGATACACCATCCAACCATCAGTAGGTTGATTGGTTGTATAAGAGCAAGGTAAAGAAGGCTGAAGTAGTGGTTACCACTCTTCCAAAAACACCTCCTCCGTTTCCCCATCGATTGACGAAGAAGGCCGATGATAAAAAGTTTGGCAAATTTTTGGCTATGCTTAAGTAATTGATGATCAGTTTACCATTGGTGGAGGAATTGGAACAAATACCTGGGTATGTGAATTTTATGAAATACCTTGTCACGAAGAAGAGGAGGATTAGCTATGAGCTAGTGGACAATCTCCATCATTGTGGTACTATTTCCACAAGGTCTTTGGTGTAGAAGATGGTAGACCCGAAATCATTTACCATCCTGTGCACTATTGGGTCTCTTGATTTTTCAAAAGCTCTATGTGACTTAGGAGATAGTATAAACTTGATTCCACTTACTGTGTATAAGAAATTAGGTTTGGGGGATCCTACTCCCATAAATATGAGGCTAGTTATGGCGGACAGGTTTGTAAAAAAGCATGTGCAGACTCTATATGATGTATTAATAAAGGTGCCTTGTTTTTTATTCCTGGATGATTTTGTCATTCTCGATTGCGAGGTGGATTTTGAGGTGCCCATAATCTTGGGTTGACCTTTCCTCGTAACCGGGAGTATACTTATTGATTTAAGGGTGAATAAGCTACTATATAGACTGAATGATGAGGTAGTTCAATTCGATGTATGTCTGTACATTAAACATCATAAACATATGAGTGTGTTCTCTATTGTGGATGTCTATTATAAGGAGGATCAGGAAGTGTCAATAGAAGAAAAATTTGTTGTGGAGAGTTTAGCCGCTGTATTGATGAATTTTGATCATGATGGTATTGAAGATTATAAGGATACTGTGTGTGCCTTAATGGGCAGGGGGTATTATTCATATGAACCCAAGAAGTTGGATTTGGACTTAAAAAATCATCTAAGTCCACCTGCTAAGCCTTCTAGAAAAGAGCTACCTACCTTAGAGCTAAAAAAGTTGCCCATCCATTTGAGTTATGTGTTCCTTGGCAGTGGGAATACACTGCTTGTTATTATTATGGTGACCTGGGTGAGGAATAGGTGAAATCCCTAACCTCTGTTCTTAAGAAATATAAGAGGGCTATTGGTTGAATGATTGCAGATATGAGCGTGTTCTCTATTTTGGATGTCTATTATGAGGAGGAGCAGGAAGTTCTTATAGAATAAAAATTTGTTGTGGAGACTTTAGCCGCTGTATTGATGAATTTTGATCATGACAGTATTGAAGATTATGATGAGAATATGTGTGACTTAATGGGCATAGGGTCTTACTTATATGCACCCAAGAAGTTCGATTTGGACTTGAAAAATCATCTAAGTCCACCTACTAAGCCTTCTATAGGAGAGCCACCTACCTTAGAGCTGAAAGAGTTGCCCATCTATTTGAGGTATGAGTTCCTTGGTAGTGGTAATATACTGCTTGTTATTATTGTGGTGACTTAGGTGAGGAACAAGTGGAAGCCCTGACCTTTGTTCTTAAGAAATATAAGAGGGCTATTTGTTGGATGATTGCAGATATCATCAACATTTCTCTTGTTATATGTACATATAAGATTTAGCTAGAGGAGGATTGTGTACATACTATTGAGAACCAGGGTCATCTAAACCCACCTATGCAAGAGGTGATGAAGAAAGAAATTATTAAGTGGATAGACGCAAGGGTGGTATACCCCTTTTCAGACAGTAAATGGGTGAGTCCCATTCAGTGCGTCCTAAGAAAAGGGGAATGATACTTGTGGCTATTAAGAAAAATGAGTTGATGCTACTCAGGCCTA
The DNA here is from genome assembly GCA_030864225.1 of Capsicum baccatum var. pendulum. NCBI lineage: Eukaryota > Viridiplantae > Streptophyta > Magnoliopsida > Solanales > Solanaceae > Capsicum > Capsicum baccatum. The sequence goes on from CM061558.1 coordinate 47,711,748, forward strand.
TTACTGGGTGAAGGGTGTCTATGGATTGCAGAAAACTCAACTCGTGGCTACTGAAGGACTACCCAATGCGTTTTATCGATCAGATGCTTGATCAGCTAGCGGGAAGGGGATGGTAGTGTGTTTTAGCTGGGTACTCTATTTACCAAAAAATTTCTATTTCTCCTGAAGATCAGGAAAATATGAAATTCACATGCCTATATGGTACGTTTTATTTTAAGCGGATGCCTTTCGATTTGTGTAATTCACCCACCACTTTTCACCGGTGTATGATGTCAATATTTTATAATATCGTTGAAGACACCTTGGAGGTATTTATGGATGAATTCTTAGTGGTCGGTTATTCTTTTTAGCTCTGATTTCTGAATCTTAGTCGAGTGTTGTAGCGATGTGAAAAGTTCAACCTTGTCCTCAAATGGGAAAAATACCACTTCATGGTGAAGAAGGGCATTGTTCTTGGTCACAAAGTTTTTGCTAAAGGAATTGAGGTAGACAAGTAAAATGTTGAAGTGATTGAGAAACTACCTCCCTCTATCTCAGTTAAAGGGGTACGTAGCTTTCTCGATCATGCAGGGTTTTACTGTAGCTTCATAAAGGACTGATCAAAGATTGCAAACCCGCTTTGGAAACTCTTGGGGAGGAGGCTAAGTTCGCTTTTGATGATGACTGCAGTAAGGATTTTGAATGCCTTAAGCTGAAACTAGTAGAGGCTCCAATTATTTTTGCTCCTGATTGGGCGAAGTAGTTCGAGATTATGTGTGATGCCAGTGGAGTGGCACTTGGAGCTGTTCTTGGCCAACAGAAAGACAAGTTGTTCCATTCGATATATTATGAAAGAAAGGCCCTAAATAGGGCTCAAAAGAATTATACTATCACTAACCAGGAACTTCTAGATATTGTGTATGCTTTTAAGAAGTTCCAAGCATATTTGTTAGGTACCAAGGTAGTGGTGCACACTGGCCACTCTTCCTTGAGGTACTTAATGAAGAAGAATGCTAAGCCAAGGTTGATCCGGTGGGTATTGCTACTTCAGGAATTTGACTTGGAAGTCAAGGATTGAAAGGGACGTAAGAATTAGGTGGCAGATCACCTATTTCGAATCGAAGGCGAGTAGGCAGTCAAGGACGAGCTAGAGATTGAATATTCCTTTCTAGATGACAAAATGTTGGCTGCAGTGCTAAAAAAAGTACCTTGGTATGCTGACTTCGTGAACTAATTGGTAAGTGAAGTAATGTCGGAGAATCTTTCTTTTCATCAAAGGAAAAAGTTTCTCCATGATGTGACACATTATTTCTGGTATGAGTCGTATCTGTTTCTTTGGTATGCAAATGACATTATTAGGCGGTTTACACCCGAAGTAGATATGTTGAGTATATGGAAATGAGTCATGCTTCCCCAGTTGTAGGTTACCATACAGGTGATCTAACTGCAAGAAAATTGATTTAGAGCAGCTACAATTTTCCCACCTTGTTCAAAGATACCTACGAGTTCGTGAAGAGATATGATCAATGTCAAAGGCAAGGGCCTATCTCAAAGCACCAAGCGATACCAATGTCAAAATGCTAGAGGTAGAATTATTTGATGTCTGGGGCATTGACTTCATGGGTCCCTTCGTGAGCTTATTTGGGATGAATTACATATTGGTCGCTGTTGATTACGTGTAAAAATGGGTCGAGGTAGTGACTTTAGCGGATAATAAAGGAAAGCGGGTTGTTTCATTCTCAAAGAGAAATATCTTCTCTCGCTTTGGGGTACCACGTACCATCATAAGCATGGAGGATCACACTTTTGCAACAAAATATTCAGAGCCGCCTTAAAAAAATATAAAGTTACACAGCATAAGGTGGATACCCCATACCACCCACATACGAGTGGGCAAGTGGAAATCTCTAATTGGTAAATCAAAGCTATATTTACTAAGGCTGTAAATGCTAGCAGGAAATATTGTTCTAGGAAGATGGACAATGCCTTATAGGCATATCAAACCGCTTTCAAGACACCGATTGGCATGTCACCATACCAATTGGTTTATGGAAACGCAATTCATTTGCCGATTGAGCTAGAGCATATAGCACTGTGGGAACTAAAAAGGCTTAACCTGAACTGGAATAAGACAACTGATATGAGACTGGGGCAACTGAATGAGATGGATTAGTTCCATCTCGGAGCTTATGAAAGAGCTGATCTATACAAGGAAAGAATGAAGAAGTACCATGACAACAGAATTGAAAAGCAAGATTTTCAAAAAGGTGACTTAGTGATCCTTTTTAACTCCAAACTTAAGACTTTTCCAGGTAAACTTAAATCTAAATGGTGAGTAGTAGAACTTGAAAATAAAGATGGAAGTGTCTTCAAGGTTAATGAACAAAGTGTGAAACTGTATATCGGTCCAATGGACTCGATAAAGAGTATTTCTACTATCTATCTCAATGAAGTCTAAGTAATCGAGATAAGTGAGTCGTGCCACAATGATAAATCAGGCGCTAGTGGGAGGCAACCCACATTGTGTTATTGTAAAACATTAGTTTAAGTTATTTGGTTGTTTTGTGCAAGATGAAAGGTTCATGTAAGTGTATAGGTATGAAAGTGCAGAAAACTAGAAGCTAAAAGAGTTGGGGGCGACCGACGGACCAACTGACGGACCATCGCTACCTAGATAGACCGTCGTTGGGAATAGTCGCAACTAATGCTAAAAACCAGGTTACTGGAAAGTAGCGACAGGTTGACCGATGGACCATCGCAAAATTGAAAGATTATCGGTCCAACCATCTCCAATGATTTGCAAAATAAGGTTACTGTAAGGTGCGATGGGCCATCAAACGGATAGTCGCACCGGCGAAGAATCATCGCACTTAACCCTAGTTGAGCTTGTCAGGTCGGATAAATTTCAATTACTAACTTTTCATCCTTATCCAACCCAAATGGTTTTTAATGGATAATTTATACTGGTTAATTAACGCTTTAACTGTTCAAGTGCTTGAGACTATTTATTTTTCATGCATTCAATGCATCTGAGTCTTTTCATATTTTTCTAAAACTTCTCCTCTTCCCTTTCCCATCTATTTAAACTCTATTTCTCATTTTTATATTTCCATCACAAGCAAAACAAAGTCTTTTACAAAAGCAAAAGTTCATTTGTTGTTCTGTGTTTAGTGTGCAAGTCAGAGTAGTGACCAACTACTGTATTACTAAGGTATGATCTCTTCACCACTCCCTATTTTATTCAACATGAGGAACAAATGAAGTATGAAGGCAATAGTATTGAAATAATTCTCTTTTATCTTGTTGATACTATGTAGATCTGAATTAAGTTGAAACCTGATAAACACTGCCTTGGATGAAGTCTGAGTAGCCCATGGACCAAAAATGGAAAAGTATTATTGACATAAATGCCATGAAAATCATGTTTAAAATGAGTGTATGCCAGGTATTCGATAAAATGCCAAAATAAAGCTCAAATTTGAAAAGTGCAGGCGATGGTTTGTACGATGGACCGTCGAACCCCCAATGACCATCTCTTAAAGCTGTCGAATATATCGCAGAATTGAAGCTTCTTAAATCAACTCGACGGTTGTGGTCGATGGACCATCACAGACCCGATAGACCACCACCCTACCTTTGCTGGTCGAAATTTTTTATTTCTTATGGTTTGAGTTTGTTAATAATAAATGCTTCACTTACAGGCAATATGGAAAATAAACTACCACCAACTAGAGGTAGAGGTAGAGGCCAAATATCTAGGCAAGAGCCATCATAGGGTTCAGATGCACCGGCACACAATATTCGGCAAAGATGTCAGATGATTTATTTATCTTCCTAGTCTAAAGGGGAGGGTAAAAGCAGTAGAAATATTAACTCTAGGTTGAACCTAATTAAGAAAGAGGTTAAAAAATCTAACCCCGTCAAAGAGGATGTTCCAAAATAGGAGGACCCAAACATGGTTCAACGCAAGGACCCGTAACTATGAGAGGCTATCAGATGTTAGGTTGGAGGCGCTTGGGATCATTTCTATGAATGGCTCAAGAAAATGGACAGGTTGGAAGTAAAGAGACCTAATTTTGAGGAACATCAGTTTATGACAATAACACTGCATGAGTATTATAACTACAACGCCGATTCAATGAATATGAGTTGGCATGGATGAGTAGGCCACTCTGAACCTATCAACCAAATCTGGTACATGAGTTTTTTGCCAACTAATTGGTGTTGCTGGAGAAAGACTGTCCCCTAGGTGCATCAGTTAATGACATAAACAATCTAGACACAGTTCCTGTGCGTGAAGTCAACATAGATATCTCAAAGCATATAGTGAATAGATTCTTGTTTGGGCCCAAATATTGGATACCGGGTGCAACGCCATATTTGGAGCTTCGATTATTAATGGCGACCAACCAAAGGCCTTTGATGTCCAGAATATTAATAGAGAAAGGTGAGCCTGCATGGTTATACAACCCCCACGAAGGGATATCTTCTCTAAGCTTTAAGGTCAAGTTCTGGTGGACAATTGTGAGACTGAGGCTAATGCCAACAAGTGGTGATGACCGCTTAAAAATCAATAGAGCTGTGATTGTTGCCATATTGATTAAGGGATTGACTGTAGATTTCAGATATATTATTGTTGATGAATTATTTATCCGTGCTTACAAAACCACAACTGCACTACCATTTCCATGTCTTATCACAAATTTGTGCCGATAGGCAAACATCCCTTTAATTAGTAGAGTTGATAATAAGCTCTGAGGAATGCACAAATAAGATATTCAGAAGACAATGGATGACTTAAGGTTTGATATGAGAGTCAACAGACCTCCATCCCATCAGACTTAGTCATAACCAATTCCTGAATCATCAGAGGTTCCTTCAGGAATTCCATTACCTGTAACTACATATATGTCTCCTACCACATCTACAGGTTTAGCTTCGATGACTATGAGTGGGATTGCAGATTTTGCGTCAGTCTCGCCCTAGTATTTTGAATACAGGCTAAACTAAGAGAACTTTGCAAAGTCGGTCCGAGCCCAGAAAAGGTTTGAAAAGCAGTTAGCTATATGGGGGCGGATATCAAACCCTTTGTTAAAAGAATTGTAGAGGAAACAGTACATCCTTTAAGGAAAATCCAGCTAAGAATGGATGATATGAAGGAGAGAATCAATAATAAGCTGTATGCCATATCCATTCTCGGATTTTGCCAAATTTATGGTGGATTTTAAACAGGCCCAGAAAAATATAGCAGAACTAAATCAGCAGCCACAACAGCCCATGTTTGATCTAACCCATGATCAAAGACAAGGGTAAAAAAGTAGCAGAGACAGATAAAAAAACCAAGAAAGCCGAAAAAAGAGCAGCTAAGAAAAGAAAACTTGAAGCCATGACACCAGAATAGAGAGAAGACTATGATCTATAGACAGAAGATAAGAAATCAAATAGAACAGATAAAAGGTGGAAGAAGAGACTACAGGATGAAGCTACAAGTGTTTCCACCAGTTTGGCCCCAGTTAGGTGGCCAATTTTTGACCCTATTCATCGTGAGATCCCTCTGATTCCGATGGATGTTGATGTAAGGACCCCTATACCATAGTGTTCAATGTTACTGAATATGAGGCCAAAATAGCCTCAGACCATTTGATTGATACCTTATCTGATTGAAAGGCTGTACAAGTGTTTTCCTTCTTTTGTTTTTACTTTTCATGCATTGACGGTGGATGATGCTGGACATGGTATAGTTAGATGCATTGAGGGTGGATGATGCAGGAAATGTTCTAGTTAGATGCATTTAGGGTGGCTGATGCTGACCATGGTTGACTTAGGCGACAGACCGTAGACCATGCGATAAACTGTCTGCCTAACCATCGCCTAGAAGAAGAAAACAGTGTCACTGAAAGTCCCGTGATGGTCCAGGCAATGAACGGTCGAGGAGACAGAGATTCAACCCTGTGATGACCCATCTACAAAAAATAGAATGCAATATTACTGGGGCTTTAGAGATAGTCCAGGCGAGGTACCGTCGCCTCAACGACGAACCGTCGCCTGACCCGTCAAGCATGACATAACAATTTTAAGTTTAAATTTTAAACCCCAGTTCCTAAAATCATATAAATATTAAGTATTAGGTTTTATTTCGTAACTTTGGACAATATTGTCATACTTTTTTCTCTATTGAGAGCACTGTAACACCTTTCTTTTAGATTTGAAGTTAGAAACTAAGATCTGATTATTATTTTTCTATTAAAGACTGAGAAGAACAATATTATAAATTTTATAAGTACTCTTTTGAAGCTATTTATGAACATCAATATGCCTTTGATATCTTATATGGAGATGGGCAGCTAAACTCCCATAACTAGGATTATGAGAGCCTTGATGTAGAGAGCTTCTTAGGGTTGTGAATCCATTTAATTTCTAATATATATCTAAATTTCATGAATCTCTTTTCAATAAAATCACATGCCTTGATTGCAAACTTGAGAAGTGAGCCCTAGAACACCCCTTGTCTGAACAAGAAAGTGGATGTTGGGAAAAGAGGTGATTCACATGAAATACATGGATTTATCCTTTGGGTTAATGGTTAATTCCCTAATGGGATCAACCTTCATGAGAGTTCTGTAGAATAATACATGATTCCATTAAGTTTGAAATAAGTAAAGGGTGAAATATCCATTAGGTTGAGAAACAAGTAAGCAATTCTTAGAATTCAATATTTCTTGCAATTGAAATTACAAGTTAGAAATTGAGAACAAATTCATAACCCTAACTATTTTAATATTTTTGGTGAGCATAACTCTAGTTAACTCATTCCCATTGAAATTATTCTTCCATTAAATCTTATTAGCTGAACCTCTATGTGATATAAGCATGAAAAAAATATTATTAACATATTAAAATCCCCCTTTATTCTGGAACTTTAGATCAACAGTCCATTGAGAATTAGCTTACGTAGTTGGACAAGTATTTCCTATGGAATTCGACCCTAACCTTTGTTGGGTTCTATATTTGACAACAACCGCTTACACTTTCATAAGAAAGTTGTAATTTGCGTGTATCAAGGAACTTATTACATTAATCAATTAATTTAATATAACTTTGAAAAATAATATTAGATGTCATATATTTATAAAAATATTTCAAATCATCAAATGTAAGATTGAATCTAGTGTATATTACTACACTCCGTACAATCTCCCACTTGCACTAGAATCAATCATTAATGTACTTTATTCTCAATTTTCACTTATGTATGATTAAAATTCTTTGAACTAATATCTTTAGTTAATAAATTTTCTAGACAAACTTAACTATTTTTTTATATCTATCTCTATATATCATCTATCTCCATATATCTTTAATCTCAATAAATAGGCTACTTGTTTTATGATTCTCTTAAATATTATTTAGATAGACAAATTTTGATAATGCTGGTATATCAATATATAAAATTCATATGTCATCAATATATGACACTAAAAACATAATTATTCTCCCACTAACCTTTTTGTATATACAAAGTTTATCTTTACACAATTAAACTTTTTAAATGTCTTGTTAAAGTGAACATTCTAAAATTTAACGTTTGCTTTAGTTAATGAATGAATTTTTTTGTTAACTAAGCAACTTTCATAAATGGAACTTTGTATCACCTTTCATAAGTGTTTTAATTATTGTCATTATGATAAATCACATATAACACATCACTTTAACCATTAGATTCAATCTATTTGGTGCATGAAATTATCCACAAATTTATAAGAGATTCGTGTACACTTTTATATTGAACTTAATTGTTGTTCAATTTGGTTTAGAACTACTTCATTAACCTATTGTGAACTTCAATAAGTTCTTAAACTTCAAATTGAATATGACAATTTTCTTGTCAATTTCAAGACATTCAATAAAGGTTCCTCAATTTGTTTCTCATGTTTTTGTTATTGTGTTGATTCGTTAGTTTCTTGAACTTCACCAATTTCTATTTCTATACCATTATTTTCTTTCAAAAGAAATTTCTTTTTTCAAAAGGTTGTTCCTGTTGCCACAAATACTTTATGGTTAGAGGGGTGATATAAATCATATTCCACAATCTCTTTGAGATACCCAATGAATTTACACTTATCAAATCTTGAGTCATGTTTATTATATTAATTGAAACCTTTAAACATAAATGAGACAACTCCAAAATTTAACTAGTTAAAGTGTGACTTATGTTCCTTTCATATCTTATATGATATTGCAGCAATGACTTAGTGGACGCTTTAATATTTAGGTATGTTGATATTTATAAAGCATATTCCCATAAATTTATTGAAACATTAGCAAACTCAATAAGGATCTCACCATGTTTGATATGGTTTGATTCCATCTCTTTGATAAACCATATTATTGTGGTGTTGTTGGAAGTGTTCACCATGAGAAAATCTCATTCTCCTTGAGATGTTTAATAAATCATCATATTATTAAAAACCATCAAACTTAGTATCTTTGTGCTTTCACAAGTTTATTTTCAACTTCATTATGAAAACTTTTGAACATTTTAAGAGATTCAGATTTATGTTTTGTAAGATACACAATATAAGACAATGAAGGCGATAGAGTAAAAATATCTACCCTTAGCTTGATTCTTATAGACTTACGGATATCTATATGAATTAGTCTAAATAATTTAGAAGCTTTATAAACGATTTTAATAAATTAATATTTGGTCATTTTTACTTTGAGATAAGATTTCACAAGTTATGTATGATTCAAAATCATATTTTTCAAGGTAAATTTTCGTGTTTAACTAGTTAGATCTATTCTCTATCATATGATAAAGCTTAATATACCAAAGTTTATATTATTTTATCATCTCTTTTCCTCTTAAGACTTGAAACATGCATAATTGGATTAACATTCACATCCGGCAAAACATAAATATCATATTGAAAATAGATACTCACGTATATTACATCGTTATAAAAATAGCGAATATACTATTATTAAGAATAATCCAAGAACCTTGCTTGTATAACACAAAACTAAAATAATGGACAACACAAATATAGGAACATAATAATAATTTTCCAACATAAGTATAATCTTGAAACTCTTGCACCATTTTTAACTTATATATTAACTTCTCTTTTATTTAACCTTTTACTTATATTGAACACTTTTAAAGTGTTATAGATCTTCTAGTAACTATTGATATTTATTATTCATAGTGAAGAATCAACAATTCTTAAATAAATCTTGAAATTTTTTTCATAAAGTCTTACCTTATTTTTTGTCCTTTAGAGTTGCAAGAAACTCCTTGAAATTTATCTTTCATTGCCCTTCCTTTTTTCGGTGAAAACATTCCACATCAAATTAGAGCAGTGACTGAAAAATCAATTCTTAATGAACTCTTTTCTCAATTTTTTCATCAACTTTTAAATTGATTCGATAATATCATCCATACTATTGACAAGTGGTCAAATGAATAAGTCACAATCAGCTTGAATTCAAATAACATCTTAGATAACTACAATCTAGCTGTTTTGTTTTGTATTCTTTACAGTAATTAAATATATTCTCAAAATATAAATAATTTATTTTAAATTCAAATCTTATTGAAGGAAGAATGAATTGACAAGGAAATATTCTTTAAAGTATTTTGGATAAATCTTTAAGCCCTAACATCATCCTCAAATGTGATTGTTTTGTTAAGATTATCTATCTCATCAACTAGTTTTTTATGCATGAAAAATAATTCTTAAGTTTATCTAGCAATTATCAAAGTTCAGTCACATTAACCTATTGGCATCAAGTATTCCATATAATATAATAGACATATTGAGAAATTAAAAGTATAAAAGTAAAGCAATAACACAAGAACTTAGTTATATTTCTCATAGTGACATGAACTTTTATCTAAATATTATTTTTAGTAATTAGCATATTATAAAGACCCTTTTGATTATTTTATATATTTTCACATTTTTTTCATAGTTTAAAGCTTTTCTAAAGCTGCCAGTCATTAGTGACTAGCTAGAACCACCAGCTCAGTAATCGAACATCATTTGATTTTTGGAGTTAATTTTCTATTTTGAAGTCCTCACTATTAAGGATTAGGGATCGTGTGTAAAATTTATGTTATCGACCTTGAACATTAATTCTAACAGTTTCATCAGCTTTGAAATGCCAATTTTAGGCTAGGGAGACCTTTGATTTGTGTTCTAACGCTTTCAGACTCATTTTGAGCTATTAGATGAATTTTAGTAAAAGTGTCCCTTGTGTGTAGGTCCACATTTCTTTGAAATAACTCTAGATTGAAATTTTGATGGTAATGTTGAGTCCTAAACGTTGAATTTGATAATGTAGAATAATTTGTTTGCATTCATGTGATTTTGAATAAATCCTGTGGAGTCTATAACACTTGGAAAAAACCAAGTTTTAGCTAGTGCATGGACTCAACTGGTGCAACAACTAAAATGGATCTTTGGTTGCTTAAATGGTGGTCACTTAATATAATGACCCTCTAGGTCATTTTCTACTTTTTCATACTTTTTGTCATTTAAATCTCTCCTATAGCTTCCCCAAGTCATTTCTGACTTGCTGGAGCTAATAGTTTAGTTATCGGCAGTTCGTTTGGTTTATATAGCCAATTTCTTATTTAAAGTAATTACTAATAAGGATTAGCTATCATATATAAAATTTAATTTTGGTAACATCATTTTCCAATTCTAATGATAATACCCAAACTACAACTCTCATAAGAGTGTAAGCGGTCGATGTCAAATATAGAACCCAACTGGGTCGGGTGTCGAATCCCACAGGGAATACTTGGTCACTAAGTGTTGTAATTGTTAGCAGACTGTTGGTTGAAAATTATATGGAAATGGGGGATTTGATTATGCGTGAATTAAGAATATCAAAGTAACGAATGAGACAAGGTATTTAGTAAGATTTAATCACAGAGAATAATAAGTTAGGGTTATGTCCACCTTATGAGTTCTACGTATCTATTAACTATGAGTAATGCGGAATTTAGACATGCATACACTTATAGAGATTCGTATTCTAATGGTAAATCCTAGTGTCTCTCAACCATCCAGGATTATTTCACTTTAGCCCTCTCGAGCTAAAGTGTATAACTAACGATACAAACTCTCCAAGAGGTTAATCCGGTTAAGGCATCAACGTGTAAACAAGGGTTGGTAGCCCTATTTCCTTGTCACACTATCTTTTCCAAACATGTAAATTTTCTCTCGAACAAGTTAATGCTATAACGGCGTATTCTATATGTTTGCAACCACAAGAATTCAATTAAAATGAAGAGAGTAATGATATAAGTAGCATACACATCAAGAATTCACAAACTCATAGTAGTAGATAGTATCTCACAAGACTTCCATAACCCTAACAGAGAAGTTTAGCTACTCATGACTACAACGGATATGACAATAAACATCATCATCATACCAAAGCTAGAATAATCTCATGTTGGGGATGATATTGGTGTCAAGTAGGGTTTGACGTTTTCCCTCTATCCGTGCCTCAAGTGAGACGTGTTTTCTCGGTCTCAAGTTACAGAATTTGTAACGTGAATTAATTGAAAAAAGTCGAATGAAAGCAATCAAATGAATGAATGGGATAATGTTTTGCTTTAACAAGGAAGACGAACGTCGTTCTATCGGTTGCTCAAGAAAGCCGTGTTTTTCTCTATCTCAAACCTTACAGAACTTGTAACGTGAATAATGCTAAAAGTCGAATGAAAGAAGTGAATGAATCAATGCTGAAAAATTCAACAAATAAGGTTTTTATAACATCCTTGTCCTACTAAGTTACTGCTGCACCCCTAAGTATTTAAAACTACTGCTTTTGCCCGGGACAAATTCTCCATGCATCACATTCAGTCCATAAACTTCCAAAAGCTACTTTCCCTTTTATATGAAGTTTTCCTTTGCTGCCCAAAGGTCCAAAAAGTGCTGAAATCTTCATCATTAATACCTGAAAACATGCTAATCACATAGGTTATCTCACTTATAGGAAAAAGGACTAAAAGTGCAGGAAGTATATATTTTATCCTCCAAACTTAGCCTAAAATATGGGTAAATTATGGTTCTTAGGGGTATAAATACGCCCAACATCACCACCCTACACTTAAAGATTTGTTCGTCCTCGAACAAAATATTACGTCCATGCAAATATCTACTTAGAATTTCACAGTAACAACACAAAATGTTTAACAAGACAGGCACAACAATTATTAACAAAGAGTAGTTTTCTTGATCACTACTAGAAACAATTCAACCTCCATCATAGACTCGGGATGATAGTTAATTCGTATCCACAAGTTAAGGCACAAAGAATCATACAAAACTACCTAACAACCATCAACCATGTGTGTCTTACATAATATATCACCCATAATCACTCACAAGTTTTGCATTTTCTGAAATATGGGTATAAGACTCTCCTTGCTCTCTCTCTCACAAAGAATTCATATGTTGCAACTGATGACCATAGGCTTTCCCTTAGTGTAATGCTCCACTAATATCAGAATGCTAAGCTTAGGATCAAATAGGTCTTTACAGGTTGTAATGTAGGCTAAGGGACAGGTAGGACTATTTTGGCCAGAAATAGTGACTAAGTTCCCTAAGAGCTTTAATACATCACATTATGCCATTAACACTCTCTTTTAAACAACCCCTCTATTTTCCTTTCATCTAGCCCCCCCCCCCTTTGTTTACCTATTTTGTTATCCAAACATAAACACAACTATCTTTTTATTTAATCATAAACACAACTATCTTTTTATTTTTATATTTCTTTTTTTTTTCATATTTTATAAAGCACCTTTATGATAGCCACTCTTTTTTACAACAATGTCAAGTACCAATATACTCTGAGGTATCACTCTCACCCAATTTCCTCTTATTTTGTCACATGACTCTACAATTTAAAGCGCTTAGGAATTTGGATCAAATTATGGTCTTGAAAAAAAATGGATTAGGCTACATATAAGGCTATCAAAGAAAATAGCTAAAGGCTCAAAGGGGGTTAACTAGGATAATGTACAAGGGTAGGTAAAACGAAGGTAAACAAATACAGGCTGCCAAAGAAATGCCTAAATAGTCTCCTAAACTCACACTCTTTATTTCGCTTTACACACACACCAGGTAAGTACTAGCATCAGCCACAACACAGAATATACTATAACCTCACACACAAAAGGCACATGGTCCACTTTATTGGGAGCAGTATAGACTCTTGATATTAGGCAAAATGCGAGGTACTCTCTTCGCTAGACTTTTCTTTTGTATCAAATCCACGTGAGCATATTTTTTCATTTTGTTGTTCTTGTACAACTCCTTTTTTTCCTCCTATAGGACCCACTTTATCCCGAAAGTGCATCGAGGTATTTGTAGCGAGGAGGACTCAGCTTGATCTTTTCTTCCCCTTTTCTGACCTTTCTGTGAGGTGGACACTTTTTCTTTTCCTTGTCGTCCTTTTGGTCCCATTCTACCTGAGATTAAAATAGAATCATGTTAGCTTCATCTCGGAAGATTCAATCGACAAACAAACAGTAGTGGCACCACCCCACACTTAATTTGTTGGCACAAACTAATTAAGTGAATGATGTCAATTACTTAGACTTCATCGACATACATTTAGGCGATATGTTCCAACAATATGTTCAGTACAGTCATACTTTTATGTCATCTTAACTATCCTTTCCAACTCTATTTTATGTAATCTTTACGATACTATCATGTTTGGATTAATGCACCTTAAGAAAAACACTACTACATAGAGATCGTATCAAGTTATGACATAGAAATAATCACAACATCTCTTGCTTGTATTCAATCATGATCTTTACCTCGATGAACGAGTCATCAAAACATCCAAGATTATGCAATTAATTTCACCATTTCGATTCCACAAAAAAAATGACAGTGTATAACAATCAAATACAAGTCGGAACAAAAACACGAACACCTACACGTATTCTTTCACTTAACTAGATGTATCATAACAAATCAACCACATTCTTATCACCAACACCACTTTAAGATCTCACAAATCATTATAAGCGTAGTATTGTAACAACTTACAGAATATAAAAGAAGAACTTACTTGGTGATGAACTCGGAAGATGATCTTGCAAGGTTAGATGAGCAAAAAGAAAAGTTTTGAGAGATTTGGGAAGCTTAGGCGGCGCCTAGGTTGAGCAAACAATGTGATTTTGTTCTAAGGTTGAAGTTCTATTTATAGACCAAGGCTTGGGTCGGGTTTGATCCATGAAAAATCTGGTTAGGAGACAAAATTTCCTAAGTAGGCGGTGCCTAATGCTTTGCCTATGCTTGGCATAGGCGACGCCTAATGCTTTTCCTAGTTGGGCATAGGCGTCGCCTATGCTATCTCCTAGTTGAGCATAGGAGGCGCCTATTCTATAGCCTTGTCGATTCGGAGAGCTTAGGCAATGGAATAGGCGGTGCCTAATGCTTTGCCTATGCTTGGCGTAGGCGGCGCCTAATGCTTTTCCTAGTTGAGCATAGGCGGTGCCTATGCTATAGCCTTATCGATTCAGAGAGATTCGGCAATGACATAGGCCTTGCCTTGTACATTGCCTAGATTTGTATAGGCCTTGCCTTTTTTATTGCCCAGTTGAGCATAGGCAATGCCTACCCGATAACCTTTGCTTCTTCATTCCTAACTTACCACCTTTAACATAGGTCACTTTCAAATCAAAATTTGGGACCAATCTCTTCCTTTATACGTCTTGCACCTACACTTACTCAAATCAAGAAAAATAATTAGAACGATGGGTTGCCTCCCATCAAGCGCCTTTGTTTTGGTCGTGGCTTGACTCTTCTTTTTGGATTTTTATTTAACAAAAACAAACTCCTAGTAAAATAAAATGATTAAAAATGATGGGTTGCCTCTCATGTAGCGCTTGATTTATTATTGCGGCACGACATAGCTATCTCAATTACTTAGGCTTCATCGAGATATATGATGCATCATTTTCTGAATGGATTCAGACGACACTGATGCTTAATTGTAGGTACACAATCTTCTTTGAGATGAATCTTATGTATACATATCCCAGGAGGGATACCAATTATAACATCAATAGTCTAATCAATGTCTCTCTTGTATCTCTTCAGAACAGACATGAGAGCCTCTACTTGTTGTTCACCTAAATCGGCTGCAACAATCACCAGAAGTGTATTTCCACTTCCCAATTATACATACCTTAGATGACTGGGGAGCTCTTGTAATTCTCGCACTGGTGGCTCTGCAATGGAAGTCTTCGCTATCAGTGAAGGTCGACTCTTAAGGTCAAGGTCCATCTTCTCAGGATCATGAGAATAGGACCTTATTCCTATTAGAGCACAAACCGTTTCTTCACATTCTTCAACCTCCTCACGCTCAAAATTCATAAGCACAGTAGCTAACGGATCAACAATAAGCTACTTCTCTACAGATAATTCTTTATCATCTTCATAATAAACATCAGCTACAGAAAACACATCCATATCTCTAGTCTGCTTCATCGATTTGCATACATCAAAATGGACCACTTCGTCATTCAGTCGAAATAAAAGATCATTAGCTCTTAAATCAATAAGCACACTTCCAGTTGCTAGAAAGGGGTGTCCCAAGATTATGGGAACTTCAGAATCCACCTCGTAATCCAAAATAATAAAATCTGCAGGAAAAATGAATATAGAAACCTTCACCAATACATCATATAAGATACCAACACGCCATTTTACCGACCTATCTGCCATCAGAAGTCGCATATTGGTTGGTGTAGGATCGCCCAACCCCAAATTTTTGTAAATGGATTGCGGTATCAGATTGATTCTAGATCCCAAATTGCACAAATACTTAGCAAAATCCAAAGATCCAACCGTGCAAGGAATAGTGAAAGCACCAGGATCTGCCTTCTTTTGAACTAGCGATCTTGTAGCGATTGCACTGCAATGATGAACATTATCTGCCAGCTCATATCTTTCTTCCCGCTTCTTTGTCAAAAGGTCTTTCATGAATTTAGCGTACCCAAGCATCTGTTCCAGCGCCTCCACCAAAGGAACATTAATAGTCAGCTGCTTTAACATAGTCAGAAATTTACTGAACCTGGTGTCATCAGCTTTCTTCTTCAGTCTCTGAGGAAAAGGTGGTGGTGGAAGGGGAATTGTTTTCTCCACCACTTTCTTTTTATCTTACTTCTGATTATCAACCTTTTCAGGAGTGTCATCAGCCTTCTTCTTCAGTCTCCGAGGAAAAGGTTGTGGTGGAAGGGGAATAGTTTTCTCATGAATGCTCTCATTCTGATTTTCAGCTTCTACAGAATCATCACAATCTTCATCAATAACATTCTCCTCTGTATTATCAACTACCTGCTTGCCTTTGGACGGACTTTCCAACACTCTACCACTCCTGGTAGTAATAGTTATACATGATCCATCATTCATTGGATTTTTCACGGTGTTGCTAGGTAAGGTGCCAGCTTTTCTTTGATTGAATGACACTAATAGTTGACGCAATTGTTGCTCCAGCTATTTTATTACAGTAGAATGCGAGTAAACCAATTGATTTATTGATGACAAATCATTGTTTATCTCAGTTAGTCTCGTGTTGGTTGCCTCCACTCCTTTCAACAGCTTAGCCAACATATCTTCCATGGACATCTTTCCAGTGCCAGATGCCACAGCCTCACAATTTCTAGGAGGAACATACAACTCCCTTGATCGCGGTCCTTGTATCTAGATAATTCATAATAGTTCCGATCTTAGTTTCCTTGGCCATTTACTTGAAAACTCTCCTGATTATTCAAGTAATTTGCTTCTTCTTCAGAATTGGAATCATCTCTTCCCTGTGACACAACAGCCTTGACTTTTTCAGTTTTCCCTGATAATAAATGCTTGGTAAGAAGATCTATCTGCATTTTCATGTGAGCCATATCCTGGTCACGTTCCTCTTCTCTTCGCCTCTGTTTTGTAGTCATGCCAATAGATATAGTAGAGCTTGCTACCTCAGAATCCCTAGTATGCCAAGCTCTACTCTGCTTTGTCATACGATCTAGCATACCACTTGGCTCATTAAAAGTAAGGTCCATAAATGACCCACCCGCAACATTATCAACCACTGGCTTAGTCACCAAAGTCAAAGCCCAGTATAATATCTCCATCAAGTGGACATTGGTCATATGATGATTTGGGCACCTCATAAGCTTCTTCTTGAACCTCTCCCGTGTTTTGTGGAGAGCTTCAGTTAGAAGCTGTCAAAAATTGCTTATCTCATCTCTTAATTGTGCTCTCTTGGATGGCGGATAGAATCTTTCTAGGAAAGCATCTTTCAGTTGCCTCCAATTAGTAATAGAGTCAGGAGTTCACCCGTTCAACCATAGAGTTGCCTCTCCAGATAGAGACAATAGAAATAAGCGCAGCCGGATCACATTCTGTCCAACCCCTGGGTTGTCAAATGCCTTGCATGTTGAGATAAAGTTAATTAGATGCATATTCGGATCGTCGCCTGCAAGTCCACCAAATAATCCCTTGAGCTGCAATAGCTGAATCATGGTGCTAGTGATATTGAACTTGGCTCCACGTGCCAAGGGCGGAGGAATAATAGCCCCTGTGGCACCATCTCCATACAGATCATCATCATCATCATCAAAAGGGACCTGCACAGCTCGACGTTCAGGTCTCATTCAATCTTGATAATATCTCCTATTCATATATGCCGCCACCTCATCAGTACGCCTAGGATTCAGTAACTCATCATCACCCAGGTCCTCATCATCAAAATTTGTTGCTCACCCTGGGTTATCAATATTCTGTTGATGCACTTGAGCAGCTGCCAATGCAGCTAATCTAGCATGCTCCTGTTGAGCAGCCCTTCTTTCAATGTCACGTTGTGCATCCATTCTGCCAATAAGATGTGTTTCAGGATTGACAGGTAATAACGGTTGACCTGAACTTCGAGTGTTTGGCATGCACTCAACCGAACCTGAATAAAACAAAAACAACAACTAAAAGAAAAATTTGAGACTTTTTGACCAAAGGGTCTATTAACTATAACAAACTTAGTTGACAACCGTATTCCCCGGCAACGGCGCCAAAATTTGATAATGCCCAAACTACAGCTCTCGTAAGAGTGTAAGCGGTCGATGTCAAATATAGAACCCAACTGGATTGGGTGTCGAAACCCACAGGGAATACTTGGTCACTGAGTGTTGTAATTGTTAGCAGACTGTTGGTCAAAAATTCTACGGAAAGGGGGTATTTGATTATGTGTGAATTAAGAATATCAAAGTAACGAATGAGATGAGGTATTTAGTAAGATTTAATCACAGAGAATAATAAGTTAGGGTTATGTCCACCTTATGAGTTCTACGTATCTATTAACTATGAGTAATGCAGAATTTAGACATGCATGCACGTATAGAGATTCGTATTCTAATGGTAAATCCTAGTGTCTCTCAACCATCCAGGATTATTTCAGTTTAGCTATCTCAAGCTTAAAGTGTATAACTAACGGTACAAACTCTCCAAGAGGTTAATTCGGTTAAGGCATCAACGTGTAAATAGGGGTTGGTAGCCCTATTTCCTTGTCACACTCTCTTTTCCAAGCATGTAACTTTTCTCTCGAACAAATTAATGCTATAATGGTGTATTCTATATGTTTTCAACCACAAGAATTCAATTAAAACGAAGAGAGTAATGATATAAGTAGGATACACACCAAGAATTCACAAACTCATAGTAATAGATAATATCTCATAAGACTTCTATAACCATAACAGAGAAGTTTAGCTACTCATGACTACAACGGAGATGACAATAAACATCATCATCATACCAAAGCTAGAATAATCTCACGTTGGGGATGAGATTGTAGTCAAGTAGGGTTTGATGTTTTCCCTCTATCCGTGCCTTAAGTGAGACGTGTTTTCTCTGTCTTAAGTTACAGAATTTGTAATGTGAATTAAGTGCAAAAAGTTGAATGAATGAATGGGATAATGTTTTGCGTCAACAAGGGAGAAGAACGTCGTTCAATCCGTTACTTAAGAAAGCCGTGTTTTTCTCTATCTCAAACCTTACAGAACTTTTAACGTGAATAATGCTAAAAGTCGAATGAAAGAAGTGAATGAATCAATGCTGAAAAATTCAGCAAATAAGGTTTTTATAACATCCTTGTCCTACTAAGTTACTGCTTCACCCCTAAGTATTTAAAAATACTGCTTTTTCCTGGGACAAATTCTCCATGCATCACATTCAGTCGACAAGCTTCCTAAAGCTGCTTTCCCTCTTATATGAAGTTTTCCTTTGCTGACCAAAGGTCCACAAAGTGCTGAAATCTTCATCATTAATACCTGAAAACATGCTAATCACATAGGTTTGCTCACTTACAGGAAAAGGGACTAAAAGTGCAGGAATTATATATTTTATCCTCCAAACTTAGCCTAAAATATGGGTAAATTATGGTTCTTAGGGGTATAAATACACCCAACATCATCTAACAGTTCCACCATCTTTGGAACGTTGATTTTAGACTTGAACGACCTTTAATTTGGGTTCCAAGGCATTCCAACTTGTTTTGGGATATTGAGTAGAATTTGGTAAAAGTGGCCCTTAGGTGTGGGGCACACATTTCATCAAAATGACTATGAATAGAAATTTTGATATTTCCACTGAATTCAAAATATCAAATTTAATAGGTTAGCATTGTTTATTTGAATTCACGGGATTTCAAATAAATTATGAGGGGTCAGTGAAACCTTGGAAAAATCTAAGTTCTACTAGTGCATGGACTCAGTTGGTGCATATATTTAAGTGAATGCCGCTTTAGTAGCTAACTGGTTTCTTTAACGATCGATGATAGTTCCTCCATGTTGATTTAGCGGAGGCCTACTTCTAAAGATGACGTCACTTAATTGATGCCTTTCCCACTTTAGAGGAAGGCGGACTCATGCCAGGTACCACTTTAGCGGTCCTATACCGTTTTAGTGGTGAACACTTAAGAAACACCTGGGATGATGTTTATTTTAGACCCTACTTATTTTTCTCTCATTTATCATAAGTCCAAAGAGCATATAAAGCCCTAGAGAAAGTGGAAATTAGGAGATTGGATCATAGGTGATCATGAGGTGTTGGTGAGCTTAGAATAATCATTTTCCCATTATAATCCATGTAAGTCTCCATTTAATTCTTTAGTTAATTCACCAATTTACTCACAAATCTCTAGTTTTTTGATGGGTTGATTTGATATCATTTGAGCTCAAAATTTACCTATTCTTGAGGACAAATAATCCTTAAGCATAGGGAGAAGTGTTGATGGTTTTGATGTGCGATTTTGATAGTGGGCACCATATGGAATTTTAACACGACTTTGAATCCAAAGCATAGAAATTCCACATGGGTATTTTTTTTCTCGTATTAATGCGTAGATTACTATTTTTATAGTGTGGTATCATACATAAGCTTCTTGGAAGGGAAAATCTTCGATTTATCAGATTTCATTTGGCTTTTTTCGGTGTCCAATTAGGCTAGGATTACTCTTCGCTTAGAGTAAGCTTAATTATATTATTGATATGTTATTATTCTAGTTTTGGGTTAGGAATTATGACTTGATGGTACATCTAATGATATAGATTATTTAACCAGTTAGCAAATCATGGTTAGGCGTATTAGACCTAAGTACCCGTTCATTAAGGTGAATTGCTATCTTAGGACTCAATGCGACTTACTTAGCACCTTGTAGAGGTATTATGGAACCTTATACTAGTTTTGAATAGCAATTCCCTTACAATTGGTTCTGTGGTTAGAAGTGAGTCCGTCTGGCCCATCTTAGGTTAAGATTACTATTAGCTCCCTTTAATCTCGATAGTACTTTATATGTCATCCTATTTACATCCTTGAGACCGAGGAGAACATAGACATATTATGGCTTAATCTAGGCTTGTTCTTGAAAGATATTAATATAGATTCAAGCCCAGCAAATTATGATATTATTCCTAGATGTAGTACGGCATCTATGATGATATTACTTTTAATTCAAGTCTGGTATTCATGATATTATTCTGGATTTGAGTTTGGCATATAAGATGCTAATTTTCGTTTAAGTCTACAATTGAGAGGTTATTTATGATTTTTATGAAACCGGTTTGAAGCTGGTGTTTATGGTATGAAAAGATCCACGATTTTGGTTTTGAGGTTCGAATGCTTATAAGCGTACTGCCTTTACTTCTTATTTATTGTATCCACCAACTTATGGGTGCTCACATTGGATTATTTACTTACGTTGTCAGCTTTCGGGATTATGGGGCCTAGTTATACTACAAATAGTTACTTTTTTTGATATTATTTATTCGGTGGTTTAGTTTAAGTTTTATATCGCATTATATTGTAGTTATATTATAATTTAGCTTAGTCAACCGATAATGCCTACTGAGTGCCCATGGCTTTGGTTCTCATACTACACTTTTGTACCCTTTTCTAGTGTCTGAGTACTAGCTACTACCATTACTGCTGTGTTAGTACTGGTCAGAGTTCGGAGATAGAGCGAGCTCTTGGAGTTGGAGTTGAGTTTGTCTCCTTCTTTTATTTTTGGATAGTGTTTCTGTTTTGAGACTTTGTATACTTGACATTGATAGTACTCTTACTCGCTGTTATACCAGATTTACTAGATCATGGGCTGTTATTACTCTCTTATTTATTTCTCTTCAGTTATTCTATTATTCTTATTTTATGGCTTGTAGTTCAATATCTTTCATATTTTTGGCATTTAAGCCATGTTCCACTGATTAGCCTATTACTTATAGTTCTGGGCTATAGTTTGGTTTATCTATTGGTGGGGTAGAATAGGTGATATCATGGCTCATGAAATTGGTTTGTGGAATATTAGTATCAGAGCCTAAGTTCACTGGTATTATTGGTACAAGAGCAAGTGTCTAGTAGGGTCCCACATATGGGAATGATAACGTTTGTTTCTTATCTTTGGGAGGCTATAGGACATTCTTATAAGATCTTCAGTTTCATCACTCATTTCATGCTAAGAGTTTGTGTTGGTTTTTATGTATATATATATATATGTATAGTGAGTATATATAAGGATAGGATACGAGCTACTGATACTACGAATGAGGACCCCAAGTCCATGACTAGGGATCTTACCAGAGGACGTGGATGACCTAGAGGTTGGGAAAGATGAGATCTATAGCTCTAGCTAAAGATACAGATAGAGAGACTTCACCATACCCTGTTCATGCTCCTACACTATAGATTCCTATACCCTAGCTAGTTTTAGGCCAAAGGGCAGCCAGGCTCGATCGAGGCTTATTTTTTCATCGTTACTTAGAGATACTTTAGTTCAACTATTGGGTTTGGTTGGTGGTTCACTATTTGATGGTGCTCATACTGTGAATCAAAGTGATATAGAGGCCACGGTAATACTTCATCTATGTCCCTTAGAGTTAAGATCCCTCAAGCATTGGTAATTTCTCAGCCAGTAGTCGCGCAACATTGTATGTCTATTAGGAGTAGAAGATATTTGATAGATTCTTGAGATTTACTCTGCCTAGGTTTTCAGGGGCATTAGGTAAAGATTTATTTGAGTTCTTGATTGGTTGTGAAGATAGGCTCTATAATTTGGGCCAAACTGAGACTTGTGGGGTCAATTAGGCTACCTTTTAGTAGGATCTGGCAGCTCAACATTAGTGGAGTGTTTATACTGATTCTAGTCCAGCTGGATCTCTCCTTTCACATGGACTCAGTTCTCCGAGGTTCTTTTGGAGAAGTACATGCCTCGTACCCTTGGAGAGCGTCTACAATCAGTTCTTAAGATTGGAGTAAGGTTCTATGACTGTCTTAGTGTATGAGTGTCATGACCCAATTTCTTAGGTCATGATGGTTCCTACTATAACCCCACCAATAGGTAAGCCAAACCTATAGTCCGAAATGGCTATTAACGGACTACAAAATATATAAAGAAATGAATTTCTAAATAGATAAAATAAAGAAGAAGTTACATAATATAATCCCAAAACCCGGTACAAGAGCTGCTAATAATACAAGAGTACAAACTAAAGTTCAACCAAATACACTGATATAACCTATCTCTGAATACAACATAGAGACTGGTCTAATACATAAGAGAGAGATAGGTAATACTCTGAACATCAGGATCTCACTCTAAGTTTCCAAACTATGGCTGCTCAACATGACACACATATATCAACATCGATAACTTGTACTATGATATGCAAGCTACAGAAGTGTAGTATGAGTACCAAAACAATGGGTAGATAGTAGGCATCATCGGTCGACTGAGCTAAGTCATGATATAAAGATGATATAATAATTATAACTGAGTCAAGGTATAGAATCGAACCTGAATCTTCTCCATCATCATTGTATATGTTAAGTAAAAAAAATGGAATAACAGTATAACTTAAGGCATCAACAAATGCCAATATCGCTGTACATAACAAGTAATAATTATCGGAATAACAATAATACATAAGACATCCACACATACTGATATCACTATACATAATAAGTAATAAGTATCGTAATAATAATATAACATAAGGCACCAAGGCATGCCCATATCGCTGTACTTAAGAATTGGATAATTCAAAATAATAATGTTTCATATAGCATTAACAAAAGCAATCATAAGTACAAAGTTGGCTCCCATATTCCAACTGGTGCATAAAGTAAAGAACTAATCACAGTGTCCCATACCATTGGAGAGTACACCCGAGAAAAATATAAAGGAAACAGCTCAACAATATATCCGACACTATCATTAATCAACCGTCATTCCACACTTACCTAGAATTTGTCAATTTACCAACATTCCACAACTATCATCATTCGAAAGTTCATCAACCTTCCTCAATTATCATCAACATTCACAATTAAACAACATATGACAATTTATTCATAACCATAACAATACCATTATTTGGACAACTATATCCTCGATACACACTAATAGCTCTTTATTAGCTAGCCAACACTTATTTACTAATCCAATTACTCACTAATAATCATATACCCTCTAATTGTTATTTATACACTATTCACCATATAATTATTATTCATCGATCAACAACTAGTCATTTTTTCCCAACTAGTCAATAACTAGCACATAATCAAGATTCATTACTAAGCCATATTTATCATTTAGCTAATATTGTTTCCAGACATCACAAACTTACTAATCACCATTGATACAATAAATACTAATCACCAATTATTCACTATTAAATTTGTTAACTGAATTTTATTTTAGAATCACTAATCCACAAATTCTACTTTGTCAACTAGTCATTATCGTTAACTAAATCATTACTATCAACTAAACATTATTGCTATAAGTCTTCATTTATGCATTATCGTTATAGCTTAATCATTATAATTACTAGTCGTCACTACCATTAATCCTCATTATTTCTATGATTCAACTATCCATAGGTCATTGTTAACCTATTAATTTATATTCACCACTAATCATCCTTTCAACCTTAAATCAAGAACTATAACACTTTATACCTTCATCACTAGAAAACTATGTTTGGCATCTTTAATATCAATATTATACCCAAATACACATGAGTATAAGTAACATATAGTTTCCATACATAGGGAAAGCCATACTCGAGCTGACAGATGTACTCATAGGCATATCAATAATCATCCTTCAGCCTTGTCGGGTATCATTATATCATCATAATTATCCCCATCCTTGGCGGGTATCATCAAATTATTATAATATCCTCTAGTATTGCTAGGTGTCATCAAATCATCATAATATCCTCTCGCATTAATGGGTGTCATCAAATTATCTTAATATCCCCTGGTCTTATCGAGTATCATCAAATCATCATAATCATCCTCTGGCCTTGTCGGGTACATCAAATCATCATAATATCCTTTGTCCTTGATGGGTATCATCAAATATACACATTAATATCAATAATAAAGGGAAAGTTCCATGATGGCTAAAGTAAAGAATAAGCCCCATGAGGGTTAAAGTAAGGAACAAGCCCCATGAGGTCTGAAGTAAATAAACCTAAAAGGAGAAGAAAAAGAGAATACCTCCATATTTCCTCATTCATTATCAATGTCACATTATCAATAAGTGTATATATGTGTAACATGAATGTTATAAGTAATAAGTCAATAATCTAGTCCATTAGACCATGAGCATAACCTTAATTATTATCATGAGAAATGGCACACAAGTAACCTATTCATTGTCATACCATTAGAATAAAGAAAGTTTATCACTAACATGAGCAATATCAAACCCATGGCATAATCTATAGCTTATTTGTAGTGCAGTCGATATCATACTTTAGGGATTAAGCCATGATATAGTCAAGGAAAATTCAATAAGGTGTTCATTGGCCCATTCAATAAGATGTTAATTGTCCCATTCAATAGCTAAACAATAGCCTTATCAATAGACGGAGTAATAGCCATGTCCATGGGTCAATGAATAACGTAGTCGTAGGCTTCTTTAGTATCATAAACAATAGCTCATTATGGCATCTTCAATAAATGTACTATCAAGGTTACTTAATATTGCCTCAAGGGGCATTTTTTATGCATTTCATAAGCATCTATGGTTCTCACAAGGACTACCTCAATCTTGGATTAAGATGGGTCAAAGCCCATTTCTAAATCCCTCAATATACCTTCTATGTTTATTTCTACCCCAAACTAGGATAAGGTATCTAATTAAACTCTTAGATGTAAACTAAGACACCATTTAGTCTGAAGTAGGGATCCTACTCAAATACTATCACTAAGTCCTTTATAGCTAAATCACCTTTATCAGGGTAATCATCTAAGGCCAATCATTCCCTAAGCATGAGATACAAGGCCAGTCCCATCTAACTATAGTAGTTCTATGCATTATCATGTTAAGCATGGGGCATTAGATCTATTCCATTAAGGTTCAAAACAACAAGCTAGTCACTATATAGGTATGAATGACCTAAAATATCCAACTAACCATAAGTCTTGATTAATCACCAAAACAACACCTAAAACCCCTCATAATCTAACAAGATATCACAGCTATATTATAACGTAACACAATCTAACAAGGAATAAACCTAGCATACCTTAAATTCAAAAAAATCTCATCAATCTAGTAAACCTTCATTTTTCCCATTCGGGAAGCCTCTTTAAGATTCCAACCTATCAAAAACATAATCTACTCATCAATATGACCATATGAATACCCGTATTGCATTATTGTGCTTCGATTCCAAAAATAATACTAAAAATCCCAAGTAGGTCCTACTTATAAAATATTCATTTATAAGGTCAACTCAAAGTTTATACACCATAAAGGAATTATAACCCTCAAGAAATAAGTGAAAACTAAGCTTATTTAGGGCTAAAACCAGACCCTCAAGCTATTTAGTGTTTTGGTAAAAGATTCAAGAAATTCAAGCATGGATTCAAAGAATTCTTACCTTATATCCAAATATATTTGCATTAAAAGATGTTAATCAAGCTCCCAAGTCATCCACAAGTCTCAATTTAGTGTTATCTCACCTTTCTAAGGCTTCTAGGTCTTAAATATGAAGAGAAAATAAATAAATTGTGACTTGAGCGCCTATTTATAACCACTTTAGGCATTGAGATACTGATATTTCCATCAAATGGAATGTGATTACCATTTTGCGATATTTATTGTGCTTGCCGCGATTACCATGGCACCAGTACCAGTAAAGTCAAAACTTATTTTTGACCCTCAAAACTTATTTTGAGTCTAATTTTCACAAATGAACTATGTAACACCACTAAATTTGATGTTTTAAATGTGCTGGTGAAGTATTATTTTTCATACAAGGTATTTTTGACCAAATATGGGTCCCACACCCATATCTTCAGATTTTCTAACTTTCTAACCAATAGATCAAAATTAGCTCGGGTTTATTAAGATCCAAAACAAATATCTACCTATCCTATAATAGATATTCTAGAGCCATTGGTGCAGTCAGAATTTGAATCTAAGATCATCTTACTAAAGTTTTTGCCCGATGGCTATTTGGAACTAGTTAAGACTTCTAAACAGGGATTGGTTCTAAAAACAAATGACCTACTTGGTAACCAAACTACCAGTCCTAAAAAGTTATAAATGACTTACAAAATATATAGAGAAGCCCTAACAATGAAGATAAGTATAAATATAAAAAATGACCAAACTAGTCATTATAACAAGGTTTAGTTTCTTGATTTGGAAAACATGCTACATCTGTCTTGGTGATCAAGTATGAGTATATTCAGTGTTCTATTTGGGGATTGAGTCTTTCTTGTTGAATAAATACTCTGTGTTTGGTTTCCACCAAAATATCTTGTATTATGTTTTTTTTATAATGCCCAAATAATGAAGGAGATATATCATAAGGCCTTAGGGAGAAACAATAAGAAGTCGTGTTACTATAGTAGTTTTAGTGGAAACTGGAGGGGATCACATTTTAGATATAGAGGTTCTCAGGGTAGGTACCCTCTGTACAATATTATTACTATCAAGGTCAGTCTTATAGGCTCGTTCATGCAATACTTCAGATTAATAATGCGGATTAGCCCAGCTACAGTGATCATCCTAAGAAGTCGTCAACCTTTAAAAATACATATTTTGGGTTTTCTAGCCAAGGTGGTTATTTTGGGTTAGCTGAATCTTTCAGGTATAGTGCAGTGCTCGAGGCATTTTATGAGTGTGGGGTCTTTGGCCATTTTTCTAGAGTGTCCCTGACCTGGGGAAGTGATACCTTCAACACAAAGTGTTTTGTTAATTTAAAAAGTGCTGCCCTTAGCCAGAGGTGGTTTGTAGGGTGATCGATATGGTCGCCAGGGTTCTCATAGAGGTATTAGATAGGTAGGATATGTGATTGACCAATCACCCAACTTGGTGGCAGGTAAGGTCATTTTTATGCTGTACTTGGTAAATTGAAGGCAGACATTTCGTACGCTATTATTACAATTACAATATCAGTGTTCCATTAGACTAATCTTGCTTTATTTGACTTGGGATCCATTTATTCATGTGTCTGCTACTATGCACCATGGTTATAGTTTTCTTGGAATTCTTTATCTATGCCATTATGTGTATCTACTCTCGTGGATGATTCTATAGTATTAGATTGGGTCTATATATCATGTGTTTTGACCATTTGAGAGTTTGATGCTCAGGATAATCTTATTTTATTAGATATGGTGGACTTTGATATAATTCTGGGCATGGACTAGTTATCCCCTTATCATGCTGTCTAGGATTGTTTTTTTCAAGCCCATTACCTTAGCTATGCTTGGCATACCCCTAGTTATGTGGCAGGGATTTTTTAGCCACGCATTATGTGGCATGGAAACACGACAGTTTCGATGCTTGAAATCATGAATTTATGTGTGATCTTAGGGTATTTTGTTTGATATGATGCACTTTGGTGTGAATTGCAAGTAAAACAGGTCTACAATAGTGTTTGAATAAAAAGAGAAGTAAAATACATAAAAAATACCAACTCTAATCATTATACGAGTAATTCTCAAAGTTGTAACCAATCAATACAACATATATTAAATAATATGAATAACAAAACTAAAAGCCAAACCGAGGAGCCAAGTATAAGGAAGATACAAATTAATCACCCAATCGTAAGTCAGGGTACAAGTCATATACAAAAGTCATGAGTATAAAGAACCTGAGCTACTATCTAGGAGTTGAAGTATTAGAGCTATATGAGTTAAAAGTCTAAGTATGACTCACATAGGGACGTCATATACAGACTAGTGTTCAAGACCTGAAAAGACTAAAATCCCAGGTGGATATGGATGAAGGACACGAGTCATATACTTAGGTAAAACTCATAATAAGAAATCATATACATAACAAAGAGTTAAATAATTTGGAAGATTAGACATTGGAACGCATATAACAAGGTAGGATACGACTTGTAAGATGAGGATACGAGTGAAGATTGAGTCATATTGACTGCTGACTTAACTTTACCTTTCCCATTTTTAATATGATTTTTATGTTATTTTGAGATATGATAAATACCCTAAGGTTTATATTTTATTATTTTACATGTTGTGACGTTCGTTTACGTGCTTTTACACATTATTACATACTTTTACAATTGTTCTTAAGATATAAGGGTTTTATTAATTAAATACTTTGGAGTTTATTAATCTTATTCTTATACAATTGATTTTATGTGTTCTTTATTGATAATCATGGTTTCATGCACAAACATGAGCAACTAATCTCTTTAGCTAAAGTTGTGGGAACCCTAGCAGATTAGCTACATCAAGGAAGTGTAAGATCTAATTATGCTCAAGTTTCTGCATGTATCTTAATTCTTATTCTCAATAATTAAACTCATAAGAGCTGCAAATGCTTGAGATTGCTTGTATTCACATCCATTCGATAACCAAAAAGTTTGAAATTAGAAAAAACAAGATTTAAGACAGTGATTTAGGGTACGATAACCAAGTATCTCATCTCATCACTTGATCCTACCCTAACAAGTATAGATGAGGTTGTATCAAGGGGCAACAAGGAGACACCATGAGATGATAACTAAGTTAAAGGTTAAATTTATCTTCTAAGTAGTAGATAATCTTATTGGCTTTGCATGTAGAACAATAAAATAATTGGGTTGATCAGAACAAATTTATGTAGTTGAGAAGCAAGGGGGAACACATAGCTAGAATTCATTTCATATTGATTTCAACTAAAAAGTAGTTAAGAATTGGTTACTATTTGCGATTGATAATAAAACCCCCATTTACTTTCCTGTACTGCTCATGGATTACCTCAAGGCAAGAAACTATTTATGTTTTCCCTATGGGATCGACCCTAACCTTATTGGGTTACTCTATTTGCAATTGACTATATTATACTTCTAGTTGAGGTATAGTTTGGGTGACATCAAATTTTAACGTCGTTGCCGGAAAAATGTTTGAGTAGTAAATCAAATTGGTAATGTTCATGTGTTTTTAGTTTTTCCATTTTTGTATTGGCATATGATAGTGTATTCCAAGTACTAGGAGTTGAGGAAATCCCTTTCAATCCAGAGACAAAAAGAATCCTTCAAACACCTAGAGGGATATCAGGACAAGTTTGTGATAGGGTGTAAGATCCTCCACCTATGGATCCAAATACTACACTCCTGCATGCTCTATTAGATCGACAATATATTGCAAACTAACAGGCATAATTATTGTTTGAGAAAGAATGTAGAGAAGCAGATTAGGCCAGACTTGCTGCAGAGGTAGTAGTAGCTCAACAAGGAGGACTATTACATACGAGACAGATTGTTAATCATCATGTTCAGTGAGGTAGAGCTCCATTTATTCCAGCAAATTAACACTTAGACCCATGTGAGAAAGTTGATAAAGATCTAGGTTATGTTGAGCCTATGGTGTATGAAGCTATAGTTCCCTCTCCTTTAGCCCCTAATGTGAAGTTTTATATTTCTAGTGCTATGATATAATTTTTGAATATAAAGGGTGTGTTTTCTGGATCTAATTCAGTATATTCTTCCCTCCTGCATGGATGTTATAGTTGAAGGATGAAATTTATAATTTTAGACAACTACCAGTAGTGTCTATGCATAATGCATAGTTTTGATTCAAGAAGAAGTTGAGCATGGTATAAAATCACAGAATCAAAATATCTAACTTATTTAAGATCTTTTATATATCATTGAATGATAGCTCGAGAGCTATGATAGATGCTATTTTAGGTGGAGCATTTATGCGTCTTCATTGGGAAGTTACATAGGAAATACTAAATGATATCATTATTACCAACATAAGATCACATACTCGAGATTTAGAACATGGTGGTGGTTCATATGCTATTAGAGTAACAAATATGTATGGGGCAGTAAATGACATAGTAGCACAAGAGGTTTCACAGCTTTGTATAGATATTGGGTTGCTTATGAAATAATTTTCATTAATGAGTGATGAGAAAGTTAATGCAGTGGTGACATAAGGATCTACTTCCAAACCATTTAAAATTGAATTTGAAGAAGAGGCTAGGTATCTTGATAGTAGATTAGCCTATTTCCGAGTACATGGGCAAGGTACTCGAGAATTACTATAGTAATAGATACAGAGAAGAGCAGAGATAGAGATGGTGATTGGTGGCATAAGGATGATTATAAGGAGAAGAGTGACAGGTACATTCCACCAGGTAGCCAAGATATAGAGTCTAGAAAAGAGGCAATTTTTGCCAAGATGGTCTATAAGGATTGAACCAAAAAGTTAAGTCACATGCTACAACAATTAATCAATTGGAGCAGTAATCTAGCGAGATATCAACCATAGTGAATCAGAGAAAACCTGGCACTCTTCCAAGAAATACACTGGAAAATCCCAAAACAATAGTCAATGCCATGCCATTACCACTTGGAGTGGTAAGGTTACTATAGATCCACCTATACCCACAGCTGATGAGTAGAATAGTGAGGATGAGTTAGTTGATATTATGTGAAGAATCAACCAAAATAAAGGAAAATATAAAGATATAGAGCCTATGCTAAAATCCATTCTAAGACCATTTCCCCTTATCCACAAAGATTGAGAAAGAAATAAGAAGGTTAGTATCAAAATTTTTTGTCTATGTTAAAAGAGTTAACTATAAACATACCACCTGTACAAGCATTGGAGTAGATGCCAGGATATGAAAAATTCATGAAGGATTTGATCACCAAGAAAAGGTCAGTTAATTATGAACCGATTGATAATATTCAACATTCCAGTTCTTTAGTCACTAGATCATCGGTAGAGAAGAAGAAGGACCCCGGTGCTTTCACAATACCTTGCACTATTAGGGGCTAGCATGAATCTCATGCTATTTGATATATTTAAATAGTTGGGGTTGTGAGCTCCCAAACCAACTACTATGAGACTAGTAATGGTGGATAGGACACTAAAAAAGCCTATTGGAATCCTTTATGATGTTTTGGTAAAAGTGTCTTCTTTAATATTTCCTGCTTATTTTGTTATATTAGATTATAAAGTGGAATTTTAAGTACTGATTATTTTGGGAAGACCATTTTTATGTATAGGTAGGACACTTGTTAATCAGGAGAAAGGACATCTGATGATGCAACTCAATGATGAACAAGTGACATTAAACATATACAAATCTATGAAGACTAATGATTTAAGAGTGGTGTCTGTGATTGATGTAGATGGTGAGGAGACACAGTCATTCCATGATGTTGATGTAGTTACTCTTTGGGATGATGGTCATGACACTATTTTTCCTATTGAAGAAAGGTTAGGTGTTGAAGCTCTTGCGTCTGTGATAATGAATTTCAACTCTTAAGGTATTGAGTAGTATGAGGAATTAGTGAGTACATTGCTTTGTGATGGTTATAATTATGCACTAAAGAAGCTTGATCTAGATTTAAAGAATCAAACTACTCCACCTTCTCGCCTATCCATTGAGGGACAACAAGTATTAGAATTAAATGCCATCCTATTTCACTTGTAATATGAATTTTTAGGGGCAAATAATACTTTGTTGGCTATTATTGTAGCTTATCTAAGCCAGTCAGAGGTAGAAAAGATTGTTGTTAGTGTTGCAGAATTTCAAGAGGGACATTGTATGGTCCATTGTATATATTATTGGTATTCCACTTAGTTTGTATACTCACAAAATTAAGCTTGAGCTGGATTATGTTCCATCTATTGAACATCAACGTCGACTTATACCTCCTATGCAGGAGGTGGTTAATAAGGAGAGCATAAAGTAGTTGGATAATGGTTTAGTGTTTCCCATTTTGATAGAAAGTTGGTTAAACCGACTCAATACATTCCAAAGAAGGGTGGAATAACTTGTACCTAATGAGAAGAATAAGCTAGTACCTATGAGTCCAGTCATTAGATGGAGAGTGTGCATGGATTATAGGAATCTGAATGCATGGACTTTGAAGGACCAATTTCTTATGCCATTCATGGATTAGAAACTTGACTGGTTATCTGACAGAGGATGGTATTGTTTTCTCAATGGATATTCTGGATATAATCAGATTGCTATTGCACCTGATGACCAAGAGAAGACTACCTTTACATGTCCTTATGGGAACTTTGAATTCAAAAGAATGCTATTTTAGCTATGTAATGACCCAACCATATTTCAGATATATCTGATGTCCATTTTCCCTTATATGGTCAAAAACACTATTAAAGTTTTTATGGATGATTTTTCAGTTGTTAGTGATTCTTTTGATGACTGCCTTATTCACTTGTAAAAGGCTCTACAAAGGTATGAGGAGTGCAACTTAGTACTTAATAGGGAGAAGTACTATTTAACGATTACAAAAGGAATTGTGCTTAGGCACAAAATTTCAAAGAGAGGCATAGAGGTTGATCAAGCAAAGATTGATATGATTGTAAAGTTACCTGATCCAATTTCTGTAAAAGGAATTCAAAATTTTCTAGGGCATGTAGGTTTTTATAGGTAATTTATCAAGGACTTCTTGAAGATTTCTAGTCCACAGTGCAAGTTTCTTGAGAAGGAGCTAAAATTTGATTTTAATGATACATGTAAGAAGGCTTTTGAAAGCCTAAAAGAGAAGTTGATGTCTATTGTATTCATTGTGTCTCTTGATTAGTTTTCACCTTTTGAAATTATGTGTGATGCTAGTGTATTGACCTTAGGGGCTGTACTAGGCTAAAGAAAAGAAAAGTTCCTTCATCCCATTTACGATGCTAAGCAGGCACTAAACCCTGCTAAAAAAACTATACCATGATGGATCAAGAGTTATACCCAGTGGTTTTTGCCTTTGAAAAGTTTCGATCCTAATTGATTGGGAGAAAGGTGATTGTGAACACAGACCATACAACATTGTGGTACTTAATGGATAAGAAGGATGCAAAGCTGAGGCTTATCCATTGGTACTGCTATAACAAGAATATGTTTCGAGCTGAATTACGAAAAAGGCACAGAAAATCAAGTTGTAGATCACTTGTCTATACTAGAGGAAGAAGCCATGTAGAAGGTTGCTATGGGACTAGAGATCGATGATAGGTTTTCGATGAACAAATATTGACATCTTCATAAGATTTAATTCCACGTTTTGTAGATTATATAAATTACTTAGCGAGTGATCTAGTCCTAGAAGATATTTCTTATCAGTGAAGGAAGAAGTTCATCCACGAGGTAAGAAAATTTTTCTTGGATGAACCTTATGTTCTTAAAATTTGTGTAGATGGAGCCATTCGTAGGTGTAAACTTGAAATAGAGATGATGAGCATTCTTGAAGTATATCATTTATTGTAAGTTGGGGCTCATCACAGAGGGGCCTGCACCGCTTGTAATATCATACAATACGATTACTATTGGCTAACCCTTTACAAAGATGCTCATGACTATGCTAATGCATATAATTAATGTCAACGATAAGGTACTATTTCTAGAAGACATGAATTTCCCATGACCTCTATCTTAGAATTGGAGGTGTTTCATTGGACCTTTTGTGAGTTCGTGTGGCATAAAGTACATACTTGTGGTTGTTGACTATATTTTAAAATGGGTGGAGGTAAATGTGATTCCTAACAATAAAGCAAGGAGTGTCACAATATTTTTAGGAAAAAAATATCTTTTCTCATTTTGGTATGCTACATGCTATTATTAGTGATGGAGGGTTACATTTTTTCAATCATCTATTCAATAGTCTTATTGAATATATGGTGTGAACAACACCTTATCATCCGTAGACTAGTGGACAAGTTGAAGTGTCCAATAGAGATATCAAGTCCATATTGGTGAAGTCTATGAATACCAATAAGACTGATTGGGCAAGGAAGTTAGATGATGCATTATGGGCTTACCGTACGGCTTACAAAACCCCCATATGCACTTCACCCTACCATCTTGTGTATGGAAAGTCTTGCCATTTATCAATTAAGCTTGAGAATAAGGCACAATGGGTGTTAACAAAGATGAATTTAGAATGTAAATGTGAAGCAAAAGTGAGGTTGAATAACATCAATGAGTTGGATGAATTCCGACTTCGGGCATATGAAAGTTCAACACTTTACTAGGAAAAAATAAAGTTGCATCAAGACTGAGAGATTGAGACGAAGGTGTTTGAAAAAGGTGATAGTGCTGATTTACATTCTAGGATTCGTTTGTTTCATGGTAAGCTAAAATCTAGGTGGCATGGTCCATTTGATTTGTCCAGGGTTTAAACCTATGGTGTTTTAGAAATAAAGAAGGATGGTGCAATCCCATTCAAGGTAATCAGACAAAGAGTAAAGTACTATATAGCAAAAAAAAAGAGGTGAAAGAATTAGTGGGCATTGACCTTGATGAATTCTAAGTAATCAAGGAAATTGCATCATGCCACGACGTTAAATCAAGTGATGCATTGGAGGCAACTCACGAGGATAATTGGTGAAGTCAAAGTATCCAACTTAGCCACGTTATGCTGGGACATTAAATCAATCACTCCGTGGAAGTCAACCCATGTTTTTATACTTATTTCATTTATACGGTAATGTGTTTGTTCAATTAGAAGGTCTAAAGGAATGCCGAAAAAATCCATAGAACTAAAGAAGTTATCATACGAATCTCTACGAGTCATACCTATACGGTATGACTCGTCAGTAGGAGTCATATTGACCAGGGAGAAAAAGAAGAATCTTGTATAAATCTCTGGTATGAATACGATCCCAATATAAGTCATATCCTTATGGTACAGTTCATAACTGAGAATCATATCCACTCCAGAAGATAGGTAAGTCCCCAAGCTATACGAGTCAAAGAATTGACCCATAAGCCTGGTACGAGTCATATGCACCACTCATACCCAATCTTACTAGGTCAATACCCGGGTTGACCAGACCAAGAACTATGATTAAAAGAGGAAAATTAGATATGATCGGGTACCTAAGGCTTTTATCTCGCACCTGCATAAATTGTACACAAATTTTGAATTTCAAATTCACAAAATCAATTTGTTTTCAGCTTAAATCAACTAGTAACAACCTCAAAATTGTAAATTAGTGTGGATATCACTCAAATTTGGCGCAAATAAGAGAAAAAAATGAAATCTACTACTCCACTGACCAAGTAAGTTTCTCAACTTAAACATTGGCACTTTACATGATGAAATGAGTAGTATGTGTTATTGTAAACATCATTTTTGTAGAATTTCTACATTTATTAATTCGTTTCTACCCTATTTGTATTATTTGTGTTGAAATTTTAAAATGGGGGTTGAACTAGGGTTTAGAGATGGTATTTTATGTCTATGTATGTTGAAATATTTGATATAAATAGAAATATAGTGTTGGGAAATTTGGGAAAGTCAATAAAGTCAAACTTTGAAATTGGACTTCTTTGTTGTAGTGGATATGAGGCTTCCTACGACTCGTACTTACCAGTACGAGAGTCTTAATGGGAGTCATGCCCATTGAAAACATGAAAATATAGCTAATTCAAGGTTTTGAAATAGATATGACACAACTATACAAGTCGTATCCAGAACATACGACTTGTACACACTTATTATACCCATCTAGGAAGAATGATAACATAATTAAAGTTTCTAACCAGTTTATGACTTTTAGTCATGAGTCATACCTATCCAGTACAACTGGTAAGGAGTCATAAGCTGGCTGGTGAAGAAATATCATACACTATCTATGATACGACTTGGATATATGAGTCGTACCCAATGGGTAAGATCGGTACCTACCACTCGTACCTAACTGAAACCAGGCACATAAACTTTAATTTTTTAATTTTTCTTTTCTTTTATCTTCTTATTTACTAATATTAGTGTTCTTAAAGGAAAATGCCTCCAAAGAATTCTTCTTCATCCAAAATAGTTGCTAAGAAGGGGAACAAATAAGCACCAGATGAGAGAGACAATACCAGTTTCTCTGAGTCTGAAATAATATCAAAGATCAGAGATGAAGAGTATAGTGGAACTACATCCAAGAAAGTTGCAAACAAAGGATAGGAACCTTATAAGTCTAAGGGCAAGAATGTAATACGATAATAATTTGAATCACCACCATAAAGAGGGATGAGAAGAGAGAATGCAACTATCTCTCTTCTACATATACCAATTCCAGCAAATGATAATGATGATGAGGCTAAGTCTAGTTCAACCGACTAGACTGCAAATGATGCTCAGGGTTCTAAGGTAGATGTGACCCCTATAAAAAAGCAGGACACCCTACTCATATTGACCACTTCTCTGATGCCTATACCCTAACATACAGGAGATGTTCAATACATGACTGTCTTATCTATTGGGTGGTAAGATTAAGAGATTATAATACTTGAAGAGGAGAATGACTTCTACTAGGATGGTTGATTTACCCGAGTTTGAGAAGCTCTTCAGGCAATATGGGTTTGGGTGGATGATAAGAGCACTGGGTAGATACAGCGAGGTACTTGTTCGTGATTTCAATGCCACATTAAAAAGATAAATTTAGCAATAATATCCACGAGGTATGTTGTGTAAGAGGGGTGACCCTATTGCCTCCCTCATGATTTGAGGTGTAAATTTTGATATTTCTCCATAGACTATCGAGATATTTCTATACAGGCTAGAATATTAGACCTTGACCTACACCGAAGAGATACACTATAGAATGGCCGAGATTAGAAAGAACTCGAATGAGAGATTGTGTACTAATGATAAAATAGTGATGTTTAGATGGATAATTGAGAGGATAGATACACATGGTGACCAGGGTACCTGAATTGTAGGAGGTATTGGTGATCCCTAGCAAATAAAAAAAGAAACCCTTAACTTTAAGTGTAAGGCATGGTGGACACTAGCCCATAATTGGCTATGTCCTATGAAAGGTGGTGATGTGGTGATCTCGGTTTGGGCTGCTATGTTAGAAAGTTTCATAACATGGTACGGATTTAATATAGGTGACTTCTTATCTCGATAATTGAGAGATCAAGTAGTTGGGGGTTAGAAGACATCGCTAGCCTACCCTTGTATGACCACGCAGATATGCTTAGTTGCGGGGGTGTTGAAGATACCAAGACTTGATGAGATGATTGAGGTACAAAAATTTTTTGATATTGGCTTGATTCAAGATATGGACAACCCTCTATCTTGACCTATGCGACAAGCTATAAATGCTATAGTGGGAATGGTCTCGCAAGATTATCGAAAAAATGACCCTACTCTAGCTAAGACTACTGAGGTAGGTTCACAGACCGAGGCTGTACCCATAGATGCAACGGATACTTCTAGTTCCGTACTTCTAGTCAATTCTGTGCCACCTAGGCAATGGGGTATACCCCCGGTGTGATGCCGATCTCTCAGGCTATCTGGACTGAAGTCATGACCTAGTTGGCTACTCTCACTGTGAAGCTAGATCATATGAAGGGCAGAGTATGAAGTCGGATGGAAAGGAAGTTTAAGGTACAAGATAAGCGAGTCCAAGGGCACCTAGATGAATGAGTCAAAGATTAGTCTATAGTTAGGTATTGGGTAGGTTCCTAGTATTGCTGATGTTCAATGAGAGATTACAAAGATAAATAAAATGGTCATAGAGTTGTATGAGAGGCCAGTTACTGTTGAGCCAGTTGTGGATATTGTGATTCCCACAGTTGAGGTTCCTAATATTTGGGCCATCTCGATAGATGCGTAGGCTTAGGGGACTGAGAAATAAAGAATATAAAAGAACATAAAGAAGAAGGGGGATAGAGCTAATAAGAAGAAATCTACACTTGAGATCACTTAGGATGAGGCTAATCGAGAGATGTGAGTCAAGGATATAGCTACATGAGCTAGTAGGTCGAGAGCTCAAGTTATTGATATTGAGAAGGCAACTATTGTTCCCCCAACTACTTTTGAGTTAGTCACGGTTGTTAGGACAACAGATGATGAGAGTGGGACTCAAATTGAGAGCCCATGTACTGATGGTGATGGCCCGGTTCCTTAAGCGCCTAGGTATGATCCTAATCGTTAGCGCCGAGGTATGATCTTAATACTTACTCTATCTTATTTTTGTAGCACTGGGGACTATGCAATGTTCTTAATTTGGGGGTGGGGGTACCTGAAAACTTTAGGAGTAGTTTGAAAATTTTTAGATGTATATAAAATATTAAGTCTTTTATGACTTAAAAGTTTGATGCGAGCAGTTGAAATAGGGAGTAGATTAGCGCAGCTATGGCAGTGGATTTTTGATTTTTGATTATGACTGATGGATTTTGAAAATTTTTTGATGTACTAAAAAATATTATGATTCCATCTGATTTTTACTTTGTGATTGATGGAACACTTCAGACTTTTTGAAGTGCTATGTGAAAAGTGGTGTTAATATTGTGCTGAAAAGAATTGAAAATGATTGAAAATATTGACCCCCCTCAAAAAATTTTATTTAATGAATTGGGTAATTTATATAGCTATGTGAGACTGTCGAGTATCTTATAATGGTTTTAGTAGTAGGTATAGTACCATTCGAGACAAAACAATGGCATAGTTTGATAACTAGTACTTAGTAGTGTAGCCCTGTACAGGTGTGTGTGTAAGGTTCACTGTGTTCCCGATTATGTTGGAATCTAGAACTTGTTCGGTTTCTTTTACCTAAGTCTAGGATGGTTTAGTGGGAGATTATCCTAGGCCATTGTTGCATGATTTCACTTAATCCTAAAATGCCTAAATGAAGGGAATAAATCCCTTTAATCCAAATATTTGAACCTTTTTAGACTAATTTTCCTTGTTACATCTATCACCTTTCAGTTTAACTTAAAATGAACCTCTTTTGGCCCTTGTCCTTCTATGGACATTGTGCACCTCAAGTCTGATAAATTGCCTCAGTTTAGGGTGGCTATTATAGGGGTGCGTAAGAGAAAAGCTAGAATGAATAAAAGTATGTACAAGGGAAATAGTTGAAACATAGGCAGGTGTGATGTAAAGAAAAGAAATAAAAGTACAAGGTATATAAAAAAGTAAAAAAATATAAGAAACTAAGTGCTAGAAAGAAACACCTGACACAAGTAGAATATGCTTATAAGTAAAAGGGAGACATAAGGGTGAAAATAAAAGAAGACAAAATTAGTGGACCCAAAGAAATGCACAGTGTCTAGGAGGCTTAGTCACTTTAGATATCCATACATATAATACCAGTCCCAGGCCTACTTTACAATATAAATAAAGTACTACAATTATCCTACTATGACTGTCTGACAACTTAAGAAAAGAGCATAAGGGAAAGCATATGGTATTCTGTGCATACCGGTGATACTTTGTTGTGAGTAAGCCATTTGTTATATCCTTGAATATAGTAGTCTATACATGAACAGTGAATGGGATTTCTTTGACTGTGAGTGAACATGGGTTATATTGCTAGGTTACTAGATTATTATGATGAATCAAAAACATATCTATGCCCAAGTTTCTATAGCTAATGTAATGCCATCATCAGATTCCTTCGTGTTTCTATATGTGCTAAACTGCTTGACACAAGTTTGAGTTGGAAAGTTGAAAAATGAAGAGGGGAACAAAAGGATTAAAATTTAATTCAAAATCACTGCAATGGGTTTTCTTGAGATCTTCCTATTTAAATGTCGGTTCTGTGCTAGAAATTATTAATTTGGTTTTGTTTATTTGAGGACATGCAAAAGTTTAAGTTGAGGGTGTTGATGTGGAGTGGAAACATGACACTTTTGATGCTTGAAACTACAAATTTATGCGTGATATTAGGGTATTTTGTTGGATATAATGGAATTTGGTGAGAATTGCAAGTAAACCAGGTCTATAATAGTATTTGAACAAAACGAGAAGAAAAAGATCTAAAAAAGACCAACTCTGCTCAATATACGAATTAGTCTCTAAGTCATAACCAATCAATACGACTCGTATACTGAATCATATGACTAACAGAACCAAAATCAAAACTGAGGAGAAAAGTATAAAAAAGATATGACTTAAACACCCCAGTCAAAAGCTAGGGTACAAGTTGTATGAAGAAGTCGTGAGCTTAACAGAACCTGAGCTACTATACAGGAGTTGAAGTATCTAAGCTATACATGTCAGACATCTGAGTATGAGTCGTATATGGATATCATATACAAACCAATGTTTAAGACCTAAAAATACTGAAGTATTAGGTAGATGCAGATGAAGTACACAAGTCGTACACTAAGGTACGACTCATTAGAATAAATCGCATGTTGAACAGAGAGTTAAATCCTTCGGCAGATTAGAAACTAGAATGGACACGACTCGTAAGCTGAGGATACGAGTGAAGATCGAGTCATATCGACTGCTGACTTAACTTTACTTTTCCCATTTTTAATAGGATTTTAATATTATTTTGAGATACTATAAATACTCTAGGGTTTATCTTTTATTAGGTTGCGTGTTGTGACATTCTTTTACATAATATTACAAATTATTACATACTTTTACAATTGTTCTTGATATTTTTAGTGTTTTATTCAATTAAAGACTCTGGAGTGTATTCGTCTTATTCTTATGCAATTGATTTTATGTATTCTTTATTGATAATCATAGTTTCCTACACAAATATGAGCGGCTAATGTCCTTAGAGAGAGTTGTGGGAACCCTGGAGGATTAGCTACTTTGAGGATGTGTGAGACTCAATTTTCCTTAAGTTTCTGCATGTATCTTAATTCTTCTTCTAAATAATTAAACTCATAGCATCCACAGACGCTTGAGATTGCCTGCATTCGTATCCATTCGAAAACCAAAAAGATTACAATTATGAAAAAGAAGATTTAAAACAGTTATTTCGGGTACGATAAAAAAGTATCTCATCTTATCACCTGATCCTACATCAACAAGTTTAACTGAGAACATATCAAGGGTAAACAAGGCGATACCCTGAGACGATAACCAAGTCAAAGTGTTAAATTTATCTTCTAAGCAGTAGATAGTACCTTTCTTGTTGGAGTTGCATGCATAACAATAAAATAAGTCAGTTGATCATGAGAAATTTACACAGTTACGAAGCTAGGGGGAACATAGGCCTAGCATTCATTTCATATTGATTTCAACTCAAATCCCCCCATTTTCTTTCATGTACTGCTCTTCGATTACATCTAGGCAAGAAAATATTTATGTTTTCCCTATGGAATTGACCCCAACCTTGTTGGGTTACAATATTTGCAATTGACCACATTATACTTCTAGTTAAGGTGTAGTTTTTAGCGACGTCAATGTACCGATGGGGCTTATTTCTTATGTTCATGCTAGGAGACTTACCTTTATGGGTTATAAGTATTATATTTCCTATGTTTGTGAGGTTGGTACAGAGAGTCCTTCACTTGACTCTATTCCTATAGTTCGTGATTTCCTGATTTTTTTCTACTGATATACTTGGTCTTCTCCTAAGAGTGATATTGAGTTTATTATTAATCTTGAGACTGCTACCCAACCTATTTTTATGTAACCTAACCATATGGTTCCTATCAATCTTAAGGATCTAAATTCTTAGCTTAAGGATCTTCTATATAATGGTTTCATTAGGCTGAGTAAGTCTTCTTAGGGTGATTCTATCTTGTTAGTAAAGAAAAAATATGATTTCTTGCATATGTGTATTGATTACAAGTAGCTGAATCAGGTGACATTAAAAAATAGGTATTCTATGCCTTGTATTGATGACTTATTTAACTATCTTCAAGGAGTAGAAGTGTTCTAAATGATTAACTTGAGGTTTAGCTATCATCAGTTGAGGATTCAGGATGAAGACATCCCAAAGACAACCTTCAATACTTATTATGGCCATTATGAGTTCCTGGTGATGTCTTTTGGGTTGACCAGTATCCCAACTGCTTTCATGGACTTGATGAACTGTGTATTCAGACCTTTTTTGGACTCTTCCATGATTGTGTTCATTGACAACATTATTGTTTACTCTAGGACTATGGAGAAGCATATGCAGTTTTTATGTATTATGCTCCATACATTGAGATATTATAGGCTTCTTGCAAAATTCTCAAAGAACGGGTTCTAGCTTGAGTCGATTATATTCCTAGTACATGTGGTATCTAAGGATAGGATTATGGAAGACCCAATGAAAATTGAGGCTATTCCTGATTCGACCAAACCTACATCTCTATATCAGGTTCATAGCTTTATTTGTTTGGCTGGTTAGTACAAGTAGTTTGTTGAGGGTTTTCCTACTGACTGAGTCTAAGGGAACATGCAAGTATAATAGGTCTCACCAAATAATATAGTAGCCTTAAATAAAGCCGAATATTAATCCCTCTGAGAATTATGTTAAACAACTATCCAATTATTGTATAACTATTGAGATTAAACTGGTGCAAACGTAACTGAAAGAGTTTGTAGAATTTATAAACTAAAGTAAACTAAAATAATGCATAAAAGTAATGACTTTGGAAAATCAATGGTTGAAATACCGGGGTAAAGCACAATGAACAATCATACTACGCTATTGATTTTCATTCGTTAGATTACTTATCTTGGTTGTTGATTCACGGGGTTGGAATTACGATCATGGTCTATCGAGCCTCTAACCACCTATCTAAATTTCACCCACAACTACATCGTTGAGTGGGGATGCGAGATATAATCTAAACACATTTATATTTTATCCCGTAGTGAACCAAGTAAGGCTTTTAGGTATATATTTATCCTAGTTGCTAATTCAAATTTCTTATTTTATAAAAGAAAACAACCTTACTCTACCTATCCCCACATTTTATATTCTAATTCCCCCTCTCGAGATCATAAATTTGAAAATTGATATAGTTTAAGGGTCGTGAATCTATAAAATAGTGATAACAAGGATAAATAAACAAA
The DNA here is from genome assembly GCA_030864225.1 of Capsicum baccatum var. pendulum. Taxonomy (NCBI): domain Eukaryota; kingdom Viridiplantae; phylum Streptophyta; class Magnoliopsida; order Solanales; family Solanaceae; genus Capsicum; species Capsicum baccatum. Next base: position 47,755,534 of record CM061558.1, read on the forward strand.
CAAATATGATAAGCAATCCAAACAAACTCAATTCAAAGCAAAAGTAAACATGATCTAGGCCTTAAACCCTGGAAAAGGGGCGTTTAGCCACTAATTGACATCATCGTAGTAAAAATCAATGAATACATGATAAAATCCATTAAAATATAAAGTAAAGAGATATAAACCCTAAAATAAGTGTTTAGTAGCCCCTCTCAAAATATCCAAGACGTCCAAGGTGAATAACATTAAGTCTAAGTGACCTATTTATAGACCAAGGCTCTTTGCCGTGTGTGGAATGGGTGGTGTAACACGTTGGAAGATCAAGTGGAGTGTGTTTATTGGTGTAATGTATGATCAAGTCAATTAGTTCTCATGACGCCCCTCTATCGTGAGGTTTCTCTGAAAGTTACATTTTGACGTTTAAACTTTGCCTTGCACTCGTCCTTCCATCCCAATTATTGTAGTGTAGTTTTCACTTGATTTTAAGCTTTTATATACTACATATATCAGAAAAATCAACTCAAGAAGCATCCTATAAAATCAAACACCACGAATTAGATCTCAAAAAGACACAACATCAATAGCAGGGAACAAAAAGTTAAGCTAAGACTAGTTTTACCCAATTGATCTACAACTTATTATTTTTACTCTTGGCTTGATTCAATTGAGCTTTATTATAAAAAAGTTTTTACACACATAATTACACAATCCAAACATTAGGAGATCATCACGCGCATTAGAATCCATCGCAATCAACTAGAACAACTCCTAGCTCTAGCTAGTAATACTAGTATTCTTGTTTGAACTCTAAGTACCCAATTCAAATACAAACTTGTTTGAAAGAGAACATAAACATTGTAATCACATAATTGAACACTTATATGCTTAATTGTACCATCATTAACAAATAAAGTACACGAGAAGTCCTTAAAAAAGGTTGAATAAGCTAGGATAACATCAACAAAGTGCATAAAACCACCTTAGATCACCACCAATACTTAAAGCCTTGTTCATCCTCGAACAAGTATTTACGATAAGCATCATAAGCTGAGGTGAATCTAGACTTCTACTATGATCTAGACATTTTTACTTCAATGAATACATAGAATGCAAGTTTCTATACTATCCATGTTATGTACACAATTGAAAGCTCAAGAGTACTACTCCAAAACATCCTAGCCACAAGAATTGACTCACCAAGTTGGAAAAATCATACATACTGTGCATTAAAAGGCATCATATAACTCACCCAACTATCGTTAAACTTGTTCCCTTATAACAAGAGAGTTACCCATAATCGCTCACATAGATTAAATTTATCATAAAATGGGTACAATAATAAAATTGCGCTCACTCTCCCAAGAAATTCACAAGTTACACAAGATTGAACTATAGGCTTGACCTTAGTGTAGTAATCCTCTAATATCAGAATGTTAAAGATTATTATCAAATAGGTCTTTAAGGCTAATAATGTAGGCTAAGGGATGGGTAGGAACTATTTTGGCCAATAATAGTGACTATCTTACCTAAGCACTTTAAAACATAATGTTATACAATTAAGATCAATCTCTAACAACCAACTTTTACCTCTATTACCTTCACACATCTTTTTTTAACCCCATCTCATTAAGTTCATTCAAATACACTATGGTGGGAGTGTTTTCTATCCACATATTATTTAATTTGAACAACCTTTTATTTTTTCATTGTTCCACCCCCAACCATAATACATCAATCTTTACACACCAATCACTACTACTTTGGGGATTTTTTTCACCTTTCTCCTTCTTTAATTTCACACTCCTTACCCAATTAATTTTATATTAAAGTTCTTAGAGTGCTTTGGATCAAATTAAGGTCAATAAAAGAAGAGAATTAGGCTACATATATGGTTTCCAAAGAAAATACTAATGACTTAATGGGGTTAACTAGGATTATGCACAAGGGTAGGTCAAAAAAAGGTATGAAACATGGCTATCAAAGAAATTCCTATATCATCTCCTTTACGTACACTCTTTATTTTTCTTTGAACACACACCGGGAAAGTTTTAGCGTCAAGTGAAACAAGGAATATATAAACAACATTACACACACATGAAACATGCTCAACTCAAGTAGGATCATCATAGACTCTTAACTAAAATATCACATGAATTCAACATTACACCAACAAGTACAAGAGTGATAATCATGAATCTAGAAGTCTCAAAAGTAGTAATTCACACAATAAACATGCTTTGCACAACCAAAACAATTGAATCATGCTATCACACATAACACCAACAAGAAAATCTTATTTATTCCAAATACAAAAAATTTAAAATTACCCCTAAAAATGGGGATTTCTCCATCCCACACTTAAAAATCTACTTTGTTCTCAAAGTGTACTTAAAAGTAGAGATAAAAATACTTTTTGAGGCCTCAAGGCCTAGCTAGTATCATCTTTATACATCAATAAGGTTTAGGGACCCCACGCATAGACTTCGCCATACTCCTTAGCTTAGGTTTTTGGTACTCAGACTTTCCATCAACCTGTGACTCAACAAAAACAAAAACTAGTGAAGTAAAAACTAAACATACGAAAAATAAAACCTTGCATAACATTAGTTGCCTCTCAAGCAATGCCTGATTTAGTGTCGCGGGAAGACTCAATTTTTAACTCATTCATTTTCCTTTAACCTCTTCCTCACACTTGGGTGCCATCTTTTTAGTCATTTCATACCTCTTGAGTGTGAACTCTCAAGGTCAACAGCTCTCTCAACAGTATCCTTTTTAGGCTCATCAATTTGGATCATATAAGGTCGGAGTGGTTATGTTTTAGGCTGCTCAATGAGGAAAAATGAAGACGTCTTTGGTGGAGTCAACTCCACAAACCTACACTTATCCCTTTCAATCACTCTAACCATGCACAAATCTTTGTAATAGGATAGTGTTTGATTGGTTTGTATAATTTTAATACCGCCTCTTCATCATCCAGCCTTATTATGAGCGTGATATCTCTAACATCAAGCAGCGTTCCTTCCATTGCCAAGAATAAATGTCTCAAGATAACTAGCACTCTGTCATCTGCCTTCAAATCCAAAACAATAAAGTCAGCAGGAATAATAATTTTACCAATCTTAATGAGAACATCCTTAATGATTCCTTCAAGATAGGCTAGGGTTCAGTCTACCAAACTAAGTGAAATGATGATCGATCTTAACTTTCTTAATCCCATAGTGTTAAACCAGGAGATAGGCATCAAGTTGATACTTTTCCCTAAATCATAAGTACGTAGACCACCTTGCTTCTGCCAATTTAAATTGGAAGAGTGAAACTCCCAGGATCTTTGAGATTTTTGGGCATCGTCTGCATTACCATAGAACTACACTCCTTAGTGAGTGCTACAGTCTCAACATCCTGCAACCTGACTATGTTAGTGACCACGTCCTTCAAGTACTTAGTGTACTTAGGCATTCCTTGAAAAACATATAAAAGAGAAATGTTAATATGAATCTCTTTGAACATGTCAAAGAACTTTTAGAAGCATTCATACTCCTTTGCTTGTTTAAGCCTCTGTGGGAAAGGTGGTGGTGATCTCTCCTTCACCTGTTCAACAACTTTTGTTTTTGAGTACTCAGGCTTCCTCAAATTTTCTACAACTTTGTCATCTAAATGTTTAGGAGATAACTCCACATATACCTCCTTGGTTTTCTTTGAAGGTTCTTTATTAAGCTATTTACCACTCCTCAAAGTGATTTTCATAACCTTTTTAGGATTTTTAGTATTACTTGGCAAACTACCTTGAGGCTTGGTATTTTGCATTGCTGCTATCTGACCTATCTGTAACTCCAAGTTCCTTGTAGCCACTTTTTTGCTCTTCATATCTTCTTTCTGGCTCTTTATATATGCTACAAATTATTCTTGAGTAGCTAAATTTGTCTTATTATCTCGTTCATATTGCTAGTGGCCTTATTCCTTTGAACCAGTTGTTGCTAAAACTGATGTTGTTAGTTGTCCCATGATTGATTTGGTAGCTGAGTCTACCAATTTAGATTGAAGACAATCCCATATTTCAGCCTTTGAGCATTACCTACAAACATCACTAATTCAGGATTTGTACCACAAATAACTGTAGAATGACCACTATTGTCACAAATCTTACACCAAGTACTCATATGACAAATTGCATTCACTATTACTGGAAGTTGTATGAACCTTAATTTCATATTGCTGAATTGAGTAGTTAACTATTTCGCAGTTCAATAATCTGAGTAGATATTGTGGTAAATTGGTCTACCTCCAACACACCTATAGTTTTATTTATAGTACTTTTTGAGTCAAAATGCCACTTAGGATGTACTTGTACTATCCAATTCGATAAGGTATATATCTCATCATACATTAATTCTAACGCTAGACCACCTGTGATACAATCTAGAAATTTTTTTGCGTTGTGATCAAGTGCCTTAACAAAAGTGTGAGCTAGTACCCCATTGGACTGCAAATGATATGGATAGTCCTGAAGAAGAGCTTTTAATCTTTTCTATACATAATATAAGTTCTCAATTGGCTTTTTTTTGGAGTGAATAATCTTATTGCATTGTCTCGCAGTTTTGCCAGATGGAAAGAATTAAATGAGGAATTTCAAGGCTAAGTCATCCAATGTTGTGATTGAAATTATCGGTTATATGTTCAACCACTTCTTAGCTTCCCCTAACAGTTAAAAGGGGAATAGTTTCAGCCTAACATAATTAGTTGAGACACCCGTAGGAATGAATGTGTCACTGATCTCTAAGAAGTTCCACAGATGGACTTATGAATCTTTAAGTGAAAGCCCCATAAATTGTCCACTACTGATCAATAGCTGCACCATGTTCTGTTTTAACTTAAAGTTACATCTAGAAGTCAGTTTTTGAAAAAGGGAAGTTAAATTTATCGAAAGATGGATTGCCACTTTGTGAATTGTCTGTAGGCTGGTTGATATTTAGCCATAAGTGTAGGATTGTCTTATTCCTCTTGAATTTTTTGAATATAAGGGAGAATGATTGCTTATCTCCTCAATTGATAAAATCATTGCTCGGGTTCAAGGCTTATTCTACCAATTCCCTATCCTTTGCCAGCTTACTAACCTGTAATGCTATTTCCTGCAAATTCAATACCAAGACCAAGTGTAAATCACCAAAAATATCTAAAAGTAAAACTAAAAATAAAATAGTTGCAAAATTACAGGTTCCCGTCAAAGGTTCCAAAAACTTGATTGCGTCCAAGCGCACACACAAGTGTACGTTGTCTCACCAAGTAATACAGTGGCTTTAAATAAATCCAACTATCAATCCCTCAAAGACTTGTGTTAAAAAAACTATCCTATTCCAGTTAAACTACAGAGATTAAACTAGTGAAAATGTATATGATAGAGTTTGTAAATTTATTTACTAAAGTAAACTAAAATAGTGCATAAGAGTAAAGACATTGGACAATCAATAGATGAAAGCCCAGGTTTAAATAACTACGAACAATTATTCTATGCTATTTAAATTCATTAATTAGATTACTTATCATGGTTTTTGATTTATGGGGTTGATATTATGATCATTGTCTCTCAAGACACTAATCACATATCTAACTTAGACCCACAACTACATCATTGAGAGGGGATGTGAGAACAAAGCTAAAGGAATTTATATTTAATTCCATAGTGAATCAAGTAAGGATTCTAGTTATATCTCTATCCTAGTCACTAATTGAAATTCCATATTTTATTAAAGAATAAAACCTTACTCTACCTATCCCCACGTTCTATTTTCTAATTGCCACTATCGAGATCACAAAGTCAACAAATGATATATTCTAAAGGTAATGAATCCTTAAAATACTAATAACAAGGATAAATAAACAACCAAATATTATATCAATCCAAATAAGCTCAATTCAAAGAAAAATTAAACATGTTCTTGGCCTTAATCTCGGAAGGGGGCATTTAGCCACTAATAGATATAACTATAATCCAAATCAACGAATACATGCTAAAATCCATTAAAAATCTAAGTAAAGAGATATAAAACTTAAAACAAGTGTTTATCAACCCCTGTCAAAAGCTGCAAGAAATCCAAGGTGAAAAGCAACAAGTTTAAGTGTCCTATATATAGGCCAAGGCTATTGACTGTGTGTGGAATGGGTGATGTGCCGCGTTGGATAGTAAAGTGGAATAAGTGTAAGGGTGAAATGGATAATCAAGTAAATTAGAGGTCTTTAATAAAACCTTATTAAAGTCAAGTAGGGGTCTTGGGCCCTCTCTATCTGGAGGACTATCTAGAAGTTGCATTTTGACGTTTAAACTTTTCCTTGCACTTTTCCTTCCATCTAAAGTCTTGTAGTATTTTTTCAACTTGATTTTAAGCTCTTATATCCTATATTTATCATATTAATAAACTCAACAAGAATTTTATACCATCTAACACTACGTATTAGAGATCAAAATAACATAACATCCATAATGGAGAACTAGAAACTTAAGCTAAGACTAGTCTTGCCCAATTGATCTACAACTTATTGTTTTGACTTCTGGATTGATTCAATTGAAATTTGAACACAATAAACAAGTTTTTCCATACATAATTACACAATACAATATTTATGAACTCATCACTCATATTAGAATCCATCGCAATCAACTAGAACAACACATAGACCAAGCTAGTAACACTTGCTTTCTCATTTGAACTTTAAGTAACAAATTCAAGTACAAACTTTTTTGAAAGACACCATAATCATTGTAATCACATAGTTGAACACTTATATTCTCAATTATATCATCATTAACACATTAAGCACATGAGAAGTCCAAGGCTAAATAACCTAGGATAACATCACCAAAGTGCATAAAACCATATCAAATCAGCTACTATTGTAGTGCCGATGAAAAGATTTACCTAGTAGGTGGTTCCTTTATAGTGGTATGAGGAGTTTAGTTGAAATTCTTAAAGCTTTAAGGATTTTCATACTTCAACTCTAATATTGACTCTTTCTATTAAGGGCAAGAGTATTACCAAATATTGTGATACTTTTGATGTTTTTTTAGGTTCTGTCTTCATATATATGGGTCAAGTTATTGTATATGCATTGATACAAATAAATGTGTATAAGTTCATCTACTCTACTCAAGATTTATAGTTTGTGATAATAGGTTTTACGCTTAAGATCTGCAGGCATTGTTTATATGGCATTCATGGTGTGATCTACACTAACCATCATAATCTTTAACATATTATGAATTAGAGAGATATTAATTATAGATAGTATAGATGAGCTACTAAAGTATTATGACATATCAATTCTTTAACATCCGAGCAATGCAATCGTGGTAGGAGACACTTTGAGCCAAAAGGGGATGAGTATGGGTAGTTTGGATCCAATTTTATCCAAGAAGCTATTGATGTGGGACATCCAATCCTTATCCAAATTTATAGTGTGACTTTATATTTCAAATTCTAGGATGATCCTTGCTAGTGTTGAGGCCAACTCTACCTTATTTGATCATATTTAGAGTGTCAGTTTAAGGATATGGGACTTTATGTCATCCATGATTATGTGTTAGGTGGTCAGTCTATGAGTGATACCATAGATTTTAAGGGTATTCTTAGATATGATAGACAAATTTATGTTTCTAGGCTTGGAGATTTGATTTGTCAAAATTGCCAGAAGCTGATGGCTCCAGATACTATATTCACCCTAGAACAACTAACATGTATAGACATTTAAGGCAACACTATTTATGTAGTGGCATCAATATATTTGTTGAGGACTTTTTAAATCATTACCAATGTTATCAGCATGTGATGGCTGAGCATCAGGGGATTGTTGGTGTAATTCATTGATTCCCCATTCCTAAGTTAAAGTGGGAGTGGATAACAATTAACTTTATTAGTGGGTCACCTCAAAGCTCTGAAGGTTTTGATGACATTTATGTTATTGTAGATCGATTGACAAAATTGGCACATTTTCTTTCTATTTAGATATCATTTAATGTACAGAGGTTATCTCGTATCTATGTTCATGAGATAGTTCACCTACTTAGAGTAGCCGCATCTATTATTATAGATCAAGCTTGGTATTTAGTTCTAGATTTTGGAGGGCTTTTGAAAAAGAGTTGGTTACTGTGGTGGATCCTAACATTAGTTTTCACACTTAGACTGATGGGCATTCAAAATAGAGTATTTGAGTTTTCAAGGGTATTCTTTGAGCTTGTGTTATGGATTTTTGAGTTCGATGGGGGCAACACTTAGCACTATAATATTTCACATATAATAATAGCTACCATTCGAGTATTGAGATGGATCCATTTGAGGCACTATATGGTAGGCATTGTCGATCTTGATAAAATAGTTTGAGACTTCAAAGGTACTAACTTGTTTTAAGGGTCATTGGATAGAGTCGAGGTAATTCAGGATAGGCTGAGGGAAACTTATAGTAGCAAGAAGTCTCATGCAGATCGTAGGCTACATGCTTTGTGATTTGGTGTTGAAGATTATGTTTTCCTTTGAGTATCACCTATGAAGGTCGTGATGAAATTTGAGAGAAAAGTCATGCTCAACCTCAAGTACATTGGACCATTTTAGACACTTGTACAGTTAGAGAGGTTTCTTATAAGTTTGATTTCCCCTAGATTTTACTGTTATTCATCTAATTTTCCATTTTATGCCACAACCTTACATTCTTGCTGAGTCGCATGAACTTAAGTGGGACTCAATTAAGTTGGATAAGAAATTAACCTTTGTGGAGGAGCAAGTTCTCATATTTTCTAGGGATGCCGGTTGTGCTCTAGAGTGATTTTGGTGGTTAAGGTTCATTGGAGACACTGCCCAATAGAGGATGTTACTTGGGGGATTGAGAGATATATATAGGCCTAGTATCATCACATGTTTCAGCCTTTAGGTAAATCTTAATCCTTTCCTTTCATGCATGAAAGTCCATTTAGTAGTGGATATTGTAATGACCCTCCAGGTCATTTTCTGATTTTCCATACCTTTTTTCATTTAGATCTCTCCTACAGTTGCTCCACATAATTTATGACTTGCTACAGCTTAAAGTTTAGTTAACGAGTAGTTCGTTAGGTTTTTAGACCCAATTCTCTATTTTTAAGTCTTTGCTAGTAAGGATTGGCTATTAGGGATAAACTTCAATTTAAGGACCTTGTATGCCAATTTTGATAGTTCCATCGGTTGTGGAATGATAATTTTAGGCTTGGGCAATGTAATGAACCTTCCTGTTATTTTTTATATTTACATTTATTTTTGCTGTTAGAGTTTTATCATAGCTAACCTACAACATATATGACTTACTGAGATGCACAGTTTGGTTATCGGGCAGTTTGTTTGGTTGATTCACCCATTTCCCTATTTAGAAGTCTTTACTAGTTCCAAATGGCCACCAGGGAAAAACTTCAACAAAATAATTTTGTTTGTAAATTCTAACTGCGCCAACAGCTGCAAACTATCAATTTTAGGCTAGGTAGACCTTTGGTTCAGGTCCTGAGGCAGCTGAGCTCATTTTGACCTATTGGTCGAACAGTTAGGAAAATGAAAAAAAGGAGTGCAAACTAAATTTAGTTGAAACAACCATGGATGGAAAATTCGAGTTCACCATTGAGTTTGGAACATTGAATTTAGTGTGGCCACATCAAATGAATCTTGAGCACCCTATCAAGCCCATTTTGAAACTTAAAAAATCTGGTTCACCAGGTTCTTGGTGCACTACAATAGCAACACCTTGTACTGCGATCCCCACTCACCTTAGAATAGAGATACAATAATTGACAAGGGGTATTGCTATCATGACTTATGTAGAAGATAAAAGATGATACGATCACGAGGCAACAGGTTACTATAGCGACTCCTGATGGTCTGGTTGGATATAAAATGACCCCTTTTCCATGACTTTGGGCCATTCTTCTTCTATTTCTTAAAACCTAAAAACCCTAAATATAGAGATTAAGTGAGATTAAAGATTTTTGGTGATTTGGACTCTAGATTAACATTTAATTTTGCAATTATCTTCCAATTTAAGCTAGTAATTGACCCTTTTCATGGTGAAATTTCTTAATTAATTGGCGCAAAACCCCAAAACCTTTAGGGCTTGATTGTATCCCCAATTTATCTTAGTTTCACCCATTTTTGAGGAAAATGATTCCTTGAGCTTGATATTATGTTAGTTTGGTTTTGAAAATGGAATTTTTATAAGTAGGACGTACATAGAGGTTTTGAGGTGATTTTTGGACCTGAAGCACAATGGTGAAATATGGGTATTTTTATTCTCATATTGAAGACTAGAATGAGTTTTTGATAGCTTGGCATCTTGAGGAGGATTTTAGAAGAAAAAATGGTGGTTTAGCAGTTTGTTGAGCTTTTTTCGTCTTCGAGGTAGATTAGGTTTATTCCTTATTTGGTTGAGCTATTTCATAGTATTATTATCTTATTGTGTCAGATTTCGGAAGGGTTTTAGGTGTTTGATTGATGAAATGCAATACTTAGGTTGATTAGATCGCTTAGGCTAAATTGAAATTGTAGAGTTTAAATACATAACTTATGTCCTTATACCTTAGGTGAATTGGACATCATTACTCATGTTTAGAATTAAAATTCCTTATATTTCATAGGATTAAGTAAAATTCTCTAGTTAATTATACTTAGGGTAAATTTTGGCCTTAGTTTCTTATACTATTGAAGGTTGCCTTAGATTTCCATAGAATCAGCTAAAGTGTTTGAGAAGAACCTCTACCTTAGGGCTAATTATTGCTTTCTATACATCTAAAAAGTATATTTAGAAACCTTAAGCCTAGTTTGGGTAGATTTTTCCTAAAATGGAACTTGAGGATTATAATGGACTCTTGACCCATTTTAGGCTATGACACATGAGAGCTTTGGTAAAACCATTTATGCTTATTAGATTCTTGGAAATATGTATTAAGGTAATATTGAGAAATATTGATACTTGATGATTATGTTGGATAAGTCAGGGTTGACAACTATTTATTTTTCCATTATTTATGATATTGATGATACCAATGTGTAATAGATTTATAGCACTTTTAACACTTAAAATGAGGAAAAGATGCAAGTTTCTGAGGTTGTTTTGTTCGATGTGATGTATTTTGTGTATGTTTTGAAGGAAATCATGTTGTGGATGCTAAGCTTTTGAAAGATATGAAAAAGGTGTTTTTGGATACTTATGAGAGCAATTATGGATGTTTGGGATATTTTTTTAAATGATCGTGATCAAAGCATGTGCGGGAATTGAAGAAGAGCTGAAAAATTACTTCTGGCATATGCCAAGTCAATATGCAGACCGCATATGGCCCAAGAAAGTGTCAAAAGTCTAAAATATAAAGAGCTAACTTACAGGAATTATTTTTCTGGCACATGTAGTCAATACATATGCCCTCCCTGTAGGCTGTATGTGCTACCTGCGCCCAAGGATAGGGTGCATGTAGGGACCACAAGAATCCATTGACCCTTTTTTCTCCTATTTCATATGGGATATTCTTTAAGGGTTTCCTTATGCTTTATTAATACCCGTTATCTATTTTTAGTAGAAGCTACACATTCTTGATATTTACAAACATCTTTTGATTTTGAGATTTAATTTGGTCTTGGAATTCTCTTGTATTGACTTCGGTTGATTAATTCAATTATGGTTTTAGGTTTCTTACTTCTTCTTATCATGATTTCATCTTATGTTTTAAATCATGAATGCTGTTTATTACTTCACAAGCATGAGCGGCTAAAAACCCATAGCTAGGGTTGTGGAAACCCTGGCAGATTGACAAAGTAGGGAAAGTGCTATTGTTGTTCTGAATCGATAGACATGTATGAATTTCTTTATCTATAATATAATAGTTTACTTAATGGGTGAACACATTAGGATCTCACCTAGATTATTGCTACTTACTCCAAAAGAGGAGTAGTGACAAAAAAAAAGATAATGACAATAGTAATTTGGAGTTTAACTATCGATCCACGCTTCTAGGTTTTATCTATGAAAGATGGTTAGATTTTATCTAATAAATAGAGACTAAAAAGATAATAGTTAAATGGGATCAATATAATGGTTCGTAAGGTAACATCCCGAGACTCAAAATATAAAGGGTGAAATCCTTTTGCTTGCCCAAAAGACTATAGAAGGTACATAACTTATCAATTTTGTATGAAAGGTATCGGGTTGGTTCAACAATGTAATATAAGCCTATTAAGTTGAGAAGCCAGGGGGAACACAATCCTATTGTTCACTAACAACTGATTACAACGAAAATTAATACTCGTTACTTGTTTGATATTAGTACTCAAAACTCCTTATTTATTTTTCCAATTCAGCCTATCAATTACAATAGTTGAGAGCCATAATTCCATGTATTCACTGGTGATTCGAACCCAAACTTTGGTGGGTTATATATTTAACAGTGACCATATAATCTTTTGAGAGGAGGTGTATCTTGGACGTTACCAAAGTTTGGTGTCATTATTAAGAGTATGGTGTTAATTTGTGAATTAAAGTTATCATAGTTTTCAGGTTTTCTTTTTTCTTTTTTAGTTGGATATATGTTGGTGTATTCCTAGAACATGGAGTAGAGGAAATCCCTTACTTCCAGTGAATATGAATGCTGAGAGAATCGTACAAAAACCTAGTAGGATGGCAGAATAGAAAAGAGATGATAATCCTGAAAGGATTCATAATATTGTACCTCCCCCTCCTTCTAAAGAAGTTTAGGATATTGTTGATCGAAAGACTGGTGAGATTTTATCTTAAGATAAAAATGAAATAAGGGTGATAGAAAAAGCTTAGTAGGTAGACAAGGATTCAGATCTAGATTAGCAAAGACAAGAAGCAGACCACCGAGCAACACTCAGTGGAAATCAAAATAGAGTTAGAGGTGCTTGTGTTCAAGTTATCCCAGCATCTGAGTATATGCAAATATATATAGATGATGAACAGGATCTGGGATACGTTAAGCTGGAAGTGACTAAAGCCATTATTCCTCCTGTTTACCCCCATACATTAATTTTGACATTACAAGCACAATGATCTAGATCTTAAATCTGACAGGTATATTTGCGGGTTTGCCTGTAGATGATGCAAATATACAACTTGTAATTTTTATTGGGATATCCAATTGTATACAATTCCATGGGTGAATCAGGAAGCACTTACACTGTATTTTTCCCTCTTCTCACTTATAGGAGAAACATCTTTATGGTTAGGGAAACTACCAAGAGGCTCTATCACTACATTGAATTAGTTGTGTAAGAAATTCCTCAAATGATTCATTCCTCCATCCATAATGTTGCATCCTAAGCATGAGATCTATAATTTTTGGTAGTTATAGTTAGAATCTATGTATGAGGCATAGTTTAGTTTCAACAAGAAGCTGATTATGGCGCCCAACCATAGTTTACTTTCAAGAAGAAGGTCGAATCTATTGCCATTACTATCAAGTAGTTGAAGAACTAGTTCATGAAGATGTTAGAAACTATAAATAATAGGCAGCAAGGTACCTTTTTGAGAAACATTGTGAAAAATCCAAAAAACAATGGTCATGTTCTTACAATTAGCGTGAGGAGTGCTATGTCTACTATGGACCCACCACTACTTGCCGTGGAAGTTGCTGTTGATGAGATACCTATTGTGGAGTCAGAAAAGGCAACAAGTAGTGATAGTACACTTTTTAAGGAAAAAGGTAAGGGCTTAATTATTGGGCAAGAAATAAGACAAATTTTGAGACCACTCCCACCTTTTTCTCAGTGATTGTAGAAGAATAGAGAGGAAGGAAAATTCAAGCAATTCATTAAGATTCTAAAAGAGTTGAGCTTGGATATTCCTCTTCTTGAGGCATTAGTGAAGATGCCTGGATATTCTAGGCTTATGACACAATTGGTCACAAAGAAGAAAGGAGATACGATTGAGGATGTTGCTGGCTTGCTGTAATACCCCATTTTAGACATAGCTTAGTTCAGCTCTTAGTGCTTGTATAAGAGGAGTAAAGCGTAAAAATTTAGCTAAGTTTTGAGGACTTAGCCATTTTTAATACACTCTAATTAAAAGGATTTTTAAGTTAACTTCGAACCTTGAGACAATGGTTTTTAAGTTGATTCATGTTTGGGGGTATAAGGAGCATGTCTCAAAGAATTTTTGGATTTTTTAGACAAGGATTGGGTTGTGTTTTGATTTTAATTCCAACAACTCAATGTGATTGCATTGGGTTACACCTATATAGAGATAAAAATATCATCATGTTGTGCTAGGCCTACAAAGAATATTCTAGTTACAAAATTAATCTCCTAAGAGACAGTTAACTCTTTTCCCATCGCCCCAAATCATGAAAACAAGAGATTATATGTCAGTTTAAGAATTATTTGCCCATTCTCCTTCACTTTGCATTCTAAGAAACCCTAACATCCTTCTGAGAACTTCAATAATCCATTACATTTTCTTCAATATAAGCAAGAATTTAAGGTTCCGAATCCAAGAATCTCAATAAAAGATTTCAAGATCATATCCAAGGATTTTAGAGTCAAGCTTTCTATACCAAGTCTAGCCTATTAAGGTATGTAGGGTTATGAATAGGGGAATCCTTTCACCATTGTTCCCAAATTGTATGATTTTAAGATTTAATTTAATTATTTTAAAGTAGGGTTCATACCCAGGTATATATATTCTTAAAGCATGTAATTATAATGAGATTTAAAGCTTTGAGCAAATCAAGAGTTACTTATGTTTATGTTTTAAGTTATAAGATTTATATTATGCATTAGATTGAACTATATTTACTTGATATTGTTTAAGTATTTCAAGATTGTTATTGATCTTGAAGTTTTGTTATGAATTGACATAAGTTTAAAGCATGGGTTTTAAGGCTTATGTTTAAGTGTTGAGATTTCAAGAAGACCGTGCGCTTAAGTTTTATTTGATAAGTTTAAACCAAGAATGAGTTTGAGATTTCGAGAAGACTATGATCTTAAGATTCTTTGATGGTTTTATTCCAGGATTTAAAGAAAGATTGATCTTTTGATCCTAAGCTAACATATGGAGTGCACAATTGTTCATTTTGATTATAGATTAAAGCAAAAAGAAGCATAACTGGTTTTCATTATAAGCCTTTATGCTATTTTAAAGTAAATTTCCAAAGAAAATGTATGAGCATATAAGTAAGATGGGAGTAGTATTTACAACTGAGTTGTGTATGAGTCCAAGGTCACATGCCCCAGAACTATGTGCCACCGTAGGTTTAACTACCCATAGTGGGATAAGTATAGTAATCACTTAAGTTAAGATCCTATTCTAATGGAAAGGGCAGGATAACTCTCCGTAATATGGGTAAGAAGTTGGAATCCATGATAGCTCACAGGATTTATGTCAGTTAGAAGAACCTCCCTAAGAAAGAATAAAGTAAAGCTTTTAGAACAAGTGTTAAGGATCTAAAAGCTGATCATTATGTTTTATTACCCATATTTATTATTTTGTAGTTTTTATTTTATTGAAGCCCAAGGTGAGTCATTTAAGCTTAACATGCATTATTCAAAAATTAAGTGCACATTCACTTACTATTTTAATTATGAAATCATCCCCAAATACTTAGTGCATTCCAGAAGTGCTGATCTACATATACGTCTATGTACTAAATTGTCTTATAATGATAGTTTTGGTGCTTAATTCTAGCATCTTAATAGATTATGAACATATCCAACTACACCCCACTGCTTGGTGAGTCCTCATAGTTCAAGGACCCATTTTAAATAACTTGATATAGATGAAGTATTTTAGCTATTTGATTCTTTTTATTTCGAGCTAGCTGGGGTTTGTCCCAATGGCTCTCTAGTTTGAAGTAGAGGCTTATCCAACAATTTCGGTTATAGTCTTAAAAGTGTTTGTTTTCAATATTTCAAAGTTTAACACTTTAAGTTGAGACATTAATTCAGTTATTTAATGATTTCATATGTCAAGTTTATCTTCATTATGACTTCCAAAGTTTTTAGAATTCTTAAAGGGTTAGCTTAGAACTACTTGTAGTCTTGAAAACCATATGATGTATAGGGTGTATTTTTGGGGTGTTAGAAACTTGGTATCAGAGCCTAAGGTTTTAAAGAGTTATAGGGAGTCAAATAAGCTGGGTTGTATAGAGTCTTGATCATATATGTAAACCACACAATCTTTATGAGCAAGAAGCTATAGAATGGGTTAGGAATTATCATTTCTTTCATGATTTATCCTGATTATAGTTGTGTCTACCTACTTTAACTCGGAATATAACATAACAAAATATGCTTCCTTGATGATCCAATGCACACAGAACTAGTGACCAACTACCCCTGCCTGCTGGCTCATTGAATGAAAATATATCTCATGCTAAATTTTGGGCTTCCATTTAGGCATTGGCCTAAGATGTGAATGTCAATACTCAGGGCAATAAATAAGAGTCAGTCCTACTTCAGCAAAATGGTAATTTAGCTATAGCCAAGATTTTTGCCTTTATGAAAATGAATCCACCTGAGTTCTTTGGGTCATATGTTGGTGATGATCTACAAATCATTATTGATAAGGTGAAAAAAATCAACTAGATTATGCATGTTACAGAGGAGGAGAGTGTACAATTGGCATTCTATAGGCTAAATAATATTGCTTATGATTGGGTTGTTATATGGAAGAAACTAGAAGTGAGAATGCAAATCCTATGAGTTGGCAGGTATTTTAGGATACATTTCTATAAAAGTTATTTCTACAAGATATAAGTAAGCTAACGTTGAGGAGTTCATAAACCTGAGGCAGGGCTCGATGATAGTGAAGGAGTATTGCCATAAGTTTACTTACTTGTCTAAGTATTCTCCTGAGTTGGTAGATGGCCCGACGTCTAGTATGAGTTAGTTTATTACTAAACTGTCTGATTTTGTAGTCAAGGAGTGTAGGACTGCAATACTTATTATGGGTATGGATATTGCTAGGTTGATGACTCATGCTCACTAGACTGAGGTAGAGAAGTTGAAGAAAAGAAAGAAAAGAAATAAGAAGGCTAGAACTAGACAGTTTGAGTATGGTTAACCAAGGTCTGGAGGGGGAAGTTGTTTGTAGTTTTAGGGCCATTCATCTATGCTAGCGCCATCTTCAGCCAATGCCCCTGCACCCCAAACCAAGAAGGAGTAGTAGGGCATAACTACTATGTCTAGGTCTTAGAATAGTATGGGTTGAAGTCCTAGTTATTAGACATATATAAAGTATGACATAAACCATATTGGTTAGTGATTGATGGTAAATAAGGGTTTTTATGGATGTGGCCAGTTTGGTCATATAATCTAAGAGGACACGTATGCTAAGGAGGGAAACAAGGATGTTGGTCCCAGACTCAGGATACTATCACACCCGCTCCACCAGGTTGCCAAGTTCCTCATCAGGGCATATCATCTAGTACTAGTGGCAGTTAGCACCATAATTGGTTCTATGTTTTACTATCCCGACAGGTGTAGGATAGTTCGCCAAATGTTGTTACTGGTATACTTTGTCTTGTTCATCTTGATATATATGTGTTGTTATATCGAGGATCAAATATCTCTTATGCAAATCCTTTAGTTGTGGTAAATTTTGAAATAGGCCTTGAAAAACTCTCCAAGCCCTTCTTAGTTTCCACCTAGTGGGTGAGTCAATTGTTGCCAAGTAAGTCTATAAAAAGTATCCTATCACTGTCCTCTATAAGATCATACTAAAGGACCTAATATGGTTAGAAATAGTAGATTTTGATATAATTCTAGGAACGGATTGTCTCCATTCATATTGTGCATTAATAGATTGTTGCACACATGTGGTAAAGTTTCAGTTTCCTAATGAGGCAGTCTTTGATTAGGAAGGTAGTTTTGAATCTCCTAAGAGTCATTTTACATCTTATCTTAAGTCTAAAAAGTTGATAGCAAAAGGGTGCATTTATCATTTAGTTTGAGTCAGAGATACTAAGTCTAAAACTTCAATAGTTTTAGTCAGTCTGTGTAGTCAATGAGTTTCCCGAGGTGTCCCCAAATATTTGCCAGGGGTACCTCCAGATAGAGAAATAGAATTCGGTATTGATCTTCTCTTCGATACTTAGCCTATCTCCATCCCTCTATATCATATAGATGCGACTGAGTTTAAAAATTTAAAATATAAGCTTAAATACCTCCTAGATAAAGGTTTTGTAAAGCTTAGTTTTTCTCAATAGGGGTGCTCCAGTCCTGTTTGTGCATAAGAAATATGGCTCTCTTTGAATGTGCATCGACTACTGCCTGTTAAACAAAGTCACAATTAAGAACTAATATCCTCTTCTTAGGATTAATGACCTATTCAACCAACTTTAGGGTGAAAGTTATTTCTCTAATATAGACGTCAGATCTGGCTATCAACATCTTAGAGTAAGGGAATATGACATTCCAAAGATGACGTTCAGAACATATTATGGTCACTTTGAATTTCTGGTCATGTTCATCGGGCTAATGAATTCCCCAACAAACTTCATAGACTTGATGAATACAGTGTTCAAGAAGTACTTGCACTCGTTCATCATAGTCTTTATTAATGACATCCTTGTTTATTCCCGTAGTGAGAATGATCATGTAGACCATATCAGAATTATACTACAAACTATTAGAGATCATCAATTTTACACCAAATTTAGTAAGTGAGAATTTTGGCTAAGATCATTAGTGTTCTTTATCTATATTGTTTATGGTTATGGCATTTGAATTTCCCTCAAAAGACCAAAGTAGTAAGAAACTGGCCCAGACCCATTAATTTATCAGATATCGAGATTTTTTTGCATTTGGCTGGCTATTACCGATGGTTTTTTATAAGGTTTTCATTTATTGTATCCCCCATGTCTAAACTAACTTAGAATAAATTCAAGTTTCAGTGGTCAAATTCTTATGAGAAGAGTTTTCAAGAGTTGAAGGCTCAACTCACCTTAACTTCAATTTTGGCACTACTAGATGGTTTAGATAGATTCATTGTTTACTTTGATGCTTCTATAGTTGTTCTTGGTTGTTCATTGATACAAAGAGGTAAGGTCATAGATTATTCCTCTAGACAACTTAAACATTATAAAAAGAATTATCCTACCCATGATCTTGATTTAGCAGTTGTTGCTTTTGCTTTGAAAATATGGAGGAATTATCTATATGGGGTGCATGTTGATGTGTTCACGGACCACAAAATCTTGCAATATGTATTCTCAAATAAAGATTTAAATCTTTATCAAAGAAGGTGGTATGGTTTGTTGAACAATTATGACATGAGTATGTTGTATAGTCTGGCAAGGACAATATAGTGGCAGATGCCCTTAGTAGATTGTCTATGGGTAGTGTTTCTCATGTGGACCATGATGAAAAGAAGTTAAATTAGGAAGTTCATCAATCTAGATTAGATGTTGGGTTGGTTGATTTAGATAAAGGTAGTGTTTGGGTTCAGATTAGTTTGGAATCTTCTTTGGTTTTCAAACTGAAGGAGAAGTAGGATAGGGATTCCAGTTTGGTTAAGTTGAAGGAGTCAGTCAGAGATCAAAAAGTAGAGATATTCTCCCAAGGGGGTGATGTTGTATTACGATACCAGGGTAGACTGTGTGTGGCGTGTGTTGATGGTTTTAGGCCACAGATTTTGGCAGAAGTGCATGGTGTGCGTTACTCCATTCACCTAGGGGCCACAAAGATATACATTGTTTTATGAGCTATTTATTGGTGGAGTGGTATGAAGAGGGATATTGCAGAGTTTGTAATTAAGTTTGCAAATTTTCAATAGGTTAAGGTTGAGCATCAAAGGTGTAGCGACACTATACAAGTGTTCAGCATTCCCACTTAGAAGTGGGAAGAGGTGAACATGGATTTTGTGATAGGGTTGTCTCGTTTCCATTGTCAGTATAATTAAATTTGGGTTATTATAGATAGAATGACCAAATCATCTTACTTTTTGCCAGTTAATACTTTCTATTAAATTGAGGTTATGCCAAGATTTATGTTAGAGAGTTGGAGAAATTCCATGGAGTCCCATTTTCGATCATTTAAGATAGAGGTAATTAGTTTACCACTCACTTTTGGAAAGCCTTTTAGAAAGGTCATAGAAAACAAGTTCATCTCAATATGACTTTTCATCGTCAGATTGGCGGTCAGGCAGAGAGGACCATTCAAACCCCAGAGGACATATTGAGAGCATGTGATATCGACTTCAAAGGTAGTTGGGATGATCACTTGTTGTTGATCGATTTTGTCTGCAATAACTGTTACCAAGCCAGTATCCAGATGGCTCTATTTGAGGCACTCTATGTGAAGAGATATAGATCTCCCATTGGTTGGTTTGAGGTAGGTGAGGCTACATTGATAGGGATAGATGTGGTGTTTGAAGCTATGGAAAAAGTGTAGTCAATTCAAGAAAGGTAAAAAACCTACCAAACTCGTCAGAAATCCTATGCAGATGTATGAAGGAAAGATCTAAAGTTTGAGGTTGGTGATTTGGTTTTCTTAAAAATCTCTATTATGAAGGGGTTGAAGAGATTTACCAAGAAGGGGAAACTTAGTCCCTGGTATGTTGGTCCTTGCTAAATCTTGAATCATTTTCAGAAGGCAGCGTATGTGCTTGATTTGTCAGCGGATTTGACATCAGTGCATTCTGTGTGTATGTCTCCATATTAAATGAGTGTATTGGTGATCCAGCTATTGTAGTTTCTTTGGAGATCATAGATGTTCCAAATAGTATTTCTTATGAAGATATCCCAGTTGAGATCCTTGATTGCTAGATTCAAAGACTAAGGTACAAAGATGTTCCCTTGGTCAAAGTTCTTTGGCGAAATCAGTTCGGTGAAGGGGTCCCTTGGGAAGCAGAAGCAGATATGTGAACCAAGTACCCTCTTTTTTTCTCTACTAGTTTAGAATCGGATTAAGGTAACAATTTTCCTTATATTATCTCCTTTCTATTCTCATTTCTGGCTTTATATAATCATTCTCATGTTATTTCATCCATTCACGAATCAGTTAAGTTATGTAATCACGTTTTCAGTTATGCAAGTTCAGTATGCAATCTCAGTTCCTATGAATCCTCATCTTAAGAACCCTCATCTGCGGATGAATGTTCCCAAGTGGAAAATATCGTAATACCCTGTATTAGACTTAGCTTAGTTCATCTCCTAGTGCTAGCATAAGAGGCTTAAAGCTTGAAAATTTAGCTAAGTGTTGAGAACTTAGCCATTTGCAAGACCCTCTAAGTTAGAGGATTTTTAAGTCAACCTTCCGAACTCCGAGCCAATGGTTCTTGTTTTGATTTATGTTCAGGGGTGTAAGGAGCATGTCTTGGGAAAGTTTTGGATTTTTTGGATGAGGATTGGGTTGTGTTTGGATTTTGACTCTAGCAACTCACCGTGATTGCATTATATCGTTTCCTATATAGCAATGAGCATGTCATCGCATTTACCTAGGCCTCCAAACAACATTCTAGTTATGAAATTAATTTCTTGAGGGACAATTGGGTATCTTCCCATAGCCCCAAATAGTTAAAACAAGATATTAAACATCGGTTTAAGCATTATTTACCCTTTCTCCTTCACTTTTCTCCCCAAGAAACCGTAACCTTCTTCCTAGAACTTCCAAAGTCCATTACATTCTCTTTAAGATAATCAATAATCTAAGGTTCCAAATCTAAGAGTCTCAGGAAAAGCTTTCAATATCATCTCCAAGAATTTTAAAGTCAAGATTTCTATACAAAGTCAAGCTTATTAAGGTATGTGGGGTTATGACCAAGGGTATCCATTCACCATTGTGCAAAAATTGCATAATTTTAAGATTTTATTTAATTGTTTTTAAGTACTATTCAGACCCAAGTATATATATTATTGAAGCATGTGATTATCATGAGATTTAAATCTTTGAGTATATCAAGAGTTACTTATGTTTATGTTTTAACTTATAACATTTATATTATGCATGATATTGCACTATCTTTACTGGACATTGTTGAAGTATTTCAATTTTGTTATGGAGCGTGAAGTTTGTTATGAATTGACATAAGTTTAAAGCGTGGGTTTTAAGCACTAAGTTTAAGTGTTGAGATTTCAAGAAGATCATGCTCTTAAGTTTTATTTGATAAGTTTATACCCAGAAAGAGTTTGAGATTTCAAGAAAACTATGATATTATCCTTCTTTGATGGTTTTATACCAAGATTTCAAGAAAGATTGATGTTTTGATCCTAGGCTAGGTTATGGAATCCATACTTGTTCATTTTGATTACAGATTAAAACAAAGAGAAGCATAACTAGTTTTTATTATAAACCCTTATGCTATTTTAAGGTAGATTTCTAATGTAAAAGTATGAGCGTATAAGTAAAATGGGAGTAGTATTTAGCACCAAGTTGGATATGAGTCTAAGGTCACATGTCCCAGAACTACATGCATTAGTAGGTTTAAGTGCCGAAAATGGTCTAAGTATAGAGATTGCTTAAGTTGAGGTTCTATTTCTATCTCAAGGGTAGGAAAGCTCTCCCCAATGTAAGCAACACGTTGGACTCCAAGATAGCTCACATGGTTTATGTAGGTTAGAAGAACCATCCTAATAAATAGGAAAGAAAAGCTTTTAGAACTACGTTTTATGGATCACAAAGTTTATCATTATGCGTTATTACTCATGTTTATTATTTTGCAACTTTGATTTTATTCAATCCCAAGGTGATTCATTATGCTTAGTATGAATTATTTATAAATCTAAGTGCACATTGAGTTATTGTTTTACATATTCCATCACCCCCACATGCTCATTACATTCCAGAAGTACTGATCCACATATACGTCGAATTGCTACATTGTCTTATAGTGTAAGTTTTGTTGCTCAGTTTAAACATCATGATTGATTATGAACATCTCTACCTATATCCCGATGCTTGGTCAGTCCTCATAGTTTGAGGATCTATTTTATCAAACTATATATTGATGAAGTATTTTAGCTATTTCATTTTGCTTAGTTTGAGTCAGCTGGGGCTTGTCCCAGTAGCTCTCTCGTTGGAAGTAAAAGCTTGTCTGGCTATTTTGGTTATAGACTTAAAAGTTATTTTTTTTCAAGATTTCAATGTTTAAGACTTTCAGTTAAGACATATATTCAGTTACTATGAGATTTTATATGTCAAGTTTATCTTTATTATGAGTTCTAAAGTTGTTAGCGGGTGATAACGCTCAATCTATAGCTCTCTTAGGAGTGTAAAGCGGTCGTTAGCAAATATAGAACCCAACCTGGGTTGGGTGTCGATCCCGTAGGGAATAGATTGGTCAACAAGTAAGCAACTATTACTAGACTTTTAGTGCAAGTCTCGTAAGAAAAAAGGGTGAGTCTTGTCGTGCAAGTAATGCAAACAAAGAATTAAAGTAAAAGCTGAAAATAGCAAAGTAAAAAGAAAGAATATTTAGTAAGTTGTAAACAATAAGAATTGAGGAGTTGGGGTTATGTCCACCTTCCGAGTTATACGTCTCTATTGGCTATGAGTGTGTTGAATTCAGACATGAATATGCTTATAGAGAATTGTATTCAATGGTAAATCCAAGCGTCTTTCGACCTATTAGAGGATTATTTCACTTTAACTCTTTCGAGCTTAAAGCGTGTCTAACGGTACAAATTCTCCAAGAGGTTAATCCAATTACGGTACTAACTTTTTAATAGGGGATGGGACCCTACTACCTTGACATTATCTCTTTTCCAGACAAATAACCTTTCTTTCGAACAAGTTAAATGTTATACTAGCGTATTCTTGCGTTTGCAACCACAAAGAATTTAGATTAAGATGAAGAGAATAATGATATAAGGAGCATACGTGTCACGAACTCACAAACTCACAGCAATAGATATTATCTCATTCGGCTTCCATAACCCCAATAGAGAAGTTTAGCTACCCATGAGTGCGAAGGAAATCACAATTGACATTGTTATTATACCATAATAATGATAGATTTCGTGTAGCACAAGAGTGGTAGGAGTTTTAGGCGTGAATTCCTTAGCAAAGTAACGATTCTCTTGTTGCCGAAATGAAGAGTAGATGAATAGTAGAAAAATAGAATTAATGGAAGAATAATGGTTTAGAACTAGAATAAGAATTGTTGTAGAGGAATAAAAGAAGAATGAATGTAGGAAGATTCATAAAAATCTCTAGCAAGATAGGGTATTTATAATACCCATATCCTATTCCTACTAAGCTAATGAAATACTTAACCAAATCCTACTAAGCTAATGAAATACTTAACCCAATTGTACTAGGTTAATGTATCATTATCCTAATCCAAATAAGTTACTGCTAATCCCCAAAGTCTTCAGAAATGCTGTTTTAGCCCGGGACAGATTTTCCATGCATCACTTTTGGTCTTTAGGCGTCCTAGCTTCCTTTTCTTCCTTCGTGAAGCTTTCTTTGATGTCAAGTTATCCATAAAATGCTGAATTCTGCATCATTTATACCTGAAACATTGCTAATCATGTTCGTTAGCTCACTTACAGGAAAAAGGACTAAAAGTGCATGAAATATATAATTTGTTCTCAAAACTAGGCTAAAATATGGGCAAAATATAGTACCATAGGCGTGTAATATCGCCTATCATCAACACCCCACACTTGAAGCTTTGTTCGTCCTCGAACAAAATATCATGTCCCTCTAAACATCACCTTAGGGTTTCACAGCAACAACACAAAATATTCGTCAAGACAAGCACAACAATTATCAACAAAGATTAGTTTTCCGATCATTAGTAGAAACCTTTTAACCTCCAACATAGACTCGTGATGGTGGTCAATTCGTATTCAAAAGTTAAGGCACAAAGAATCATACACAACTACCAAAAACTCATCAACCATGTGTGTCTCACAATATATTACCCATAACTACTTACAAGTATAGCATATTTTTCAAACATGGGTATCAAAATAGCTCTCGTTCTCACAAAGAATTCATACGCAGCAACTGATGACAATAGGCTTGCCCTTAGTGTAATGCTCCACTAAATGTCAGAATACTAAGCTTAGGATCAAATAGGTCTTTTGATGGTTGTAATGTAGGCTAAGGGACGGGTAGGACTATTTTGGCCAGAAATAGTGACTATGTTCCTAAGTGCTTTAATACATCACATTGTATCATTGACACTTTTTCTTTCAAACAACCTTTGTATTTTCTTTTACTCTACCACCTTTTTTCTCCTCTTTTGTTTTTCAATTTTAAGCATAACTCACTTTTCAGCTTTCTTTTCCTTTTTCTTTTCATAACTTACCTCTTATGATAGCACTTTCTTTTTCATAACACATTCAAGCACCAATGCATTCTAAAGTCTCATGATCCCCCAATTTCCTCTTATTTTGTCACATGACTTTTTCACTTTAAAGCACTTAGGAATTTGGATCAAATTATGGTCTTGAAAAAAATGTATTAGGCTTAAATATGAGGTTGTCAAAGAAAATAGGCTAAAGGCTCAAAAGGGGTTAACTAGGATGATGTCCATGGGTAGGTAAGAATGAAGGTAAATAATCATAGGTTGCCAAAGAAATGCCTAAATCATTTTCTAAACTTGCATTCTTTATTTTCGCTTTGCACACATACCAGGAAAGTTCTACCATCAGCCACAAACAGAGAATATACTATTATCTCACACACACAAGGCACATGGTCGACTTTATTGGGAGTAAGATAGACTTTTGTCCCAACAAGTGAAGAAATTAAACCAAACAATATCACATAGAGAGTCACAATTAGAGCCTAAACGTCTCAATAGTCATGATTTTAGCACATACTCTTGATATAATCTCATGCTGCCTATTAGAATCATTTCATGCGAAGCTAAGTAAAAAGAAATTTCTACTAAAAAACCTTAACTACTAAAAAAAAAGGAAACACAAATAAAACAAAGTAAACAAACATAGATGCGAATAGAGAAGTATAACCATGCAATACCACCACCCCACACTTAAACGGGACACTGCCCTCAGTGGAAAATAAATACGAAGAACCTAGTTAGTCGGAGTCCTCCTCTATGTCGGGGGTCATACCTCCTTCGTCTGAATCATCATAGGATTCGTCGTTATCAGAATTCTTCTCCACGTCGGAGTCTGGCATGCATCGATCATCATCGGTCGGCACATCATCATCAAGAGGTTCCTCAAAGTATGTACCTACTCCACACATCTTCCTTGCATGAATATTCATTGGATAGTCATAGTCCAGCTGTTGTAGCTCTGCAGCAGTTGGAATACGACCTCCACTCATCATTGTAAATCGTGTCATGCCATAAAGATGATGGAAGAAACTCTCATCTCGAGCATGTCTCTCCACAGTAGTAAGGTTGACGCCATGTGTTGTTTCAACATCTTTGACCTTTGTGAGGTCAACCTTTTTTGGGTTATGTGGGAGTTTGTGATCAGCTGGTTCCTCCTTGATATCCTCCTTCCGCAAGATTGCTGTCAACAGATTGCCAAAAGTGAAGTGGGATCGCTTGTGTAGTCTGGCCTTCTGCATTGTAGAGCGAATGATTGCCCCAATGTTGATAGGGACATTCGTCATCAATGAATAGACCAAACACACTCTATCTCATGTTATTTTGGTGAACTAGGTCCCAGGAATAAGGCATGAGTTGACAATACGCAACTAGATTCTTGATTCCCTATTCAAAGGAGCATAGGGGAAGGTGTTGTGTCGTCCGGTGTCTTTATGTCTGCTCCACCTTGCCATGGATCTACTTTCACAAAGTGTGTGTCAAATTTCTCTATAAGGAGGTCTACTGTACAGCTCATTGAATGGTGCTGGATCGACTGAAGGCAAACCAAGAAAGGAGTTGATCCAATCCGCATTGAGTTGTAAAACTTGGCCCCGAATCTTGACTTTGCTTCCTGTGATTTTCGGCGACCAGTTGGCATAAAATTCCATTGTTAAATCAAGAATACATTCTCCCATGTCGCGGAAGATGAAATCCAGATTTAATGCCATGATCTTCGCCAACATACGCGGCTCCTTCTTTGCTAGGCTGTTCTTATTGATCAAGTCGACATGAACATATTTTCTTTCCTTATTGTTCCTATACCATTCTTTGGATTCCTCCTCAAGAACCCATTTTATTCCAAACATGCAGCGTGGTAATTACATTGAGGATGATTTGTCTTGCTCCTTAAGACCTCTTTTCTTGCTCTTTTGGGAAGTGGTAGCCTTGTCTTGTCTTTCTTTGGGTGCCATTGTACCTGAGATTTAAACAATTTTCCTATTAGCATCATCTCAATATATACAATCTATACACAAGCAGTAGGGGTACCACCCCACACTTAGGTTGTTGGTACAAATTAGTGAAGTGAAAGTGGTCGATTACTTAGACTTCATCGACATGCGTTTTAGGCGCTATATTCCGACATGAAAATCAGAGATGTATCACTTCTTGCAACCTTTGCAATACTTTCATGTTAGGTATAACAAGACCACTACATAGGGATTACATCATGGTATAGTTTCTATCAATAATCACAACCTCCTAAGTCGTTAGGCAACTATAAGTCTTATCCCGATGAACGGGATCTTCTAACATGGAGGTATTCAAGTGACAAAATTATGCAATGTTCATAACTATAGCAATTCCGAAAGTAGTATAACAATGCAATCAAAATCAAATTCAAGTCAGAAACAAGTTGAGATCATCCTAACGTATATGTTCACTCACATGGTTTTGTATCAATAATTCAAACACATTAACATCACCAATATTTCTTCAAGATGTAGCAATTCATAATAGACATAGCAACGTAGTACTTACGAGAAATAGATGAAGAACAAGAGAGTACTTACGTGATTGAAGCCTTTGGAGATGTTTTTGTGAAGTGGGAGAGCAAAAAGAAAAATCTTGAGATGATTTGGAGGGTATGTGAGGTGCCTAGGTCAAGTTTCCAATGTGTTTATGTTTCAAGACTAAGTCCCCTTTATATAGGAAAAGAATGGGTCGGGTTTTGACCCATTTAAAATCAGTTTTGGAGACAAAAAGTGACCATAGGCGGCGCCTTTAGCTTTGCCTATGCATGGTATAGGCGGCGCCTAATGCAAAGCTTTTGCTAGCATAGGCGGCGCCTAGTGCAATGCCTTTAGTGACCATAGGCGGAGCCTTTTGCATGGCATATGAGATTCTGAGACCAAATGCTTTAGCATAGGTGGCACCTATGCTATAGCATACTTGAGCATGGGCAGTGCCTATGCCTTTGCACACTAGATTCCGTGACCTTAGGCTATAGTGTAGGATTTGACTTGTTCGTGTCCTAGTTTCACCTAGGCCTAGCCTTGCTCAATGCCTATTTTGTCATGAGCAATGCTCAATCCATATACTTATGCATCTTTATTACTAACTTACCACCTTTATCATGCAATACGTCCAAATCGTCATTTGAAACCAATCTCCTCGTTGAATACCTCTTGCACCTACATTTGCTCAAAACTAATGAAAATGATTATTACAATGGGTTGCCTCCCACCAAGCGCCTTAGTTTTGGTCATGGCACGAATCTTATTTTTGGATTTTCATTTATAAAAAACAAAACACAAAAAAACAAAATATGATAAACGATAAACGATGGGTTGCCTCCCATCTAACGCCTTATTTATTATTGTGGCATGACATAGTTACCTCGAGTACTTAGACTTCGTCAAAATAGGTGATGTCCATATAATTCAACGAGTCAAGAGGACCGATATAAGGTTTAACATGCTGGCCATTCACTTTGAAGACAACACCATTATTGTCTTCCAATTCAACTACTCCAGACGAGTAGACTTGGATAACTTTGTATGGACCAGACCACTTGGATTTTAACTTACCTGGGAATAACTTCAATCTGGAATTGAAAAGGAGTACCACATCATTCTTTTGAAAGTTTCGTCGAACAATCCGCTGATCATGATACTTTTTCAACCGCTCCTTGTATCGGTCTGATCTTTCATATGCATGGAGACAGAATTCATCCAATTTGTTCAGCTGCTCCAACCTCAGATTCATTGCATCATCCCAATTCAAATTCAATTGCTTCAACACCCATAATGCCTTATGTTCAAGCTCAATGGGTAAATAACAAGCCTTCCCATAAACTAGTTGATAAGGGGACATGCCGATGGGTGTTTTGAATGCAGTCCTATATGCCCATAGTGCATCATCCAGATTCCTAGACCAATCCTTCCTTTTAGCATTTACCGTCTTCGCAAGGATTTGATTGATCTCGCGATTGGAAACCTCTACCTGTCCACTAGTTTGTGGGTGATAAGGCGTGGCTACCTTATGTTGCTTGACACCGTATTTGGCCAACACAGACTTGAATAGCTTGTTGCAAAAGTGAGATCCTCCATCACTTATGATAGTATGTGGTACTCCAAAGCGAGAGAAGATATTCCTCTTTAAGAATGCTACAACACGCTTTCCTTCATTGTCGTCCAATGCTACAGCTTCAACCAATTTTGAGACATAATCTACAACAACTAGTATATACTTCATTCCAAACGAATTCACGAATGGACCCATAAAATCAATACCCCATACATCAAAGAGCTCTACCTTAAGAATTTTCGACATGGGCATCTCATGGTGTTTTGAAATAGCGCCTTGTTGCTGGCATTGGTCGCACCTTCTAGCATAGTCGTAGGCATCTCTAAATTTCGAAGGCCAATAATATCCACTTTGCAATACCTTTCTTGCTATCCGATTACCTCCATGATGTCCTCCAACTTGGGAAGTGTGGCATGCTTCCAATATAGTGGGCACCTCTACATGAGATATACATCGTCGAATAATACCATCCGCTCATCGTCGAAACAAGTATGACTCATCCCAATAATAGTGTTGTATGTCATGCATGAACTTCCTCTTTTGATGGTATGATAAATTTGCAGGTATCACATTACTCACCACAAAATTTGCAAAGTCGGCATACCATGGTAATATTTCCATTGTCGTCGCCAAGATCTCCTCATCAGGGAATGCATCATCAATCTCGATTTTGGGTTGTGCCACATACTCATTTTCGAGTCTAGATAAATGATCAGCCACTTGGTTCTCACAACCTCTTCTATCTTTGACCTCGAAATCAAAATCTTGCAGCAGCAATACCCATCAAATTAATCTTGATTTTGCATCCTTCTTTTTTATTAGATACCTAAGAGTTGCATGGTCTGTATGAATGATCACCTTAGTACCCAATAGATAGGCACGAAACTTCTCAAACACATACACAACCGCTAGGAGCTCTTGTTCAGTAACTGTGTAGTTCCTTTGGGCTTCATTTAGGACCTTACTCACATAATAGATAGGATGAAATAGCTTCCCCTTTCTCTGACCAAGCACAGCACCAACGGCTACACCACTAGCATCACACATGACTTCGAATGGGAGAGACCAATCTTGTGCTACCATGATAGGGGCTTCAATGAGTTTTCCTTTGAGGCATTCGAATGGCTTCAAGCAATCTTCATTAAAGTCAAACTTCGCATCTTTCTCCAAAGTTTGAACAATGGACTAGCAATTTTGGAGAAATCTTGGATGAACCGTCGATAGAAACCTGCATGACCGAGAAAACTACGAACACCCTTCACCAAAATTGGAGGTGGTAGCTTTTCAATAACTTCAATTTTTCCTCGATCAACCTCAATCCCTCTTTCAGAGATTTTGTGCCCAAGAACGATTCCTTCTTTTACCATGAAGTGGCACTTCTCCCAATTCAGCACTAGGTTGAATTCAACACATCTTTGCAATTCCATGCTTAGGTTTGCCAAGCACGCTTCAAAAGACTCACCAACAACTGAAAAGTCGTCCATAAATACCTCCAAAGTATCTTCAACCATATCAGAAAAAATAGACATCATACAACGTTGAAAGGTGGCTGGTGCGTTACATAGCACGAATGGCATATGTTTGAAGGCAAACGTACCATATAGGCATGTAAACGTTGTCTTGTCTTGGTATTTGGGGGCAATACAAATCTGATTATAGCCTGAATATCCGTCTATGAAACAAAACCATCATTTCCCCGCTAATCGATCTAGCATTTGGTCCATAAATGGCATTGGGAAGTGATCTTTGAGTGACCAAGAATTCAGCTTTCGGTAGTCCATGCATACTCTCCATCCAGTGACGGGTCTGAGTGGAATAAGCTCATTCTTCGCATTCGCGACCACCGTCATGCCTCCTTTCTTAGGAACACATTGTACCGGGCTTACCCATGTACTATCAGAGATTGGATATACAACTCCTGCGTCTAACAACTTGATAATTTCTTTCTTCACTACTTCTTGCATAGGTGGGTTTAGACGCCTTTGATGCTCAATGGTGGGTGTGCAATTTTCTTCAAGCTGAATGTTATGTGTGCAAATCCCAGGTGGAATACCAATAATATCCGCAATGGTCCATCCAATGGCTCTAATATACTTGCGTTGAATAGCAATGAGAGCTGCAACTTGTTGCACACCCAAAAATGCTGCAACAATGACTGGAAGTGTGTTTCCGCTTCCTAAGAATACGTACTTTAAATGACTTGGCAGCTCCTTCAATTCTAAAGTGGGTAGCTCTTCAATAGATGGCTTAGCTGGTGGTGTGGGTCGATTCTTGCGATCAAGGTCCAGCTTTTTGGGAGCATAGTGATATGTCCCTAATCTGGATAGAGCACAAATAGCTTCTTCGTAATTTTCAGCATCTTTACTCTCTCCATTCATGAGAACAACCGCTAATGGGTCATCAATAATTTGCTCTTCTTCAAGTACTTCTTTCTCATCATCAAAGAAAAAATCAGCCACCGAAAATACACTCAGATATTTGGGTTGCTTCATTGATTTGCAAACATCAAAGAGAACTACTTCGTCATTTATTCGGAATGAAAGTTCATTGGCTCTCAAATCAATTAGCACACTTCCTGTAGCCAGGAAAGGCCGCCCCAAGATTATGGGAACTTCTGAGTCTGCCTCACAATCTAAAATAACAAAGTCTGCCGAAAAGATGAATGAAGAAACCTTTACCAATACATCACATAGAATACCGACAGGTCGTTTTACCGACCTATCCGCCATGACGAGCCGCATATTAGTTGGTGTAGGATCACCCAACCCCAATTACTTATAGATAGATAATGGCATCAAATTGATGCTGGCTCCTAAATCACATAATGATTTGGCAAAATTCAAAGATCCAACGGTGCAAGGAATAGTGAAAGCTCTGATGTCGGCTTTCTTCTGAACTATCGATCGGGTAGCGATTGCGCTGCAGTGATGAACATCATCTTTCAACTCATAACTTACTGCCCGCTTCTTTGTAAAAAGATCCTTCATAAACTTTGCATACCCAGACATTTGTTCAAGTGCCTCCGCCAATGGAACATTAATGGTCAACTGTTTTAACATAGTCATGAATTTGCTGAACTTTGTGTCATCCGACACCTTCTTCAATCTTTGGGGAAAAGGTGGTGGTGGGTATGGAATTGTTATCTCCATGGATTTATTCTCATCTTGCTTCTGTTTTTCAGCTTTTTCAGGTTGCATATCATTGGGGTTGACGTCATGGACGACAGGATCAGATGCTGCGACATCTTCTCCTTTCGTCTTTTCGTCAATGTCCACTACTTTGTCAACCACTTGCTTGCCATTTACTGAAGTTTCCAGAACCTTACCACTTCGGGTAGTAATGGCCATGCATGACCCATAATTCCTTGGATTTTTCACAGTATCGCTAGGTAAAGTGCCAACCTTTCTTTGATTGTGTGCTGCTGAAAGTTGGCTCAATTGCTGCTCTATTTGCTTGATTGAAGTGGAATGAGAATCAACTTATTCTTTCATAGAGTACAAATCATTGACTACCTCTGTTACTCCTGCGCTCGTTGCTTCCACTCCTTTCAATATTTTAGCTATCATGTCTTCCATAATTCCAGAACTAGATGTGGTGGCGTCACGTCTTCCAGGGGGAACGTACAAACCACTCTTTTCATTCTTGTTCTTCCAACTACCTTGGTCCTTGTTTTCGGATTTATCATAATAGTTCCGACCTTGGTTTCTGATGATAGGCGAATTTACGCGCCTATATCAATATATTTTGCCCATATTTTAGCCTAGTTTTGAGAACTAATTATCTATTTCATGCACTTTTAGTCCTTTTTCCTATAAATGAGCTAACAAACATGATTAGCAAAGTTTCAGGTATAAATGATGCAAAATACAACATTTTACGGCTTACTTGACGCAAAAGAAAGCTCACAAACGAAGTAAAAGGGAGCTGGATGCCTAAAGGACCAAATCTGCTGCATGGAAAATCTGTCCCGAGCTAAAACAGCAATTCTGAAGACTTTGGGGACTTACAGACACAAAGCTGGATTTTTGCCAAGATACATTAACCTAGTGCAATTAGGTTATGTGTTTCACTAATCTATTTGGATTATAATTTTGTAACCTTACCCTAGTACATTTGGGTCAAGGATTTCATTAGTATATTAGGATTTGGTTACTTATTTCATTAGCTTAGTAGGAGTAGGATAGGAGTATTATAAATACCCTATCATGCTAGAGATTTTTATTCATCTCCTTACAATTAAGACATCTTCTTACAATACATTCTTAATTCTTCATTCTACACTTAACACATTCTTCAACTATCAATTCAACAATTAATTTTCTTCCATCCCTCTCATCTTCCACCACAAACACTTCTAATCTATTCTTCTATTCTTAAATTCCACAACAAGAGAATCGTTACTTGCTACGGAATCACCAAAACCACACGCCTAACACCTCTTTTACACGCCATCCACCATGCAAAACGTGATATCCTTCGCATTCATGGGTAACTAAACCTCTTAGTTGGGGTTATGGAAGCCGAATGAGTTACTATCTATAGCTATGAGTTTGTGAGTTCAAGACAAGTATATTGCTTATATCATTACGCTCTTCATCTTAATCTACATTCTTTGCGGTTGCAAACGCAAGAATACGCCAGTCTAACATTTAACCTGTTTGAGAGAAAGGTTATTTGTCTGGAAAAGAGATAATGTCAAGGTAGTAGGACACCCTTTCCTATTAAAAAGCTAGTGCCGTAACTGGACTAACCTCTTGGAGAATTTGTACCGCTAGACACACTTTAAGCTCGAGAGAGTTAAAGTGAAATAGTCCTTGTTTAGGTCGAGAGACGCTTGGATTTACCATCGACTACAATTCTCTATAAGCAATTGCATGTCAAGACTCTACACACTCATAGCCAATAGAGACGTATACCTCTGAAGGTGGACATAACCCCAACGCTTCAATTCTCATTGTTTCACAACCTACGAAATACTCTCTTTTTACTTTGCTATTTTCAGCCTTTATTTCATTACTTTGGTTACTTATTACAATCCCCCCTTCTTACGAGACTTGCACCAAAAGTCTATTAATTTTGCTTACTTGTTGGCCAAGCTATTCCCTGTGGGATCGACACCCAACCCAGGTTGGGTTCTATATTTGCAAATGACCGCTTTACACTTTCACGAAAGCTGTAGATTGAGCGTTATCAAAAATTAGCACCGTTGCCGGGGAATACGAGTGTCAATCAAGTTCGTGATAATTACTAGACCCTTTGGTCAAAGATTCTCGTACTTTTACGTTTAGTTTTTGTTTTTGTTTATTGCAGGTCTTTCTTTTAGTGCATGCCCCATACTAGAAGTTCTGGTCAACCGTTATTACCAATCAATCCTGAACCGCAACGAATTAGAAGAATGGAAGCACAAGCTGAAATCGACAGGATGGCTGCTCAACACGAGCAAGCAAGATTAGCTGCTCTTGCCGCTGCTCAAGTCCAACAACAAAAAATTGATAATCCTGGACGAGCAACAAATCCTGACGATGAATATTTAGGAGATGACGAGTTGATAAACCCAAGGCATGGCGCTGAAATTGCAACACCTGCCAATCGAAGAGGTCGACAAGCTCGGTATAGATATGATCGCCAACCTTTGCAACCAGCTTTCGACGATGATGATGATGATCTTGATGGTGCCGGAGCCACTGGAGCTATAATTCCACCACCATTAGCGCCCAGAGCCAAATTCAATATCACAAGCACCATGATTCAGTTATTGCAACTCAAGGGATTATTTGGTGGACTAGCAGGCGATGATCCGAATATGCATCTCATCAACTTTATTTCTACATGCAAGTCTTTTGACAATCCTAGTGTTGGTCAGAATGCTATTCGATTACGTCTATTTCCATTGTCTCTGTCTGGGGAGGCAACATTATGGTTGAATGGGCTGACTCCTGATTCTATTACAAATTGGAGGAAATTGAGAGACGCTTTCCTAGAAAGATTCTTTCCGCCATCCAAGAGGGCTCAGTTAAGAGATGAAATCAGCAACTTTCGTCAGCTTCCCTCTGAAGCTCTTCACGAAACATGGGAGAGGTTCAAGACAAAGCTAGCGAGATGCCCAAACCATCACATGACTAATGTTCACCTCATGGAGATCTTGTATAGAGCCTTGAATTCAGTAACTAAACCAGTGGTGGACAACGCAGCTGGAGGTTCTTTTATGGACCTCACCTTTGGTCAAGCAAGCAACATGCTAGATCGTATGACGAAACAAAGTAGAGCTTGGCATACCAGGGATTCTGAGGTAGCAAGCCCCACTTTATCTATTGGCATGTCTGCATACCAAAGAAGAAGAGAAGAAGAACGTGATCAAGATATGGCGCACATGAAAACCCAAATGGATCTTCTTACAAAGCATCTATTAGGGAAGACTGAAAAAGTGAAAGCTATTGCGTCAAAAGGAAGAGACGAATCTGATTCGGAAGAGGAGGCCAACTACTTGAACAATCAGGGGGGTTTCCGTGGGAATGCCCAAGGAAACCAAGTTCGGAACTATTATGATAAATCTGGAGGTAAAGACCAAGGTAGCTGGAAGAAAAATAATGAAAATAGTGGTTTGTACGTTCCCCCTGGTAGACGTGATACCACCACATCTAATTCTATGGAAGACATGATGGCTAAGTTATTGAAAGGAGTGGAAGCAACGAGCGCGGGAGTTAAGGAGGTAATCGACAATTTAGCCTCCATGAAGCAATTAGTTGATTCTCATTCCACTTCTATCAAGCAAATAGAGCAGCAATTAAGCCAACTTTCAGCAGCATTCAATCAAAGAAAGGCTGGCACCTTACCGAGCGATACTGTGTAAAACCCAAGGAATGATGGGTCATGCATGGCCATCACTACCAGAAGTGGTAAGGTGCTGGAAACTTCAGAAAAAGGCAAGCAAGTGGTTGACGGAACAGCAAATATGGACGCCACACCTAGTGACGTCACAAGAGAAGAAGCCGCAACATCTACTTCCAACGTCAAGGACGTTTCACCTAGTGATGTGCAACCTAAAAAAAATAAACGGAAGCAAGAGGAGAAGAAAGACATGGAGAGAACACTTCCATAACCACCACCACCTTTTCCACAAAGATTGACGAAGGTGGCCGATGACACTAAGTTCAGCAAATTTATGACCATGTTGAAGCAGCTGACTATTAATGTCCCATTGGTAGAGGCACTTGAACAAATGCCTGGGTATGCGAAGTTTATGAAAGATCTTTTGACTAAGAAGAGGGCAGCAAGCTACGAGCTGAAGGATGATGTGCATCATTGTAGCGCAATTGCTACCCGATCCATAGTTTGGAAGAAGGCCGACCCCAGAGCTTTCACTATCCCTTGCACCGTCGGATCTTTAGACTTTGCTAAAGCATTGTGTGACTTAGGAGCCAGCATCAACTTGATGCCATTATCAATCTACAAGAATTTGGGGTTAGGAGATCCTACACCAACTAATATGAGGCTTGTTATGGCGGATAGGTCGGTAAAACGACCGGTTGGTATTCTATGCGATGTCTTGGTGAAGGTATCTTCATTTATCTTTTCGGCAGACTTTGTCATCTTGGATTGTGAAGCAGATTCAGAGGTTCCCATAATCTTTGGACGCCCCTTCCTTGCTACGGGAAGTGTGCTCATAGATTTGAGAGCTAATGAGCTTTCATTCCGAATAAATGATGAAGTAGTTCGCTTTGATTTTTGCAAATCAATGAAGCAACCCAAAGATCTAAGTGTATTTTCTGTGGCTGATGTTGTCTTTGATGATGAGAAAGAGTTACTTGCTGAAGAGCGAATTCTTGATGATCCTTTGGAGGCTTTGTTCATGAAAGAAGAGGATGATGATGCTGAAATTTCTGAAGATGATATTTGTGCTCTATCGGGATTAGGAACATATCGTTATACTCCCAAGAAGCTGGATCTTGATCTCAAGAATCGACCCACACCACCAGCTAAGCCATCTATTGAAGAACCACCCACGTTAGAATTGAAGGAGCTGCCAAGCCATTTGAAGTACGCATTCTTAGGAAGCGGAAACACTCTTCCAGTCATAGTGGCAGCCGATTTAGGTGAGCAACAAGTTGCAGCTCTTATTGCAATCTTACGCAAGTATATTAGAGCTATTGGATGGACCATTGCGGATATCATTGGTATTCCACCTGGGATTTGCACACATAAAATTCAGCTTCAAGAAAAGTGCACACCCACCATTGAACATCAAAGACGTCTAAACCCACCAATGCAAGAGGTGGTGAAGAAGGAGGTTATCAAGTGGTTAGACGCAGGAGTCGTGTATCCTATTTCTGACAGTACATGGGTAAGCCCAGTACAATGTGTTCCCAAGAAAGGAGGTATGACGGTGGTTGCTAATGCAAAGAATGAGCTTATTCCACTCAGGCCCGTTACTGGATAGAGAGTATGCATGGACTACCGCAAACTGAATTCTTGGACGCTCAAGGATCACTTTCCCTTGCCATTTATGGACCAAATGCTAGATCGATTAGCGGGGAAAGAATGGTTTTGCTTCTTGGATGGTTATTCAGGATACAATCAGATTTGTATTGCCCCCGAAGACCAAGAGAAGACAACGTTTACATGCCCATATGGTACTTTTGCCTTCAAACGCATGCCATTCGGGTTGTGCAACGCACCAGCCACCTTTCAACGTTGTATGATGTCTATTTTCTCTGATATGGTAGAAGACACTTTGGAGGTATTTATGGACGACTTTTTAGTTGTTGGTGAGTCCTTTGACGCATGTTTGGTGAACTTGAGCATGGCATTACAAAGATGTGTAGAGTTCAACCTTGTGCTGAATTGGGAGAAGTGCCACTTCATGGTAAAAGAAGGAATTGTTCTTGGGCACAAGATCTCCGAAAGAGGAATAGAGGTTGATCGCGCCAAAATAGAGGTAATTGAGAAGCTACCACCTCCAATTTCGGTGAAGGGAGTTCATAGTTTTCTTGGCCATGCTGGGTTTTATCGTAGATTCATCAAAGACTTCTCCAAAATTGCAAGTCCATTGTGCAAACTATTGGAGAAAGATGCGAAGTTTGACTTTAATGATGATTGCTTAAAGGCATTTGAATGCCTTAAAGAAAAACTCATTGAAGCCCCTATCATGGTAGCACCAGATTGGACGCTCCCGTTCGAAGTCATGTGTGATGCTAGTGGTGTAGCCGTTGGTGCTGTTCTTGGACAGAGAAAGGAGAAATTATTTCATCCTATCTACTATGCGAGTAAGGTCCTCAATGAAGCCCAAAGGAACTACACTGTCACTGAACAAGAGCTCTTAGCGGTTGTGTATGCGTTTGAGAAGTTCCGTGCCTATCTATTGGGTACTAAAGTGATCGTTCATACAGACCATGCAGCTCTTAGGTATCTAATGACAAAGAAGGATGCAAAACCAAGGCTGATTCGATGGGTATTGCTGTTGCAAGAGTTCGATTTCGAAGTCAAAGATAGAAGAGGTTGCGAGAACCAAGTGGCTGATCACCTATCTAGACTTGAGAATGAGTATGTGGCGCAACCAGAAAATCAGATTGATGATGCATTCCCTGACGAGGAGATACTAGCGACAACAATGGAGAACTTACCATGGTATGCCGACTTTGCAAATTTCGTGGTGAGTAATGTGTTACCTTCCAATTTATCTTACCACCAGAGGAGGAAGTTTATGCATGACGTTCAGCACTACTATTGGGATGAGCCTTATTTGTTTCGAAGATGTGCGGATGGTATCATTCGACGATGTATATCCCATGAATAAGTGCCTACTATATTGGAAGCATGCCACACTTCGCAAGTTGGAGGACATCATGCAGGGAATCGAACGGCAAGGAAAGTCTTGCAAAGTGGTTATTATTGGCCTACAATATTCAGAGATGCACACGACTATGTGAGAAGGTGTGACCAATGCCAACGTCAAGGTGCTATTTCAAAACACCATGAAATGCCCATGTCCAAAATTTTGGAGGTAGAACTCTTTGATGTGTGGGGTATTGATTTCATGGGACCATTCGTGAATTCGTTTGGAATGAAGTACATCTTGGTTGCTGTGGATTATGTGTTGAAATGGGTTGAAGCTGTAGCATTGGCCGATAACGAAGGAAAGCGTGTTGTAGCGTTTTTAAAGAAGAATATCTTCTCTCGCTTTGGAGTACCTCGTACTATCATAAGTGATGGAGGATCTCACTTTTGCAACAAGCTATTCAAATCTGTATTGGCCAAGTATGGAGTCAAGCAACACAAGGTAGCTACGCCTTATCATCCTCAAACTAGTGGACAAGTAGAGGTTTCCAATCGTGAGATCAAGCAAATCCTTGCCAAGACGGTCAATGCGAATCGGAAGGATTGGTCTCGAAAGCTAGATGATGCACTATGGGCGTATAGGACTGCATTCAAGACACCCATTGGCATGTCACCTTATCAGCTAGTTTATGGGAAGGCTTGTCATCTACCCATCGAGCTTGAATACAAGGCATTGTGGGCATTGAAGCACTTGAGTCTGAATTGGGATGATGTGAAGAACCTGAGGTTGGAGCAGCTGAACGAACTAGATGAATCCCGTCTCCATGCATATGAAAGATCAGATTTATACAAGGAGCGGATGAAGAAGTATCATGATCAGCGGATTGTTCGACGAAACTTCCAAAAAGGTGACATGGTACTACTCTTTAATTCCAGACTCAAGCTCTTCCCAGGTAAGTTAAAATCAAAGTGGTCTGGTCCATTTAAAGTCATTCAAGTCTACTCATCTGGAGTAGTCGAATTGGAAAACAATGAGGGTGTTATCTTCAAAGTGAATGGCCAACGTGTCAAGCCCTATATCGGTCCTCTTGACTCGATGAATGACATGGACATCACTTATCTCGACGAAGTCTAAGTACTCGAGATTACTACGTCGAGCCACGACAATAAATAAGGCGCTAGATGGGAGGCAACCCATCGTTTTATTGTTTTATCGTTTTGTCGTTTTATCGTTTTATCGTTTCGTCGTTTTAGTATTTTTTCTTTTTGATAAGAGTCGTGCCATGACCAAAACTAAGGCGCTTGGTGGGAGGCAACCCATCGTACTAATCGTTTTCATTGTGTTTTGAGCAAATATAGGTGCAAGAAGTATGCAACGAGGAGATTGATTTCAATCGACAATTTGGTCGCATTGTATGGTAAAGTCGGTAAGTTAGGAATGGTGATGCATAAGGCTATGAATTGAGCCTTTCTCACGTCATAATAGGCTTCGAGGAAGGCTAGGCCTTGGTAAAAATAGGCCACGAACGATGCACAACCTATTCTATAACCTAAGGACTCGGAATCTAGTGTGCTATACACTATGCGCCGCCTATTCCTAGGTGTGCTTTTGACTATGCGCCACCTATGCTATGGCATTTGAGATACTGAGACCAAATGCCATAGACTATGCGGCGCATATGTCTAGAAATGCCATAGACTATGCGGCGCATATGTCCCATTATGCCATGGACAATGCGCCGCATATGTAAGTGATATGCCGAGGGATATGCACCGCATATGTGGTGATTTTGTCCCCAAATCCGATTGTAAATGGGTCATAACCCGACCCATACTCCACCTATATAAAGGGGACTTGTTTTTATGTCACAAACACATTAGAAGCAACCCTAAAGGCGCCGCATATCATCCCAAATCCTCTCAAATTTTTCTTCCTTTGTTCTTCCAATCCACAACAACTTCTCCACAATCTTCAAGCAAGTAAGTGCTCTCTTATTCTTCATCTATTTATCATAAGTACTACGTTGCTATGCTTATTATAATTTGCTAAATCATGTGAGATTGGTGGTGATGTTCATGTGTTTGGATAATTGTTGCAAAATCGTGTGATTGAATATATACGTATGGAATTCTTGACTTGTTTCCGACTTGACTTTTGTTTCAATGGCATTGTTATGATACTTGCTGAACATATGTGGCTATGAATATTGCTTGAGAGTGTTGTTTGGATGCTTGCATGATTAACCATCCCGGCCATCGGGATAAGGTTATAGTGACTATCGACGTAGGAGGTAGTGTTTGTTGTACGAATAGAAATTCCATGTGGTAACCCCTATGTTGTAGTGTCGCTATATGCACCATGAAAGTCGTCCAAATGGCTGCACATAAGTGATGTAATGCTGATTTTCTTGTCGGAATACAATCCTAAGACGTATGTCGACGAAGTCTGAGTACTCGACCACTTTCACTTCACTGATTTGTGCTAAAAGGATTAAGTGTGGGGTGGTACCCCTAGTGCTTGCATGTAGATTGTATAAAGTGAGATTGTGCTGCAACTAACATTATTTCTAGTCTCAGGTACAATGGCACCCAAAGCAAAGCTAGGCAAGGAGAAGGCTACCAC
Organism: Capsicum baccatum var. pendulum; assembly: GCA_030864225.1. Lineage (NCBI taxonomy): Eukaryota > Viridiplantae > Streptophyta > Magnoliopsida > Solanales > Solanaceae > Capsicum > Capsicum baccatum. The sequence goes on from CM061558.1 coordinate 47,797,235, forward strand.
GACCCGAAAGGATAAAAAGAGAAGCCGAAAAGACCAAGGAGAATCATCTTCAGCACACCTACCACGCAGAATGTTCGGAATCAAATGGGTTCTTGAGGAAGAAGCCAAGGCATGGTACAACAGCAACAAAGAAAAGAAATATGTGCACGTCGACTTAATCAACAAGGAGACCTTAGCAAAGAAGGAGCCGCAAATGTTGGCTAAAATAATGGCTTTGAAGCTGGATTTCATCTTCCGTGACATGGGAGAGTGCAATCTTGACTTGAAAAGAGAGTTTTATGCCAACTGGTCGCCAAACACAACAGGCAACGAAGTCAAAATTCGGGGCCAAGTGTTACAGCTTACAGCAGATTGGATCAACTCTTTTCTAGGCCTACCTTCGGTCGACACTGCACCATACAAAGAGCTGTACAGCAGGACTCCTTACAGAGCAATAAGACACATGCTTTGTGGAAGCAGATCAATGGCAAGATGGGGCAGACATAAGGAAATAGGCCGTCACAACACATTCCCCTATGCTCCACTAAATAGGGAAGCAAGAATCTGGATGCGCATTGTCAACTCATGCCTTATTCCTGGGACGCAATACACCAAGATATCGAGAGATAGAGTGTGTTTGGTTTATGCGTTGATGACGAATGTCCCTATCAACTTTGGGGCAATCATTCGATCTACCATGAGAAAAGCCAGACTCCACCGAAGGTCCCATTTCACATTCGGCAATTTGTTGACAGCAATGTTGCGGAAGGAGGATATAGAAGAGGAACCAGTTGACCACAAACTCCCACATAACCCAAAGAAGGTTGACCTCACCAAGGTCAAAGATGCTGAAACAACGCATGGAGTCAACCTTACCACTGCGGAGAGACATGCTCGTGACGAGAGTTTCTTCCGTCATCTCTATGGCATGACGAGATTCACTATGATGAGTGGGGGACGTATTCCAACTGCTGAAGAGCTCCAACAGCTGGACCACGACTACCCAATGAACAGACATGCCCGGGAGATGTGTGGAGTGGGCGTATATTTTGAGGAACCTCTTGATGATGACGTGCCAACTGATGATGATAGACTCTTGCCTGATTCTGATGCTGAGGAGAACTCTGACGATGACTCTTATGATGATTCTGACGAAGGAGGTATGACCCCCGATATTGATGAGGAGTCTGACTAATCAGGTTCTTCGACTTTATTTTCCACTGAGGGCAGTGTCTAGTCTAAGTGTGGGGTGACAGAATCTGCATGCTATACTTCTTTGTTTGCACCTATGTTTGTATGTTTGCTTGTTTTACTTTGTTTTAGTCCATTTTTTTGTTTTTTTTTCGTTTGACGTTTTTTTAGTTTTTAGGAGTAAAATTTTTCTAGTACGCATGAAATTATTTTGATAGGCAGCATGAAAATAGAACAAGAGTATGTGCTACAATTGTGACTATTGAGACATTTAGGCTCTAGTTGTGACTTATTATGTGATATTGTGTGATTCAATTCCTTCACTTGTTGGGTTGAGAGTCTATATTACTTCCAACCAAGTCGACCATGTGCCTTGTGTGTGTGAGATAATAAGTATATTCTATGTATGTGACTGATGCTAGAACTTGCCTGGTATGTATGCAAAGCGAAAATAAGGAGTGTAAGTTTAGGATATGATTTAGGCATTTCTTTGGCAACCTATACATGTTTACCTTCAGTTTTTCCTACCCATGTAAATCATCCTAGTTAAACCCTTTTGAGCCTTTAGCCTATTTCTTTGACAACCTTGTATGTAAGCCTAATCCATTTTTTTTCAAGACCATAATTTGATCTAAATTCCTAAGTTCTTTAAAGTGAAAAAGTCATGTGACAACATAAGAGGAAATTGGGCGAGTATGATTCTTTAAATTGTAATGGTGCTTGAATGTGTTATGAAAAAGGAAGAAAGTGCTATCATAAGAGGTATGTTATGAAAAGAAAAAGGAAAAGAAAGCTGAAAAGTGAGTTGTGCTTAAAATTGAAAAACAAAATAGGAGAACAATGGTGGTAGAATAAAAGAGTAAAGAAAGGATGAAAGAAAAAAAGTGTCAATGACCCAAAGTGATGTATTAAAGTGCTTAGGAACCTAGTCACTATTCTTGGCCAAAATAGTCCTACCCGTCCCTTAGCCTACATTACAACCATCTAAAGACCTACTTGATCCTAATCTTAACATTCCGACATTTAGTAGAGTACTACATTAAAGGCAAGCTTATGGTCATTAGTTGCTACATATGAATTCTTTGTGAGAGTGAGTGCAAGGATACTTTGATACCCATGTTTGAAAAATATGCTATATTTGTGAGTGATTATGGGTACTATATTGTGAGACACACATGGTTGATGAGTTTTGGATATTGTATATGATTCTATGTACCTTAACGTTTGCATGCGAGTTGATCACCATCACTAGTCTATGCTTGAGGTTAAATTGTTTCTACTTATAATCGGAAAGCTACTCTTTGTTGATAATTGTTGTGCTTGTCTTGAAGAATGTCTTGTGTTGTTGCTGTAAAAACCTTAAAGTCGATGCTTAGAAGGACATGATATGTTGTTCGAGGACGAACAAAGCTCTAAGTGTGGGGTGTTGATGATAGGCGAATTTACGCGCCTATATCAATATATTTTGCCCATATTTTAGCCTAGTTTTGAGAACTAATTATCTATTTCATGCACTTTTAGTCCTTTTTCCTATAAATGAGCTAACAAACATGATTAGAAAAGTTTCAGGTATAAATGATGCAAAATACAGCATTTTACGTCTTACTTGACGCAAAAGAAAGCTCACAAACGAAGTAAAAGGGAGCTGGACGCCTAAAGGACCAAATCTGCTGCATGGAAAATCTGTCCCGGGCTAAAACAACAATTCTGAAGACTTTGGGGACTTACAGACACAAAGCTGGATTTTTGCCAAGATACATTAACCTAGTGCAATTAGGTTATGTGTTTCACTAATTTATTTGGATTATAATTTTGTAACCTTACCCTAGTACATTTGGGTCAAGGATTTCATTAGTATATTAGGATTTGGTTATTTATTTCATTAGCTTAGTAGGAGTAGGATAGGAGTATTATAAATACCCTATCATGCTAGAGATTTTTATTCATCTCCTTACAATTAAGACATATTCTTACAATACATTCTTAATTCTTCATTCTACACTTAACACATTCTTCAACTATCAATTCAACAATTAATTTTCTTCCATCCCTCTCATCTTTCACCACAAACACTTCTAATCTATTCTTCTATTCTTAAATTCCACAACAAGAGAATCGTTACTTGCTACGGAATCACCAAAACCACACGCCTAACACCTCTTTTACACGCCATCCACCATGCAAAACGTGATATCCTTCGCATTCATGGGTAACTAAACCTCTTAGTTGGGGTTATGGAAGCCGAATGAGTTACTATCTATAGCTATGAGTTTGTGAGTTCAAGACAAGTATATTGCTTATATCATTACGCTCTTCATCTTAATCTACATTCTTTGCGGTTGCAAACGCAAGAATACGCCAGTCTAACATTTAACCTGTTCGAGAGAAAGGTTATTTGTCTGGAAAAGAGATAATGTCAAGGTAGTAGGACACCCTTTCCTATTAAAAAGCTAGTGCCGTAACTGGACTAACCTCTTGGAGAATTTGTACCGCTAGACACACTTTAAGCTCAAGAGAGTTAAAGTGAAATAGTCCTTGTTTATGTCGAGAGACGCTTGGATTTACCATCGACTACAATTCTCTATAAGCAATTGTATGTCAAGACTCTACACACTCATAGCCAATAGAGACGTATACCTCTGAAGGTGGACATAACCCCAATGCTTCAATTCTCATTGTTTCACAACCTACGAAATACTCTCTTTTTACTTTGCTATTTTCAGCCTTTATTTCATTACTTTGGTTACTTATTACAATCCCCCCTTCTTACGAGACTTGCACCAAAAGTCTATTAATTTTGCTTACTTGTTGGCCAAGCTATTCCCTGTGGGATCGACACCCAACCCAGGTTGGGTTCTATATTTGCAAACAACCGCTTTACACTTTCACGAAAGCTGTAGATTGAGCGTTATCAGTTTCCTTGGGTATTCCCACGGAAACCACCCTGATTGTTCAAGTAGTTGGCCTCCTCTTCCGAATCATATTCGTCTCTTTCTTTTGGCGCAATGGCTTTAACTTTTTTGGTCTTTCTTGATAACAAATGCTTTGTAAGAAGATCCATTTGTGTTTTCATGTGCGCCATATCTTGATCACGTTCTTCTTCTCTTCTTCTTTGGTCTGCAGTCATGCCAATAGATAAAGTGGGGCTTGCTACCTCAGAATCCCTGGTATGCCAAGCTTTACTTTGTTTCGTCATACGATCTAGCATATTGCTTGCTTGACCAAAGGTGAGGTCCATAAATGATCCTCCAGCCGCATTATCCACCACTGGTTTAGTTATTGAATTCAAGGCTCTATATAATATCTCCATTAGGTGAACATTAGTCGTATGATGGTTTGGGCATATCGCTAGCTTTGTCTTGAACCTCTCCCATACTTCATGAAGGGCTTCAGTTGGAAGCAGACGAAAGTTGCTGATTTCATCTCTTAATTGTGATTTTTTGGATGGCGAAAAGAATCTTTCAAGGAAAGCGTCTCTCAATTGCCTCCAATTGGTAATAGAATCAGGAGTCAGCCCATTCAACCATAGAGTTGCCTCCCCAGACAGAGATAATGGAAATAGACGTAATCGAATTGCATTCTGACCAACACCAGGATTGTCAAATGACTTGCATGTAGAAATAAAGTTGATGAGATGCATATTCAGATCATCGCCTGCTAGTCCACCAAATAATCCCTTGAGTTGCAATAACTAAATCATGGTGCTTGTGGTGTTGAACTTGGCTCCGGGCGCTAATGGTGGAGGAATTATAGCTCCTGTGGCTCCGGCTCCATCAAGATCATCATCATCATCGTCGAAAGCTGGTTGCATGGGTTGGCGATCATACCTAAACCGAGCTTGTCTACCTCTTCTGTTGGCAGGTGTTATGATTTCAGCATCACACCTTGGGTTTAGTAACTCGTCATCACCTAAATCCTCATCGTCAGGATTTGTTGCTCGCCCAGGGTTATCAATGTTTTGTTGGTGTACTTGGGCGGCAGCAAGAGCATCTAATCTCGCCTTCTCTTGTTGAGAAGCCATTCCTTCGATGTCTGTTTATGCCTCCATTCTGCCAATTCGTTGGGGTTCAGGATTGATAGGTAATAACGGTTGACTTGAACTTCGAGTATGGGGCATGCACTGAATAAAAACCTGCAGCAAACAAAAACAACAACTAAAAGTAAAAGTATGAGAATCTTTGACCAAAGGGTCTAGTAATTATCACGAACTTAATTGACACTTGTATTCCCCGGCAACGATGTCAATTTTTGATAACGCTCAATCTACAGCTCTCTTAGGAGTGTAAAGCGGTCGTTAGCAAATATAGAACCCAACCTGGGTTGGGTGTCGATCCCTCAGGGAATAGCTTGGTCAACAAGTAAGAAACTATTACTACACTTTTAGTGCAAGTCTCGTAAGAAAAATGGGGAAGTCTTGTCGTGCAAGTAATGCAAACAAAGTATTAAAGTAAAAGCTGAAAATAGCAAAGTAAAAAAGAAAGAATGTTTAGTAAGTTGTAAACAATGAGAATTAAGGCTTTGGGTTATGTCCACCTTCTGAGTTATACGTCTTTATTGGCTATGAGTCTGTTGAATTCAGACATGCATGTGCTTATAGAGAATTGTATTCGATGGTAAATCCAGGCATCTTTTGACCTATTCGAGGATTATTTCACTTTAACTCTTTCGAGCATAAAGTGTGTCTAACGGTATGAATTCTCCAAGAGGTTAATCCAGTTACAGCACTAACTTTTTAATAGGGGACGGGACCCTACTACCTTGACATTATCTCTTTTCCAGAAAAATAACCTTTCTTTCAAACAAGTTAAATGTTATACTAGCGTATTCCTGCGTTTGCAACCACAAAGAATTTAGATTAAGATGAAGAGAATAATGATATAAGCAGCATACGTGTCACGAACTCACAAACTCACAGCAATAGATATTATATCATTTGGCTTCCATAACCCCAACAGAGAAGTTTAGTTACCCATTAGTGCGAAGGAAATCACAATTGACATTGTTATTATACCACAATAATGATAGATTTTGTGTAGCACAAGAGTGGTAGGCGTTTTAGGCGTGAATTCCTTAGGAAAGTAATGATTCTCTTATTTTGGAAATTAAGAGTAGATGAATAGAAGAAAAATAGAATTAATGGAAGAATAATTGTTTAGAAATAGAATAAGAATTGTTGTACAGGAATAAGAGAAGAATGAATGTAGGAAGATTGATAAAAATCTCTAGCAAGATAGGGTATTTATAATACCCGTATCCTATTCCTACTAAGCTAATGAAATACTTAACCAAATCCTACTAAGCTAATGAAATACTTAACCCAATTGTACTAGGTTAATGTATTATTATCCTAATCCTAATAAGCTAATGAAATACTTAACCCAATTGTACTAGGTTGATGTATCATTATCCTAATCCAAATAAGTTACTGCTAATCCCCAAAGTCTTCAGAAATGTTGTTTTAGCCCGGGACAGATTTTCCATGCATCACTTTTGGTCCTTAGGCATCCATGATTCCTTTTCTTCCTTCGTGAAGCTTTCTTTGGTGTCAAATTATCCATAAAATGCTGAATTCTGCACATTTATACCTGGAACTTTGCTAATCATGTTCGTTAGCTCACTTACAGGAAAAAGGACTAAAAGTGCATGAAATATATAATTTGTTCTCAAAACTAGGCTAAAATATAGGCAAAAAATAGTACCATAGGCGTGTAATATCACCTATCATCAGCGGGCTCAAAGGGTTCTCTTGGGACTACTTGTAGTCTTGAGCATTATGTGACTTCTAGGGTGTATTGTTGGGGCGTTACCCTTAAACTACTGTAGTTCAATCACTGCCGGGTCTTTGTCTTAGAAAAAGAGTGACCCCACAGCATTCACTATACCATGTATGATTGGGTCATCCCAATTTTCCAGAGCCTTATGTGATTTAGGAGCTAGAATAAATTTGATGTCGTTGGATGTATTTAAACAATTGGTTTTGAACCCTACTGAACCAATTTTAATGCGGATGTTGACGGCTGGCTGCACAGTGAAAAATCCTAGGGGAATTTCATTTGATGCAGTTGTTAGAGTGAAAAATTGCATCTTTTTGGTTGACTTTATCATTCTAGATTATGAGGTTGATACTTAGATGCCCATTATATTAGAAATACTATTTATGGCCACAGGTAGAGCGATGGTTGACATGGATAAAGAAGATCTAAAATTCAGAGTCAATGGTGAGGAGGCCACCTTAAACATCCAAAAATCAATAAAGCAGCCTACCATCATGAAGGTGGTGCCAACAATTGATTGTATTTATGACTCTAGAGGTTACCCACATTGTGTCGAGACATTAAATCAAGTGTTGTATAGGAACTAAACAATGGACTTATTAGTGAAGTCTGAGTAACCAACATCACCACACCGCGTTGCAACATTAAATTCTGCACTGAGTAGGAGGCTACCCACTATTTTAATGTTTACATTTTTGGTTGTTTATCTTTTATTAGTTTTTAGCTCTTGGAATTACCCGGACTATGATAAAATTGCTACATTTATCGATTTCTAGGTAAGGGATTGTGTGATCATCCCATCATGGTTACAAGTCCCACATGGGCTAGGTAAGTCGAGAAATAATTTAAAAGGTGAATTTTGTAGGATGAGAATGGAAAGTTGTGGACTTTGGTACATATTTATACATTTAGGACCATAAACTTAAGTTTTGGGACTATGAGTAGATGGAAAAATATCAAAATACCAAGTCCAAATTGTAGGAAGTTGGCTAAAAATTTTGGCGCTGCATATGTGCCCTGCCCATGTTGGCCATATTTTTGCATATATGCCCCATGTTTGGCTACAAGTGGCAGGTACATGTTGCTGCCACGGCTAGGTCATGACTGTCGCCAAATTTTAATTACAATTTCAGGCCCATTAACACTTATATAAGACCTAAACCAGCCCTCTATCAATATTTAAACATCATTAATCTTATTCCAACTCATTCAAATCCTAAAAACTTCAACTTTTATCTATAAATTCAAACTTCCCTCTAAAAACATAAAATTACTCCACACTTTTATGTAAAGTCTAAGTTGAAACTTGTTTGTGATACCAAACTGTCCCAACATACTAAAAACAAGTTCCAACCTTTGGTTTGCTTGATTCCTTCTTTGTTCACTCCCAGATTTGCATAAAAGAGGTAACTTTCTTGGCTCCTAATGGTTATGAATTGATTTGTTTATTGTGTAAATAAGTTAATATGTATGTTCCCATTAAAAATGTATAGAATCTATCATGATTGAAGTCGCCTATAATCCTAATGTAGGGCCTTCTTTTGAATTAAATTCTATAGGTAGGCCATAATCGGGAGATGAACTTGCATGAGTAGATTAATATCACAAGTTGAGCATGTTTAGTTTTATTTTAAAATCATGAGTCTTGATAGGTGTGTGCACATTAGACATTGGGATTTATAACAGGTCATAGGGTGTGAAAATTACGGAAAATTTAGAACTTTTCAAATTTTGAGTTTTCTTCAACTTTTACTATCCCTTATTTTTGTTGGAAACCGACGACTATTTTTTTTAGGTACATATGGCACCAATGCTACTAAGAATAAGAAGGGTGATACATCTAGGAGATGGTATGATTCCCCTGATCCAAGTGTCCCAGTGGAGGATTACCCGATTCAATGGAGTAGAAAGGCGAAAGGTAGGGTGATATACAGAGTTAATAGAGTCTGACGTACCAGGTTGCTCATGCTATTACAACTCGCCAAGGATGAAGTAGGATCATATTTAACCCTCACACTCTCCTCAACTAGATGATGATGATGAGGAGGAGGAGGCATATTATGAGACTAATCCACAGGTAGCATCTTAGGACCCCAGTCAGAGGAGGGGTCCCAGGATTCGTATGAGGATGCTGAGCAGGAGGAGTCATCAATGGTACCCCAGTCTGAGAAGGGTACCATAACACATCAACAATAATTAGATGTACCCCATTTGGCAGAGGGAACATAGCAGGCTACTCATGATGCACCAGTACAATAGAGGTAGAGTCCTGCACCCACATATTCCACAGAGGCACATTCAAGGTGTTGTGTAGAAGATATGCGGTAGTTTATGATATAGACAGCCACATATCAGATATGGGTAGGCCTAATATACTTATTTATAAGGAGCACTAGATAAATCTGTCAATACTAAGGTGAGTAACACAGTTACAGGCTATATTCGGTCGACATAAGCTAGAGTGGATGACTAGACCACTCTGTTCTTACAGCTCAACTATGGTGCATAAGTTTTATGCATCATGCCGAGATACAATCAATCTTACCATGCTCAAATTGCCAAGACCGATGAGACACATGGAGAATTCACAGCTTGATTGTATGCTTGTGAGAGGGGTCAGGGTTGATCTTTCAACAGAGACTATCTATCGAGTTATTTCTGGTACCAGATTGTATCACTCCCTCATCTATAGCTATATGTGACTAAAGATTGAGAGTCGCACATGATCGACAGTTACAACCCGAGACAACCCCTAGTCATAAAATGGTGCATAGAACCATAAGTGATCCCAAGCTAACCCATAAATTGGTGTGATACTTGAGCAACCGATTTAGAATATATATAAAAGAGCTAAGTGTGCTATACGAAAACATAATCATGGAATAATATGGACAAATATAATACTAATAAATTTTACAGCCTAATAAAACTGAAGAGACAATTGAAATTTACATTGCTTGACTCTAACTGACTATCTATGAAGCCTTTACTATACCGACTAGAGATAGCTGGGATATGCCTATAACTATTACTAATAAATATAAATGAACAGTAAAAATAATGTAAATGAACAACATCTAAATGGAGTCCCTCAATTAGGATAACTCATCACCTACAGATAAGAAGTTGTAGTTGTCTATGTATGATGTGTAGGCTACAACTAGTACCTAAATTATGAGACAATGTAACACATATAGATATATATAGATTAGTACTTTGAAATATACTGAGTAAGTGGGGTGAATGCATTAAGTAAAAATGATCACATATATAATTTGAAAACATGCATGCTAAGTGAAAGTAGACTCACCAAGAGACTGAAATCAACTAAAAGTTGTAGTATTTTAAGACATGAGTACAAATTGAATTTGATAAGCTGGTGCATCACTAAACTTTGTTTCTTAAATCTTTACTTTTAAAGAATAAGTAGAACTAAAGTTGGGAGGTGGTAGAATATGGATACTATATGTAAGCCTTGTGCAAAGTTGAATACACTGTAAAAACTGTACTGAGGGTCATGTATGGATATTGAGCATGTAAACATAAATGTGCAAAACCGAAAATGCTAGGCAAAGTAAAAAATGTACAAAAATCATTTGAAAATCTAAATAACTGATATCTAAATAACTAAAATAATCTATAAAAATTGACGGAATAAATACTGACATTTGTCTATTTGGTCAAGCAAACATAAACTGAGATAAATGACTATAGATTAAAACTATAGGAGGTATCATGTAATCGTCATACCCCAATCTGAGCTAATCAGGGTCCAACCTGTAACCCCATTTAAAAGGCTATTAGTACCATGCCACAGGTACAAACACTGGCTGTGTGGATCCATTAATCTGTTATCTCAAAGGACTGTGGTGTCAAGTCTAAATTGATTGGTAACCCCTTAAAGAAAGTCAAGACTAAACTGATGGGTGATCCCTCATATCCTATGCTAGCTAAGTAGTTTTAGAATAAAGGGACTGCTTCTAATGACTCTGCCTAACTGATGGGGAAAATTTTATCCCTGCATTCGTTCGGTGCTGAATCCTACTCCCTACTGAACTGACACTGAAATCATGATGTGGTGCATGCACTAAAGACTGATATTCTCAAACATGGTATTCTTAAAACTGAAAGTTCATGCATAATCTAAAGTAACCATGAACTTGTAAACTGAGGTATTTATCATGAAATAACACTGGTGGGTTCATTATAAAAATAGTAATTTGAGTATGGAGGTAAAACCATGGTTCTGACAGACTTGTTACTTCAACACAAAAATATGTAAAAACACATAGGTATTGGGTGTTCATAACCAGCCAGCATTGAATAACCATAAAGCACGATATCAACACTAAAAACTGTAGTATGGAAATCATGGTTCAAAGACCTAAAACATGAACTTTCCACCAAACTTATGAGAATCATGAAACTGAACATAGGAATATGTTAAACATGGGAAATCAATATGATTACATGGCTAAGTTCATAAATTAGGGATTTAACTTGAAATTCTCTTGAACATAACATGAGAAATTTTAGATTAAAACATGAATTAACCTAATCTTTTAGGAGATCACATGTGAACATGAAATTGAGTTCAATCACTAATGAAAGACATAAATTTAATCCATCTTGAACATATAAAACTCCATCATAAGATAAAAAACTATACTTATGTTGAAAAGAAGGTTTTTGGGCTCTAAGAGTGAAAGGGACCCATGGATGAATACCCACATACCTTAATTAAATGAATTCTTGAAGAAACTTGAAATTGGAAATTGAACCGTTGAATTCTTAAGGAAAAAATCTTGAATCTTGGGACTTAAATGATGAATTTGGGAAAGAAACCCTATACTTGATATTTTCTTGAAGATTTTTGAACTAGGAAGCTTGAATTCTTGGATTTTTTTACGATAAAAATCTTGGATTATAGTTCTTAGGAAAGGGGAGGGTTTTTATATGACTTGATTTGAATAAAATGGGTAAATAATACCCTTTTGGGTGTTATAATTCATGCCTTGGGCATTTGTGATTGAGGGGAAAGGACCAAAGTAACCCTTAACCCTTAAGAAGCTAAAATAGTGAAGGAATAAACCCCATGGCACATTCTTTAGTTTGTGGGAGTAGCCCCAGCGATGCACACCTTATTTTTGACGAATAAATCCCGTGGCTTGGGCTTATCTTTAGTCCTTACTGCTTCTCAGAAAAAAGTCCATAATTTTTTGCTGGGGTATCAGATTAATGTGAAATTAGTATCGTTGGAAAGCTAACTCAATTATATATAATTTTATGGGTATGGAGGTGAATAATTCCAAATATATAAGAAGTTATGAACATTCAAAGTAGACCTTTGTAGAATTGAATACAAATATTTGGTTGGATCATAGGCTCTTAGCTAAACTTCTCTGTAAGTGATTCCTATGAATATTTTTCATCTCGCAAGCACTTAATACACTAGGATAATGATCATGACACATGTATTCACATACAAATCATGGTATTAAAGTTTACACAAATAGGAAATATGGTTCAAGGTGTATCCCAAGAATGCTTTATGTTACATTATCCCCCCCTTGGAATCGTTCTTCCTCGAATGATGGATAAGAACTTTTTAAGGTCTTATAAGTATGGAATAATGTACACATAATATGTCTGGTAATGAAGGGTGTAGTGGCTAAGCTGAAACATTATAAATTTTATCATGAAACTGATTTTTGACTGACTTGTACAAGAGGTAGTGCAATGTCTGAAGTGGAATACTTGGAAAACTGAGATTATGCATTGAATACTTATGAACTGAGTCATGACTAAATAGCTGAGTTTGAAACATGATTCTTGGATTAAACTGAATTCACAACTTGCGTGGATGTGAATGAATTACCTCATTGACTAGGCATATTCCGTAAAGTTCAGGTAGTAAAACTACATGGAAATATGGAAAACTCTAGGAACTTATCTTTCTGACTGCTAAATTGAATTACTCGCTATACAGCTGAATCATATTAAAATATTCTACTAAATAAGAGTATTTCTTTAACACTCTTTGCAAGAAGTTAAATAATGTTAGAGAGCAAAGAATCTTGGGCATGATCTGAGTGAGATATATGAACAATGAATCTTAATATAGCTATAACTCTGTAACATGGAACATAGGCCTACAAACATAAGCTGGGGTAGAATTACTAGGCCTTAGGAAATGCATTTGCCTAATTGAAACTTATCCTCTTCCTTAAAAACTCACATAGGCACATGTAATTACTCTAGTCAAAGTCTAAGTTGAAATACATACTCTCACTCTATTCAGGCCTAGCTCAAAATCACAAGGTACTACACATAACACTATAACACTAGTGAGCCATGAATTCAATACCCCATGTATATTTCATATCTTTCATCTCAATAATAATTCCTTTTACCATTTCAACAAGTAAGTTCATGCTTTTACTGACGACATACATGAAATAATCTGAGTTTCACTGCTCATGAAGAGTGCAACATGAATACTTGGAACTTAATATACTGTAAAACATGCGTACATGAGTCATGAGCTGCAAGAACTGAGTTTGGAGTTCATAAATGGAGTGAATAGAAACTCCTCATACAAGAATCTAGAAGCATACATTATTTTATGGAAAGTGCATGAATATACGATATGATCATAAAGCTGACATGTAAGGCATGAGAAGATCTTGTGATGACTAAAATACAAAAAATTATATTGGGATAAGAATAGGTCAAAAGATCTTCCTTCCCTGCTTATGTTTTATATTAGACTAGCATCACTCCTAGAATATTGGAGTCTTACTTGGTTCCTTGTTCTATCATCTCCCCCTTAGATTTAACCCATCATTCTAAGCCTGAAGACCTCTTTAATAAAATCTAAATTGAACTATAACCATTTTACTATAGAGTCAGAGAAATAACACTACACATACAGAGGACACATATCCTTAAAGACTACATCTGAATATGTAAAACTTTTTTCTAGTACTTCCTGTTGATATACTACTCTTAACTTTCTATAGCCCCAATAGTCATGATATAATAACTTCAAAACTTACTAACTTAGAATTTTCAAGAGTATAATTTTACTAACATACTCAACATCATTAACCTATATCTTATAACTTAGTTGGTAAGAACATGATATACTACGTAACCTCATTCACACTTAACAACTCAAGCGTACTATCTAAGTGCACAAACTATTAAAACATAGAAATAATACAATCCCATATCACCTTGGGTATACCTCTATGTCATACACATATCAACGTACTTAATTTGGAATCAACAACTTAAATTCTTGCATACACTGTTTCAAGCCTAATGATCTACCTTTTATAGAACTAGCTCCATGGATACATAATCTACTAAATTCAGATAACACTATCCCTACTTTTCTATTGCTAAACTTCTGGGTTTATACTTCTAACACTAGATCATGTGCTGTAAGCGGATTCTGCGAAGGGATCAGAGGGAAAAACTGACTTTGGCTTAGTGCATAATTTTTATGAATATGAATGAAATCTTTCAAAATTTAGAACCTGAAAGCACTAATGGAATACCTTCAAGCCTGTGTGCAATCCCATAACTGTCTATGGGAACTATCTCAGAAAACTCTATCTAGAAGGATTAAAGCTTGGCTATTTCTATTTCCTTAAGAATAAGGAAGAGTTGGCAAGAATGGATTAACATAAGAATCTGCATAAGTTTCTTAGAGGAAATTTCTACTATATGATCTAAGACAAGAAAGAAGGAAAACATTTCTTAAATGCAATGTAGCCTCTCAAAGAAAAGTACAAACGTCTCTATACATTTTTGCAAGACTCTTCTAGACATAACTTCATAGATACCCTAGGATACTTAAACTCTGTGATCTGATACAAAGTTTTTCACGACCCGAGACTACCCTTAGTTGTAATACATTGCTTAGAACCACAAGTGATCCTAAGCTAACCCATGAACTGGTATGATACATGAGTAACTAATTTAGAATATATAAAATAGCTAAGTTTGTTGTGCAAAATCATAATCATGGCATAATATTGATAAATATAATACTGATAAAGTTTACCACCTGATTAAACTGAAGAAAGAATTGGAATTTAGATTTCATGACTCTGACAGATTATCTATAAATTCTCCATTATATTGACTATAGATAGTTAGTACTTTACTCTAACTACCACTAATCAATACATATGAATACTAAAACAGATACATAAACAACAACTGACTAGAGTCCCTAAAATAGGAGAACTTATCTCCTGGTGACCGGAAGCTACAACCGTCTAATTATAAGCTGTGTACTACAACTGGTACTTATATTATGAGACAAGGTAGCATATAGAAATATATGTGGATTAGTAATTTGGAATGTACTGAGTAATAGGGGTGAATGCATTAAGTAAAATGAATTGCATATATAATCTTAAAACATACATGTTAAGCGAAAGTAGACTCACCAAGATACTAAAATCAACTGAAAGCTATAGTATTTTAAGACATAAGTACAAACATAATCTAACAAGCTGGTGAATCACTACACTTAGTTTCTTAAACCTTTTTGTATAGCATTAGTAGAATTAAAGCTGGGAAACAGTAGAACATAGATACTGTAAGTCTCATGTAAAGTTGAATAGACCGTAAAACCATATTGAGGGTGATGTATGGACTACTGAGCATGAAAAGATGAACATGTTAAACTAAGAATGCAAGGCCAACTATAGTATGTACTAAAATGATTTGAATATCTTTATACCTGACATATGAATATCTAAAATAATCTGTAAAACTAACTAAATAAATACTAAAATATGTATACTTAGTCAAGTAAACCTGAACTGAGATAAGCTGGATACAAACTAAAACTATGAGAGGTATCATGTAACCAACATATAATAATATGAGCTAATCAGGATACAACCTGTAATCCTAGTTGGAAGGGTGTCAATATCATTCCACGAGTAATAATTCTAGCTGTGTGGATCCGATAATCTATTATCCTGAAGGACTAAGATGTCAATCCTAAACTGACGGGTGACCCCTAAGAGAAAGTCAATCCTAAACTGATGGGTGACCCTTCATATCCTATGTTGGCTAGGTAGTTCTAGAATACAAGGACTACTACTAAAGACTATGCCTAACTAACGGGGAAGCCACCATCCCAGCATTGGTCAATGCTAAATCCTACTCCCAACTGAACTGACACTAAAATCTTCAACTGGTGCATGAACTGAAGATTGATACACTCAAAGATGGTGTTCTAAATAATGATAGTGCATGCATAATATTATGTAACCATGAGCTTGTAAACTGAGGTATTTATTATAAAATAACATTATTGGGTTCGTTATAAAAATGCTAATCTTAGTATGGGGATAAAATAATAGTTTTGACTAATTTCTAACTTGAAAATGGAAATATGTAAAAACATATAGGTATCAGGTGTTTATAACTTGCCAACAATAAATGACCATAAAGCACGATATCAACACTTAAAAATTGTAGTGTGAGAATCATGGTTCAAAGACCTAAATCATGAATGTAAACACCTAATTTTGTCCCTCCAGAATTTAGTTTTATTTATTTTTAGCTCACCTTACCACACACCCTCATCCATGTGATTATACCCCACAAAAATACAACAAAAAAATAACAACCCTTTATAAATTTTCTTTTAATCCTATCATAATAACCTCTCTAATTAAAAGCAGACACGTCACCACCCTGCCTCTACCCTACTTTTCTACCCTACCTCTACCCCATGTTTTTGTCTAACGAAAATACATATATGGCTATAGAAATGAAAATAAGGGGGAGGGGGCCCCACGTAATATTCCCTTTTCTTATTTCATTCCAAATGGATAAGGGGGACCATTTTTGCTTGGGCCATCATCACAAAATAAAATATATATACCCCAATGCATAAAATTTTAATTTTGAGGGGGGAGGTCCCCGCAGAAAATACAATATTTTCTCCATTCTTTATATTTATCACACATAGGCGCTCCTCATCAGATAGTAACAACAATACCCACACTCACCATTACGTCCATGTACACACATCTTATAAAAAGTAATCCTCCATTCTTGACATACATAGAGTACCATACTCAAAATTCTCACACAAAACACCTATAGAGACTTCATTCTTCTATCTTCTTATCTACTACCTCACAACGCACACAAATGCCTATACATTCAATCACACACATATAAAAATAGAGAGGAGAGATATATTCTTAAAAAAAAGGGATCTGGGGTAGTGAAACGAGTAAAAGGGAGAAATAGAGAGATGAGGGATATAGAGAACAATATATTTAAGTATGAAAGAGATCATTAGATAAGAGAGAGAGAAAGAAGCGCGGTTATAAGATGAAATTGATCAGAGAGAGAGAGAGGATAAGAGAGAGAGAAGAATCGAAGAGAGGGTCTTTTTCTGGTAAGTTTAGTCATTTTTCAATCATAACCCAATGGGAAACAACACAACCAAAAGAAAATCCAATCCGAACTCATACCAAATTACAATACTATTCTATTTTTCTTTTAGGTTATTGAGGGTTTCCTTTTGAATTCGATTTCAAGAGATTTTTACATCTAGTTGGTTTGAGGTTCCAATTGAGGTAGTTTAGTCAATTGAGGTTTCCAAGTCCGGTTCTATCACCCAATTGCATAATTTGCACTATAAAGCTTAATTTGAGGTCTAATTCTCTCTTGTTCTCATTTTGATTTCATTATATACTCATGATTGGTTTGTGTAAAGAATGATATAAATACTTGGGTGATATTGATTTATTTGTTTGGTTTTGTTGATAATTATTATGGATTTTTAAACTGGTGATCTTGAATTGTTGGAATTTTGAGAATTAATTTAGGTGTGAGAATTGAAAACTTAATATAATTGGTGAATTTTGGTTAATTTGATTCATTGATTTTTTTACTTCAATTAAAGTTAATTTAACTTTATAGTATCATGATACATCGATTGGTGTAGGCAAACATAGGTTGGGTAGTCAAAGTTTAGGATTTATGGCTTAGGTTTAATGTTTGAAATTTTGTGGAATGTCTGAAATTTTTATTGAATAGTTTGATTTTCTCGCACTAAAAATGTATTCATTTGGATAGGGAATGACTTGAGGGATTTTTATTGATTTATCCGGGGAATGCTCAGAAGTATCTTGTACTTGCAGGACATTCGTGATGAAGGCCCAAGGTGTCGGGCAGTGCATAGTCTAGGATTAGTTTAAAATAGACTAGGTTTTACATTTTTGTATATTTTTAATTTTTGATTGTCTAATTGGACTGGACATTATATTTTTAGGATTTCTTTTGTTGATGTTTGTTTGGTTAAGTATTATGTGTTTTATGTGCTTTAAACATTTTTACTGTCGAATTAGTCGATAGGCTCCACCAAGAAACCGTGCTCAAACAATGGGATTGAGGGGTTCCTAACACCTTCCCCTCAGTCAATAGAATTCCATAGCCAGAATCTTTATTCGTAAACAAGTTTAAAGAGTCAAATCATTTTGAAAAGGATTTTCTAAACGTGACTTGGCACACCCGAATATGCCAAGTGGTGACATTGAGTTTTGAATATAAAGAATCCTTTTTTGAAACAAATTTTCATTTTTGTCACTTTAATAAAATCCCTTTCAAAACCTTAAAATTTAATCTTTTTGGTTGAAAAAGGGGGTGTGATCGCTTTGGCGACTCTGATTGGGATTATTTCAAAATTCGAGCTTATTTTGGATTTGTATCGACTTAGTTTGCCACTATAGGTGTATGGACATTTTGTTTGTGATTTTTTATGCTATTCTATTATAACTGTTGAGTGCCTACATGCTCGTTGTTTATATTTTTTATATTATGTGTGCAAAAACACAGGTGAGGACAGCGGGAGGAGACTCAGAGCACTTCAACGTCTTGACAGGATTACATCAGAGATCTACTCTTAGCCCTTTTTTGTTTGCTTTGGTCATGGATGTGTTGACGCGACGTATTCAAGGGGAGGTGCCGTGGTGTATGCTTTTTGCGGACGATATAGTTCTGATTGACGAGACTCGAGGGGGTGTGAATGATAAATTAGAAGTGTGGAGACAAACCCTGGAGTCTAAAGGGTTCAGGTTGAGCAGAAGCAAGACAGAGTATTTGGAATGCAAGTTTAGTGACGTAAGGCTGGTGGATGAGGTGGTAGTAAAGCTGGAATCACAGGTGGTTTGTAAGAAGGATAGTTTCAAGTATCTCGGGTCCGTGATCCAGGGTAACGGGGAGATTGACGAGGATGTCTCGAACCGTATTGGGGCGGGATGGATGAAGTGAAAGCTCGCGTCGGGGGTATTATGTGATAAGAAGGTGCCGCCCAAGCTTAAAGGCAAATTCTACAGGGTGGCAGTCCGTCCGGCCATGTTGTATGGAGAGGAATGTTGGCCAGTTAAAAATTCCCACATCTAAAAAATAAAGGTGGCAGAGATGCGGATGTTGCGCTGGATGTGCGGGCTGACTAGGGGGGATAGAGATCGGAATGAGATTATCAGGGAGAAGGTTGGTGTGACACTAGTGGAGTGCAAGATGCGGGAAGTCCGATTGAGCTAGTTCGGACACGTGAAGATGAGAGGCATGGATGCCCCGGTTCGTCGGTATGAGCTGCTAGCGTTGGATGGTTTTAGGCGGGGTAGGGGTAGGCCGAAGAAGTACTGGGGTGAGGTTGTTAGGCGGGACATGGAGCAGTTACAGCTCACCGAGGACATGACCCTAGATAGGAAGGTCTGGTGGACGCGAATTAGGGCAGAGGACTAGGCCAGTTGGGGGTCGCTAGTGTAGGGAATTACTTGCTCGGGGTAGTATTCTGAATATGATTTTTCGTGTTCCTTATCCCTTGTTTAAGTACGAATCTGGGTGCTTTCCTCTGTTTTCCCTCTGTTTTCTTTCTGTTTTTATTTCTTTTACTTATGGCTGCCGTATTTATGTTATGGATGTTATGTTGTGTAATGTTGTAACCTTGTTCGGTGCTTTACTTTGTATTTGTGTGGTATCTGGTGTTTTGTGTCTTGAGCCGGGGGTCTATCGGAAATAGCCTTTCTACTTCTTTAGAGGTAGAGGTATGGACTGCGTACATCTTACCCCCCCCAAGACCCCACCAGGTGGGAATACACTGGGTTTGTTGTTGTTGTTGTTGTTGTTGTTGTTACTGCTTTATATCTTGCATCATGTGCATAACCCAACTCATTTTTTCCACAATAAGTACATAGTACAAGTGTTGTACATGACCTCTAGTTGAGTCGCCCTTATTTTAGGGGGGAGCCTTCGATGTTAAAGAGTAGGTGGAAAGAAAAGCAGCCACTATCGACCATATGCTCCCCCGACAACCTTGTTAGTCAACGCCAGCATAGATCAGCCTTTTGGTCATGCTTATGTGCATCATATTGGAGACCTAGTGGGACAAACTTGGTTTTTTGTAGGAAACTCACCTCTAAGGCATCCCTATGTGCTAAGTGTTGTATCTTTGTGGGTAACGAGATCATTTGACAGATTGATTTGTGAAAAAGCATGAGTTAGAACCAAAGTGTGTAGGCAAGAATTTATTGAAAAAAAAGAATGAAAAAAAGAAAAAAATAAAAAAATAAAGAAAAATATTTGGTAGATTTTAGGGTTCTTTATGACTTTTGTTTTTCATAATTTAAAAAAAAATTAATAAAATATTTTTTTACTTTTTGCACTCATTTTCCAAAAAATCAAAAACGTTAAAAAATTTTCCTTTTATTTCTTTAGTACACATTCATAATTCTAAAACTCCAAAAATATATTTTCCTTTCAATAGGAGCTTCGTACATTTTTATATAGTAAAAATTCCAAAAAGATTTTCCTTCGTAATTGTTGGTGTTAGTTTTAGTTGAAGTGACTAATTAAAAACTCCAAAAAGATTTTATTCGTTTGTCTTTGGTTGTGTCTCTTAAGTTAGGGTCAATCTATTATTTAATCATTAATTTTCCAATCTGGATGAACTACGCAACCCTGATTCTCCTCCCTCGGGAGTGAGATACGTACGCTACCTATTGTGGGTTTGGGGATCTTATTTCAAAAATCCAAAACTATTTTTCTTCACTCTTTATTTAGAGTAGGTGTCGTATGCATCTTCAAATGAAAAATACAAAAATATTTTTCTTTAATAGGTTCAAGTTCTATTTTCACATGAAATTCAAAAATCGAAAACCCAAAAATATTTCCATTGGTAATAATAGGCTTCATTTTGTATAAGATTTTTAATGATGAAAATTCAAAAAGACTTTTGTAAATTCTTTTGTCAATTTGTTATTTTCTTTTCTTCATAAAGTTTCAAGTAAAAGAAAAAGAAAAGAGTTTGATTGGCCATTTTGTCCAGACTTCACGAACTACGCACACCTGATTCTCCTCTCTTGGGAGTGAGATACCTAGGCGACCTTCTTGGGTTCGGTGATCTTTTCAAAAGAAAAGCAGAAAAAGTGTTTTGAAAAAAATTGTTGAACTGTAAAGCATTTGCTATCTCTTCTTGTCCATTTAGTTTAAGGTGGTGAGTTGGTGGCATTTTGGATGGCCTTCGATATCACACCAAATCTGAAGAAGGTTTAGTTGTGTCCAACAAGGATATAGAGAATGGTCTTATGGATCAAACAAAGAGTTAGGAAAATGAGAGTTTAAACAAAGAGAATTTGAGACTAAGACATCAAATTATGGAAATGTATCGAGCTTGGGCCAGTGGGCTTCCTCCACCTCCGTTCCCCAATTTTGACCCTACAAATACCTTGAGTCTTCCACAAAAATTACAAAGTTAGTTTCCTACTATTGTTGATGCACCACAACGTGCCTCAAGATCTATTCCTTGTCAAGTGCACCTCAATACTTCCACCACTTTTTCTTTAGCTCCTCAGCATAAATCTACCACATTCACAGCACCACATACCATTTGTGCTTTTTTGCTCAACCTTCTACTAAGGCTTCCACTTTGGCTATCAATCTAACGATTGTGCTTCCCCAGTCCACTAGTGAGTCCACTTTCAATACTCGTAATGATCATTGTTATACTTTTGAGCCTACACTTAAGTTAAGTGGACTGCCAAAATTTCTTACTAAGAAGCCTAGCATGCTAGAAGAGCCAGAGAAAATGGTTAGGAAAGTTAAGAGCATAGAAAATGATATGAAAAGTTCCTTGGGACATGTGGGATATGAAGATGTTTCATATAAAAGCGGGAGCATGTTTTGAAGTTTTAGCCTTCCTCCAAGCTTTGAGACATCAAAACTTGAGGATCTTGGTGGAAAAAATGATTCTTTAAAACATTTGGAATGATATTGCAATCAATAAATGGAAACTGAAGGAAATAAGAAGAAAAATGCATTTGTTGTCGTGCCAGGGCCAAATCAGAGTTTGAGAGGTCTAACTCACCAATACTTTCATCCTCAATCCCAAGCTTACATATCAAATCCATTTATTCATCTGTAACAAGGTTCCACTTTTCAAAATCCAAGGAGTTCTATTCCACATTGTCAATGTCCTTTGAATAATGCACAATTGTGTACCCGTCCGTCTTCTTATCCACAATGACATGCACCTATCCCTCAATATCATCCTTGATCCCCACAAATTTAGCAAGGAACTTCTAAATCTAGGTTTCATCCGAGGCTAGAGTTCACAAAAGGGAGGAAGGAAAAGGATAATTTTACTCCTATTAAGAAATCCTATGCTAGTTTGTTCCAGAGATTGAGACAGGGGGTCATGATTAGTCTTCTCCTTTGGTATACACCTAACTCATATTCAAGAATTTTTGGTCGTAATGTATGGTGTGCATATCATTCTGATGTTCAGGGTCATAGTATTGATGATTATTGTACTTTGAAAACAAAAATAGAAAAGATAATTCAAGATAAATTAATTGTGGTGCAAAATATTGGCCTTTTGACCATCCCACAGAGTTCTTCACCAGTATGAGGTACTGCACAATATATAGGAGTCAATGAGTTAATCATGGGGATCCATAACCTATTTGTTGAAGAAATTATGTCTGATAGTGGTTGAAGCTCTAGTCATGCTGATATGCAAACCAGTGGCTAATATGTCAGGTTGAGCAATTGATAAGTCACCCCTCTCCCTACTAGGAAGAGGTCTGGTAGTTTGTTTTATTTTCTTTTCTATTTTAGGGTTGTAGTTTAGGATCTATCTTGTTTTGTCCTTTTGTCATTTATGTTCAAACCCTTTTATCTTTTATTTCAACTAAATGAAGTTCCCTTTTTCTTTTATGTTTTCAATATGTGTTGTTTGTTTGTTTTCTTTATACAATACATTTTATGTTAATTCTAGTGATATGACATGCCTATGGAATTTTTAGTTAAATTTTAAAATCCAACTTAATCATGAAGCATTGAATTAGAGAATTAAAGTTAGGAAAAGATAGCAGCTAAGAAAATAGATAGAGTGCTGGGGCATTTGGTGATCAAGTTGAATCCTTCTTTAAAAATTGAGACTTTTATTTTGAGAATCACAAGGATAACTTGGTCATCAATTGAAAGACATGTATTAATTAGGTTAAACAGTGTTTGTGTGATCCTATCAAGGGGAACATAAAACAAATCAACTCCACGAAAGCATAATTCATTCAATGTGATGGATATACAACAAAAGTGGAGTCGTAGGTTTGACAAATATAGAAAACAAAGTGTCACACATGCTCAATCGAAGTTACTATTGTAAAAAATTGCCACAAATGATTATCATCTATCACTTTCATACTGCGTGATGTGTACCTGCATTTTCAAGGATTGATATGATGACGACATTTCATTCTGCTATCCAAATATTGTGTCATCCTTTGTTTATCCCATTTGAGCCGTTATTTTATCTTCTTTCATACACCTCTTTTTGAATTAAGATAGAGTGAGGAAAGTTAAAAAAATAGTATTGAGCAAAAGAATAGAGTCAGAATAGTTTCAAAAAAATAAGTGTTAAAAGGAAAGAAATGAGTAGTGTGTCAAGAAAAATAAAGTCAGAAAAATCCCCAAAAAAAAAGAGTCAATAAAAAAAAGAGAAAAAAATCAAAATCAAGCAAAGAACGAGCTGCCAGAACTATGCGTGACCTGATTCTCCTATTTTCGGGGGGAGATACATAGGATGCACTACCCTGGGTTTGGTCTAACCAAATAAACATTTTGAATTGCCCAGTCAAAAGAAACTAGGCATGAGTTAATCCTCATTGTTTGAGTCAATTCCTAATTTTGTAAGTACCACCCCAATTGGTGTGTCGTTTAGCCCCCATGCCATCTTTTCTTTCTGATCCTATCCAAAATCCAAGTTACAATCAAAGAAAGACCTTTAGATCAATCTTTGAAAATGCTAAGGCTAAGCATGCAATGGATATGATGACGCATTTTTGGAACTACTTGTCTTCCTCAGCATAAGAAATTAGGAGAGAAATAAAAATTAAAGAGTCTTGTTGGTGAAAACCCTTGCGGGAACCATAAGGCAATAGTGAGTTGAGAGAATGAAACTGAGAGATTCAATTAGTGAAAACCCTCGCAGGCACCATAAGGATATAGTGAGTTGAGAGAAATAAAAATGAGAGAATCTTATTAGTGAAAACCCTTACGGGCACCATAAGGCAATAGAAAGTTGAGGGAGATAAAAATGAGAGAGTCTTATTGGTGAGAACTCTCACGGGCACCGTAAGACTATGGTAAGTTGAGAGAAATTAAAATGAGAGAGTCTTATCGGTGAAAATCCTCATGGGCACTTTAAGATGACAGTGAGTTGAGAGAAATGAAAATAAGGGAATCTTATTGATGAAAAACCCTCTCGGATACCTTAAGGCAATAGTGAGGTGACAAAACAAATGAGAGAATCTTGGTGGCGAAAAACCTTCAAGGCGCAACTAGCCGAATGGGGTCTTAAATAAAGTTGACCCAAGGAAGTAACTTAGTTTTGGGGCCATTAACTCAAGAACAATTGGTAGAAAGTTTAGATGAAAAAATAAAGCGTCCTAATCCAAAATGCATGGCATAATAATTAGAGTTGAATGCCATTTTTTTGATAAATTAGTCATTTCTTTATTTCAAACGGGGACATTCATTGTCTTTTATTTCTTCTCTTTATTTGTTTTTATCTTTCTTAAGTCAATTATCCAAACAAAAATTGTCATTCTATTTTTTTTTCTTGTATTTGAGTCAAGTCTGTGTCAAAACAAGTAAGAAATGATTTCAAAACTAGCTACCAGTTTAATTAATTGCACAAATCAAGACAAAATCTAGCACATGAAAGAGACATGAGTGTGATCTAAAAAGGGTATTTAGAATGTTTTGTCAACAGAGAAGTCAAGGAACTCATGGAAATACCAAGGTTCAAAGGTCTATCTGAGAAGCATGGTAGAGAAGAGATACTGTGTTCGTTTCTATCACTCTTAATAACCTGAGTTTGAGACAATGATTCAGCAAGCCAATGACATATGCTAATGGTTTGAAGTAAGGTTAAATGTGATTAGGGCAAGAGCAATTACCTTGAAAGCCAAAGCCATAAACCAGCCACAATTTTTTAAACTCAGAAGTTTTCTTTGTATGAAACGCGAATAGGTTACCTTGAAATCAAAGATTTCTAATCCCAAAAAACAAAGGCCATAATTTCTCACTTCTACAAAGGCAAGAGGCAATGTTACTGTACATGTTTGATAATTCAGTCATAGTAAAATTCATCAGCCTATATCCCTCAGACATACTTTCTTGTCCAGGGATTTCAGTCATCATCTGTCAGGTGGTACACTTCTTAAATTGAGCCTTGACTCTTAGAAGACGTACCTTCTAGTCAAGTTATTCCCTTTGACCCTTAGAAGATTTACCTTTTAGTAGATCCATCCTTGTTGATTCCTATAAGACGTACCTTTTACTCGAGTCATTTTTCTTTGACACCTAGAAGGCGTACATTTTAGTCACGTCATCCCCTTTGATTCCTATAAGACGTACCTTTTAGTCGAGTCATTTCCCTTTGACCCCCAGAAGATGTATCTTTTAGACAATTCATCCCTTTTATTCCTATAAGATGTACCTTTTGGTCGAGTCATTTCCCTTTGACCCCTAGAAGATGTACATTTTAGTTGAGTCATCCCTTTTGATTCCTATAAGACGTACCTTTTTGTCGAGTCATCTCCCTTGACCCCTAGAATACATACCTTTTATTTGAGTCATATCCCTTAATTCCTATAAGACGTACCTTTTAGTCAAGTCATTTCCCTTTGAGCCCTATAAGATATATATTTTAGTCGAAGTCATCCCCTTAGATTCATATAAGACATACCTTTTAGATGAGTCATCTCCCTTGAACCATAGAAGACGTAACTTTTAGTCAAGTCATCTCCCTTGATTCCTATAAGACGTACCTTTTAGTCTAGTTATTCCCTTTGATTCCTATAAGACGTACCTTTTAGTTGAGTCATTCTTTTACCCCTAAAAGATGTACCTTTTAGTCGAGTCATTTCCCTTCGACCCCTAGAAGACGTACCTTTTAGTTGAGTCATCCCCTTTGATTCCTATAAGACGTTCCTTTTAGTCGAGTTATCTACCTTTACCCCTAGAAGACGTACCATTTAGTCTAGTAATCTCCCTTGATTCCTATAAGATGTACCTTTTAGTCGAGTCATTTTCCTTAGAAGCCTAGAAGACATACCTTTTAGTAGATTCATCCCTTTTGATTCCTATAAGACGTACCTTTCAGTCAAGTTATCTCCCTTTACCCCTAGAAGACGTAACTCTTAGTCTATTCATGTCACTTGATTCCTATAAGACATACCTTTTATTCAAGTAATTCCCTTTGATTACTATAATACGTACCTTTTAGACGAGTCATCCCCTTTTATTCCTATAATACGTACATTTTAGTCAACTAATCCCCCTTGATTCCTATAAGACATACCTTTTAGTCTAGTCACCCCCATTGATTCCTATAAGACTTACATTTTAGTTGAGTCATCTCCCTTTGAATCCTATAAGGCGTGCCTTTTAGTCGAGTCATTACCCTTGACCTCTAGAAGACGTACCTTTTAGTCGAGTTATTCCCCTTGACCCCTAGAAGATGTACCTTTTATTCGATTCATTTCCTTTGATTCCTATAAGACGTATCTTTTAGTCGAGTCATTCTTCTTGATTTCTAGAAAATGTGCTTTCTAGTCGAGTCACTGCACTTATCCTTCTGAGACACACTTCCTTTTTAGTTTTCATTTGTCAGATGACACACTTTTTAATTTAAACTTCTATCTCTAGAAGACGCACTTTCTAGTCAGAATTCCTCACTTTAATTCTTAGGGGATGCACTTCCTAGTGTTAGTCATTCAATTTTACTCTCAAAAGATACATTTCTTGGTCAGAGTCTTAATTCACTATTGAAACATGCAAGTAGGTGTGATCTAACTTTCTCAAAAGTCTTCTGATGGTAAACTGGGGCAAAAAAATGGAAAAAAAATTTAATATCTATTTTGAAACTTTACTTTTTTTGAAAACAATTTTCTCTTTACAATATTTTTGTTTGGGATAATTTTCATTCTGTTTTTGATGTGATTTTAGGAGCCCGCCTGAAGTATAGGGCGAATAAATTGAAAGTCAAGCAGCAACGTGAAGAAATTGAAAATCAAGCAACAAGGTGAAGAAGTTGAAATTAAAGTAACAAAGTAATGAAAATGAGAGTCAACAGATCAAAAATAGCAAGTCAGGAGCCCGCCTGGATAACAGGGTGATGAAATTGAAAACCAAGAAACAAGTTGAAGAAATTTCAAATCAGGAGCCCGCCTGAAGAATGGGGTGATGGAACTCAAGTCAAGAGTCCAGAAGAAACTGTATATAAATTATTTTATGATTTCAGTTATGTTTTTAACTTCAAATTTTCGTTTTTGATGTAATGACAGAGACATGGACCGGAACCTCGATGGAATCTCAATCGACTCTCCAACTCGGTATAGTCCTTCTCTTTCTAATCCTTTGAAATACCCGTGAATTGATTCCCTCATAACATGGGTTGGTAGGAAGTCTTAAGTCAAGATCTGGTTGTCTTTTTTCCTTTTGTTTTTTTCTTTGAATAATGGTCAGGTCAAAATTTGATCTCGTTGTCTACTTCTTTGTCTGAAAACACTTTGTGTTTACATTCAAAGGGGGCATGATGTAGACACCTAATTTTTTCCTTCCTGAGATTAATTTTATTTATTTTTAGCTCACCTTACCATACAACCTCATCCATGTTATTATACCCCACAAAAATACAAAAATAGAAATAACAAGCCTTAACAACTTTTGTTTTAATCCTATCTCAACAACCTCTCTAATAGAATGTGGACACCTCATGAACCTGCCCCTACCCAACCTTGCTACCCTATCCCCTACCCCATGTTTTTGTCCAATGTAAATACTTATAAGACTATAAAATTGATAAAAATTGGGAGACAGGCCCATGTGATATTCATTTTTTGTGTTTCTTTCCTAATGGATAAGGGGGACTAGTTTTTATTGGGTCATCATCACAAAATAAAATGTATATACACCATTTCACACAATTTTTTATTGGGGTGGGGGAGGGACCCGTAGAGAACACAATATTCTTTCCATTCTTTATATATATATATATCACACACAGACCCTCCTCATCAGGCAGTAACAACAATACCCATACTCACTATCATCCTCATGGCCATATACGCACATATCACAAAAAGTAATCCTTATTCTTGACACACACAGAGTACCATACTCTCAATTCTAACACAAAACACCCATAGAGACTGGATTCTTTTCTCTTTTTATCTTATCCCTCATAATGCGAACAAACACCTACATACTCAATCGCATACACGTAAAAACAGAGAAGTGAGATAGATATAGAAAAAAGAAGGAGATATGGGATTATTAATTTTTCACCATCATTCACGCATACAGTGACACCAGTGAGAGGGAGAAATCAAGAGATGAGGGATATATAGAATAAGAGATTCGAGCGAGTGAGAGATAGTGAGATAAAAGAGAGAGGCAGAAGGGCAGTGGTAAGCTAATATTCATTGGATAGAGTGTGAGGAGAAGAGAGAGAGAGAAGAATCTAAGAGAGGGGGTGTTTCTCCGATGAGTTTAGCCGTTATTCTGTCATAACCCACGGGGAAATGACACAACTAGCTGCAAATCCAATCCGAAATCACACCAAATGACACAACTATTTTGTTTTTCTTTCGAGTTATCGAGGGTCTCTTTTCAAATTGGATTTTGAGAGATTTTCGTGTGTAGTTTGTTTAAGGTTTGAGTTGAGGCGGGTTATTCTATTGAGGATTTTCGGTCCGGTTCTACACCCAATTGCATAATTTGCATAATAAAGCTCTATTTGATGTCCAATTCTATCTCGTTCTTATTTTGATTTCATAATATACGCGTGATTGGTTTGTGTGAATCATGATATAATTACTTGGGTGGTATCGATTTATTTTTTTGGTTTGGTTGATAATGATTGTGGATTGTTAAAGTGGTGATTGTGAATTGTTGGATTTTTGAGAATTAATTTAGGGGTGAGAATTAAAAACTTGATATAATTGGTATATTTTGGTTAATTTGATTCATTGTTTGTTAAATTTGAAATGAATGTTAATTGGACTTGATCATATCATGATACGTCGATTAGTGTAGGCAAACATAGGTTGGGTAGGCAAAGTTTAAAATTTGTGGCTTTGGTTGAATCTTGGAAATTCCATGGAATGTTTGAAATTTTGTTGAATAGTTTGATTTTCTCGCACTAAAAATATATACATTTGGCCGGGAAATTCCTCAAGGAATTTGAATTGATTTATCCAGGAAATACCCCGGAGTATCTTGTACTTGGAGGTCATTCATGATGTAGGCCTGAAGAGTCAGGTAGTGTATAGCTTAGGATTATTTTAGAATAGAATAGGTTTTACATTTTCGTATATTTTTATTTTTGGACTGTATAATTGGATTGGACATTATAATTTTAGGATTTAGTTTGTTGGTGTTTGTTTGTTTAAGTGTTGTGTGTTTTATGTGGTTTATACACTTTTAGTGTTGAATTAGCCGATATGCTCTACCAAGTGACTGTGGTCAAACCACGGGATCGAGGGGTGCTTAACTCCTTCCCCCCAGTCAACAAAATTCCTTAGCTGGAATCTCTGTTCATAAACCAGTTTAAAGAGAAATCATTTTGAAATGGATTTCTCAAAGGTGACATGGCACACCCGATTATGACCAGTGACGACTCTTAGTTTTGAATATAAATAATCCTTTTTTGAAACAAATTATTTTCTTTGTCACTTTAATAAAAGCCATTTCGGATCCTTAAATCTAATCATTTTTGTTGAAAAAGGGGATGTGACAAGGAACATTCCACCAAACATGTGAGAATTATGAACTTGAGCATGGGAATGTGTTAAACATGGGAAATCAATATGATTACATGGCTAAATTAATAAATTGGGGATTTAACACGAAATTCACTTAAACATGACATGGGAAACTATTGTTTAAAACATGAATTGGCCTAATCTTTCATGGTATCATAGGTGAATATCAAATTGAGTTCAATTACTAAGGAAAGACATGAATTTAATCCATCTTGAACATATAAAACTCCATAAAGGAAAAGCTATACTTTACTTGAAAAGAATATTTTAGGGCTTCGTGGATGAAAGGAACCCATGGAGGAACACCCATATACCCTAATTTAATGAACTCTTGAAGAAACATGAAATTGCAACCTGAGCCCTTGAATTCTTGAGGAAGAATGGTTGAATCTTAGGACTTTAATGATGAAATTGTGAAAGAAACCCTATTCGTGATGCTTTTTGAAGATTATTGAACTTGGAAGCTTTAATTCTGCGATTTTTTGAGAGAAAAAACTTGGATTGTTATTCTTTGAAAATGAGAGGGTTCTTACATGAATTAATTTGAAGAATATGACTATATAATTCCCTTCTGGGTATTATAATTTGTGCCTTGGACATATGGGGTTGAGGGGAATGGATCAAAGTTACTCTTGACCCTTAATAGGCTGAAATAGTGAGTAAATAGACTCTGTGGCATGCCCTCTAGTCCATGGGAGTAGTATTTTCGATGACCACCTTATTCTTGGGTAATAACCCCCACGACACAGGCTTATCGCTTTCCCTTACTGCCTCTGACAAAAGAGGCCATAGCTTTTCAGTCGGGTATAAGATTAATGAAAGTTTTGTATCATTGGAAATCTAAATCAATTATATATCATTTGATGGGTATTAATCAGAAATATTCCACATATATAAAAAGTTATGAATGTTCAAAGTATACCCTTGTAGAATTGAATTCAAAGATTTGGTCGATTCAAGGCTCTTAGCTCAACTTTGGTCTAACTGATTCCCATGAATATTTTCCACCTCAAAAGTTATTCACACACTAGGATAATGATCATGACACATATATTCACATACAAATCATGCTATTAAAGTTTACACTTGTAGGAATGATGGTTCAAAGTGTATCCTAAAAATGCAGGGTGTTGCATCGACATATTATGTAGGAGTCTGAGCATAAATGAGAGAGGGTTGAGATAGATAGGTGGATAGATATATTTATCCTTTGGATGATTTGTTCCTATTGATCAAGGGTCATGGTGTGATAAAAAAGGTACTGTTGACTTTTGCGGTGAAGTTTTAGTTGTTGATCATTAGATATCAACTATTCCCCATAGTTTCATATAATACGTTGAATTAGGAGAGAGAAAATGTAGTTTCTAGTATGATGGCCGGTTATGCTATTGATTTTGTATACATCATTTGGTATGAGATCTATGATAGAGTATTTAGGATGATGACTAATTTTCAATTCCAATGCATAATTCAGACACTTTGTCATGAGGACGGTGTACCTGATTACCAGGAGTAAATGAGAGGGTACTTATAATAGATACGATACATACAAAGAGTATAAAGGATGTGGAATGTCCAGGCCTTTCCAAGAGACCTAGAGAGCTTGACACAGTACCTTGAGCATAGACTGAGGGTCCATCACTCTCCATAAATCCTGGTGATGCACATTGAGGAGACGTGGGAGATAGTATTGATATATAGATATAGGTGCAGAGAGAGGAACTAGATATGAGTACTCAAGGTGAGGCGACATCAACCACTTCTTCATTAAACCCTTCTTCGACCTCAAAGATGGTTGGTCAATCTTTAGATCCTACTCTCCTATCCTCTACAAATCATACAACAAATATGATTATTATACTAGAGAGTTATAGAAGATCTTAGTAGACAGTCATAGGGCAACTGATGCTCAATTGAGGGTTGTTGAGATCAAGATTAATACCCTATATGTGAAGATAAGATAGGCATTTTAGACTAAATTTGAATAGGCAAAGGCCAGATGGGTGGTTGCACAGAGAGCTACACAGTCTGAGCAATGTGCTAACTTCTAGGTAAATCTTGATCATTTTGAGAGATGAGTTACAACCTAATTTACAGAGAAAGATGCACCGATTCTAGGCCAAATAATGAAGGATTTGGATATATTATGAGTAAAGGTATGATTTCTCAAAGAGAGTTATCTTGAAGCCAATCCCTTAGTTATACACCTAGTGGTATATATATCACCTCCATACATACCTAAAATGTTTGATTTCATAATAGAGAATGATGAGGAGGTCCTAATAATTAGGGCCAAGAAAGGAAACATTGAAGACCTATAGGATCTTGATATGACATATGACCAAGCCATTAAAAAGGACAGACAAGATTTGATAGAGACTATAACATTAATCGATATAAGCGTATAAAGATAGCAGAAAGTTTATCATTTAGTAGTGCACAACAACACCACCAGCCTCACCAGCTGATATGACCCTATCTAGAGATGCTTATGGCATGGGTGTCAAGTGTATCCCATGTATGTTCTTACTTGCCTTTTTTGTATTATTAATAAGTATTAAGGATAGTGTATAATGAATTAGTTGGGGATGGGGTATACCATAGCCACTGCAGGTTTTGTTGTTATGTTTCTACTTCTGTCGACCACGATATGACTGTAGATCTAGCATGTCTAGGTTAATTTTTGTCATATTATATCGTGTTTTGTATTGTGTTGTGTTTTTGTGTAATTAGAAGACTTTTAAGTATTTAGTGCAGTAGTTATGTTTTTATTAATGTTTGAGAAAAATGATACCCCACCAAATTTTGTGTTTTTGAACTATGTGAATGTTTATATGTGTAAACATTGTGGATCATATTATGACGGTAGGATAGGGAATATGGTAATAACTTTCTAATAATTGTACGAACCAGATAAGTAGTAGTTTGTAATATTGACTCTGTTCTATGTGTGTGTGAGATGATACTTAGTTCCCTTTGTGTGTTAAATTCAGAAATTGCCCAGTTAGTCTTGGCTAGGTTGAAGGATAGTCAGTTAGAAAAGGATCATAGGCCATTTTTTATTTTAGTCCACTTTGAGCCTAAATGACCTTCCATATGTAAAACAGTGTCTCTTTATCCCTATTTTGAGCCTTAGTCTTTTTCTTTGATTTCACCTTCCACCTTTACAATTTTGGTATATTGAACCTATTTTGGCCCTAGTTCTCATTAGACATCGTGCACCTTAACTCAGGAAAAATGCCTAAGTTGAGGGTGTCTATCATAGGGATGTATAATGTAAAGTGTGTATCTAGAAGGGTTAAATAAAAGAAAAGGAAAGTAAGGCTAGGTGTGGCAGCAAATGAAAAGGAAAAAAAGAAAAAAATTGTGAAAAAGAAAACAAATGACCACAGCCAACCCGAATGTGGAATTAGGAATAAAAAAGGAGAATTAACGGTGGAATATAAGGGGATCTAGTAAATAAGACCCCAATGTTAGTGTAGTGCCAAGGAGGCTTAGTCACTTGACATTTTGATGTGTACCACACCATCCCTTAAGCCTACATTACAAGCAGAGAAAAGTCCTATAGTGATCATAACTTGAATGTCTAAATGCTAAGGCAAAGAAAATAAGGGCAAGCCTGTGATATTTGATGCACATTGATTTAAACTTTTCTTTTAAGTGTGAGTATCTCTTAACCGTCCCTGTATTGACATACATTATTTCATATGAGTTATTGGGATATTTTTGTTGTTAGGGCATATGAGTCATATTGCTAGCTATTTGCTTGTTTTGAGTAATATAACTTATACATATGCATGGTTGTCTATTTCTAATGTAATGCCATACCTTGATCCTATTGTGTCATATTATTGTGCTTCATGTTTTTACACAGTTGGTTTTGAAAAGTGAGATACGATAGGGTTTTGTGTTTTGAGTTTAAAATGTTGATTGACTGCGTTGAATAGGTTAGATACTTCTAATTATGTGCCGTGTTTAGTTTTGTTTGTTTTTTGGTGTTTTTTTGCTTGAGGAATGTTCTAAGTTGAGGATGTTTATGTGCTATAAAAATATATAACTTTTGAAGCTTAAAATAATGAAAATATGCATGTTTCTGAGGTTGTTTTGTTAGATATGATGCATTTTGGGTATGTTTTCCAAGTAATCATTTTTTGGATGCTAAATTTCTAGAAAATATGAAAAAAAGGAGTTTTTGGCTACTTATGGGAGCAAATATTAATATTTGAGGCACTTTCTGTATTGATCATGATCAAAGTATGAGTGGGAAATGAAGAAGAGCTAAAAAAATATCTTCCCTCACATGCCAAGTCAACATGCAGACCATATGTTGCATATGTGGACCACATATGGGCAAAGCATGTGTCAATAGTAAAACATTCTGAGACCTAACCTAAAAGAATTTTTGGTCTTACATATGTGGTCACTTCATGCGGTCTCCCTGTAGGCCGCATGTGCTACCTGCACCCAAGGACAGGGCAGATATTGGGAACATAAGTGGCCATCGACCCTTTTTATCCTATTTTATTAGGGCTTTGGTTTTAGGGTTTCTTCATGTTCTATAAATACCCCTTATGTGTTTTAAATAGAAGTTATGCACTCTTGATAATTACAAATATATTTTGATTCTGAGATTCGATTTTGGTCTTAGAATTGTCTTTAGTGACTTTTATTGATTAATTTAGTCACGATTTTTGGGATTTTACTTCTTCTTAATGTGATTTCATCTTATGATTTCAATCATGAATGTCATTGATTACTTCATAAGTGTGAGAGGCTAAGAACCTGTGGCTAGGGTTGTGGAAACCTTGGAAGGCTGATAAAGTAGGAAAAGTGTTATTGTTGTTTTGAATTTCTTTATCTTCAATATAATAGTTTTCTTAATGGGTGCACATGTTAGAAGCCCACCTAGATTATTACTACTCACTCCAAAAGAGGAGTAGTGACTAGGAAAAGATAATTAAAATAGTAATTTGGATTTTAATTACCGATCCATACTTCTAGGTTTTATCTATGTAAGATGGTTAGATTTCATCTAATGACTAAAGACTCAAAAGGTTATAGTTACTGGGATCAAGATAAGGGTTAATAAGGCGACATCCTGAGACTCAAAATGTAAAGGGTGAAATCCTTCTACTCGTCTAAAAGACTGTAGAAGGTACAAAACTTATTGATTCGTCATGCAAGTTAACGAATTATTCAACAAAGCATGATAAGTTATGGAGTTGAGAAACCAGGAGAAACACAATCCTATTGTTCACTTACGACTGATTATGACCAAAATTGATAGTTGTTACTTGTTTGTTATTGCTACTCAAAACCCCCATTTACTTATATAGTTCTTCTTGTTGAACAAAATATATGAGGGCCACAATTCCACATATTCCTTTGGAATTCGACCACAACCACTATTGGGTTACTATATTTGGAAGCGATTGTATCATATTAGATATCACCAGACACTACTCATGTTGTTAATTATATAAAATACTGGATTCGCATCCACAAGATTATTATGACCATAGTTCGAGTTCGGCTATGCATTATTTAGTGGTTGAAGTTCAGCTATTGATTATTTATTAGTTCGAGTCTATCAATTAATTATATTTATTGGTTCATGACTGGATATTAATTATTTACCAATTGTTCAAGTCCAGCTATTTATTATATATTATGGTTTGGGTTTGAAGATGCATAATACACTATGATAACATAATTTTTCTGATTGACGTTATTGGAGTGTGAAATAGAAGATTGTAATTTGGTTAAGTTAGAAAAATAAGGAAATGGTTAAAATGTGTCATGGCATAAATGGACTTAAGTGATACATAATAACTAGTTGACAAAGGATGGCTGGTTAATAAATGATGACTAGTGGTTGTATGATGAGTAGCCGACACTTATATTAATGAAAAAATAGATAGTTGATTAATGGTGACTAGTGTATGAATGATGATAAGGTTTCAATATGATGATGAATTATGAAATGATGGTTAAGAAA
This sequence comes from Capsicum baccatum var. pendulum, assembly GCA_030864225.1. NCBI lineage: Eukaryota > Viridiplantae > Streptophyta > Magnoliopsida > Solanales > Solanaceae > Capsicum > Capsicum baccatum. The sequence goes on from CM061558.1 coordinate 47,833,564, forward strand.
TGATGAAGATTTGTTAAAGTGTTGGTTAATTACTTTATTTTAACCATGAGTGTGCTCTCTAAGCATATAGGAGTCTGTGATAAGTTGTTTACTATAAGACCCTTGATTTTTTCTAATGAAATTTTTGAATTTTAAGCACACTTCCCATGCTATGACTGGAAACTCATGAGTTTTAGGGAGAGACTCATGGCCAAACTAGTAGAGTAGTCAAAGTTTCTGTACAATGGCCAAACTCATAGAAGATTTTTGTTCAATGATTGGGAAAGTGTAAATGTTTTAATTGGACTTAAAGGGGTTATTTATCCCACCATAATGGGATAAGTCCGAAGAAAGACGAACACTGGAAACTAGATTTACTGACGTAGGAGTTGGTGATGGCGTGTAGAGTTTACACTTTATATATATTGGGATGGTTGTAGACTCATTGGCTTTGGACTTTACTTGGATTTCCCTAATTCATGCGACTACACGTATTGGGACCCAACTAGCAGAGAACAAGGTGGACCTAACCAGAAAGGACGATCTAGACCCATATAGCCCGTGGGTGTTAGATGATTGAAAAGCTACACTATCTAGGATAATATTTTATATCGCATGCTAAACTTGTTCCCTGTCCTGAAATTATTTATTATATATATGTACACAATGTTTACTATAGTTTTTGAATTGGTATTATTTTATCTCTTCGTTGAGTTACATGCTAGCACTCAGCTCACTAACTATCCCCAGATGTTGTATTCCCAAGGGATGCAAGGTCCGAAGACACTTCTATTTCCTTGTAGAGTTGTAGGTTATTTTTTGATAGTCCCTCAGTTAGCTTTGAAGTGGTGATCTTCCATTCTTGAAAGGACCTCATTTTATGGTCTTGTCTTTACTTATGTCTTAGACTATTTTGGTTAGTTTTGGGAATGGTCAAGGACATGTCTCAACTTAAGTTGATGTTTTGTTTCTTAGAGGCTTTTGTGGATTAAAAGTGGGTGGATTATGTTATGGATTCTTTGATACCTCTTATTATTGATTTATCTATCTTGTTTTATATTAGGAATTTAGCTCTAACTTAATATATGTTTTGAACTCATCTTCTGCTAGTTATATTGTGTTATAGTTGGCTAGGATAATGGGGCTGGTCTCCGGTCCTTGTAGAACTTGGTATACACGTCATGACTAGGACCTGCTTCTGGTTGTGACAATCTTGGTTTAGAGCCTAGGTTTATTATTATGAGGTATCCACAAAGCCATGTCAAGTATAGTGTCTTTTTTGGGTGTGTAGTGCACCACATTTATAAGGGAGAGGCTATAAGGCATTTAATAATCTTTCCTTTTCTTGTGATTTACTTATCATGCTATAGAGTCTGAGGTCTTGAAAACTCCTCTAATCTCCATTTTCTCGCATTTTAGATTATGATTTTTTGAAGATCTGATGCTAATGAAAACTCTTTATTCCGACTTAAGGATGTTATGGATAGAACTCATTCTACTTATGGAGTACAAACTTCATCTACAGTCCCTTCTATTAACTACCCATGTAGAGTTCCTCTAGTCCCTACTAGTCTCTGCGGTCTTCTTAGGCTAATGATGCTCATGTCTCAGTACCCCATGGAGATATTTCTAATGCCAAATTTCATCTATCTATTCATCTCTTGACTTAGTTGGTAACTTTTTAGTCTTATTAGTCTGATCGTGTTTGTTATGTTTGTTTATCTTCTGAGGGCACTAGAGTTGTCCTGTTTATGAGGTTAAATCCCCCAACATTTTTAGGAACCAAGGTTTAGATGGATCCTCATGGGTTTATTGATGAAATGGAGAATATATTAAGGGTGATGCATGCTACTTATTTGAAGGAGGTGGAGTTTGTTGAATATTAGTTAAAAGATATGGAATATCAGTGGAATGAGGAGTGAGAGCAGTAGAGGGGTGATGATGCTAAGAAAACTATGTGGAAGGAGTTTTCTGGTGCTTTCCTTGACCATTTCATTCCTTAGGAATTGGGGGAGTCTAAGGCTAAAAAGTTTGTGAACTTGAGGCAAGGTAGGATGAATGTAAAGGGATATGTTAAAGTTCCATTAATTGTCTAATTATTCTTTGGAGTTTGTATCTAGCATGAGGGCTAAGATGAGGAAGTTTTCTTTTGAGTTTGTATTGGGACTTGGTTTTGCAATGTAAGGTTGCTATTCTAAACCTTGATATGGACATCTATAGGTGACTGGTTTGTATGCAATAAGTTGAGGATGAGAAGAAGAAATAAGAAGAAAAGAGAGAGAGGCAGAGTAAGAAGTTGAGGTATTCTGAGCAGGGTGGAAGTCATCAGTAATATAGAAAAGATGGTAGTCAATAGGGCAAGAAGAAGACTTGGGGAAAATTTGGTTCATATTCTATGGATAGTGCTCCTTATTCTAAGGAATTGGGTGAGTGTCCCTTCCAGACTGATAGTGGGTTTAGGGAACAAGGTGCGTAGTCACAGGCTAGTGAATCTTAGTTACCCCATTTTATCCTCCTTATAGATCTTATGTCTGGTCGCAGCATGGTTATTGTGATGAGAGGAGGAATCGGTGTTTCAAAAATGGAAAACTTAGTTATATCTGGTGGAATTTGCCTTCATCTAATGTTTTTACTAGAGAAAATAAGGTTCTAATTTCTACTTTTTTAGCTACTGCGCCAAAAGGTGCTGATTTTAGTACAAACACCGATCAAAATTGTCTTTATGCTCTTGCCACCCATCAGGAATCTTAGGCATCTCTTGATGTCATTATAATAATGTTGAAAATTTTCTCTTATGATGTATATTTTATTCTTGATCTTGTTTCTACCCTTTCTTATGTGTCCTTTTATGTGGTTGTTTATTTTAGTTTTAACCCTCTGTGCATTTTCGATTTCTTTTTTGTGTCTACTCTGGTGGGTGAGTCTATTATGGAAATAAATGTCTATAGGGGATGTTTGGTGTCCATATTTCATTGGGAGACCTTAGTGGATTTTATAGAGTTAGAGATGCTAGATATTGACACGATCTTGGGGATGGATTGGCTCTATTCGTGCTATAGTTTTCTATATTGTCAGACTCGTAAGTCCAGTTTACAAATCCCAAATAAAATGGTAATAGTATGGGAGGTAAGTTCTTTAGTTCCTAAGGAAGGTTAATCTCTTATCTTAGATCCCAAAAGTTGATTTCCAAAGAATGTCTTTATTATCTGGTTTGAGTTAAGAATTATAGTTCTAAGGTCCCCTATTTACAAACCATTTTTTTTTAATGAGTTTCCCGAGGTGTTTCCCAATGATCTTCCTAGTATTCCTCCTGATAGGGAAATAGACTTTGGGATTGATCTTCTACCAGATACCTGTCCTATCTCTATCCTTTTACATAGAATGACTCTGACTAAGTTTAAAAAACATAAGGAGAAGTTAAAGGATCTTGTTAAAAAGGGTTTCATCTATCCCGGTGTGTCCCCATGAGGGATTTCTATTCCCTTTCATGCATAAGAAAGATGGTTTTCTTCGAATGTGCATAGATTATCGATAGCTGAATATGGTGACTGTAATGAGTAAGTATCTTCTTCCTAGGATTGATGATCTTTTTAATCAGCTTTAGGGTGCTAGATACTTGTCTTAATTGATCTTTGGTCGGGTTATGATCAGTTAAACATTAGGGTAGTGGATATACCTAAGACTACTTATGTACTCGGTATGGTTACTATGAGTTTTTAGTCATGTCCTTTGGTTTGACTAATTCTCAAGCTGGCTTTATGGACCTAATGAACCAGGTATTTAGGTAATCTTTTATTTATCCATGATCATATTTATTGATGATATATTGTTATATTTTAAGAATGAAGAGGATCATGCTAATTACCTCCGAGTAGTGTTGCAAACTCTTAAGGATGAACGATTGCATAGTTTTGGTTTATTCTTGTGACCTTTATGAGTCATATTGTCTCCAATTAGGTGATCATGGTAGATCCATAAAAAGTTGAGGCAGATAAGAAGTGGCCTAGACCCATGACTCCAATCGACATTCGAAGCTAATTGGGTTTGGCTGGGTACTATAGGATGTTTGTGGAGAGCTTCTCTTCTATTATTTCTCTGTTGACTAAGTTCTTTGAAAAAGGTAAATTTTCTATGGTTCGATGCTTGTAAAGGTAGTTTTGAGAAGTTTTAAAAATAAGGTATCTTCTTCTCCGATTTTGACCCAACCCAAGGGTATCGATGGTTTTATGGTTTATTATGATGCATCTTGTGTAGGAATGGGCTTGCCTTGATCCAACATAGTAGGTTAGTAGTGTATGCTTCTAAGAAGCTGAAGGTCCACAAAAGGAATTATCTAACTTATGATCTAGAGTTGACGACTATGGTGTTTGCATTGAAGATTTGGCACCACTACTTATATAGAGTGCACGCTGATATCTATTCTGACCATAAGTGATTATAATGTGTGTTCACCCAAAGGAGTTAAATCTCTGGTAAAGGAGATGGCCTGAGTTATTTAAGGAGTATGACGAGTCTTCACTACCTTGAAGAAACTCTTAGATATTTATCTATGAGTAACTTATGTTATATGGATGTGGAGAAGCGAGGTTTGGTAAAGGATATTCATCATTTGTTTAATCTTAGAGTTAGCATTTTGGATTATGAAGATGGAGGCGTGATTCGTTAATAGGTGGTGAAGTCATCTCTTGGTGCTGATGTGAAGGAGAAATATTCTTTGGATCCTATCTTGATGGAGATTAAGGATGATGTGGATCAACCAAAGGTTATGGCTTTTGAGATCAGTGGTGATGGTATCTTGAGGTACCAAAGTAGATTGTGTGTTGAAAATACTGATGGGATGCAAGAAAGAATTTGGCTGAGGCTCATGAGTAGAGATATATAGTTCATCCAAATTTGACAAAGATGTATCATGACTTGAAGAAGATCGAAAGGAGGAAAAACATGAAGAGAAATGTGGCATATTTTGTGCCTAAGTGCATGGTTTGTCAATAGGTGAAGGTTACTCAGTTGAGGCCTGGTGGCATATCTCAAGAGGTTGATTTTCTTATATGGAAGTAGGAGATAATCAACATGAATTTTACTACTGGTCTTCTGTAATCTTAGAATCAGTATTATTTGAATTGTGTCATCGTGGATAAGATGACTAATTGCGATCACTTTTTGCTTGTGAGGACAATCTAGTATGGAGGGGATTATGCTAAGTTATTTATTCAAGAGAATTTCAAATTTCATGGTGCTCCAGTTTCCATTATTTTTATCGAGGTACATAGTTCTTTTCTCATTTTTTGCATTTATTTTAAATGAGTTTGGGCATACGAGTGAACCTACACACTGCATTCCATCCTCAGACGAATGGACAAATAGAAAGAACTATTTAAACTTTGGAAGATATGCTAAGGGAATTTATGATTTATTTTAGTTTTAGATGGGTTGACCATTTACCTCTCGTTGAGTTGACTTACAACAATAGTTATCACTTTAGTTTTTAGAGGTGGTAGGAAGTGTAGATCTCCCATTGGATAGTTTGAAGTAGGTGAAATTATATTGTTTGGTCTGGACTTGGTTTAGAAAGCCTTAGAGAAGGTAAACGTGATCAGGGATAGTCTTAATACAGCTCAAGGTCACCAAATATCCTGTGTGGATGTGAGGTGAAAGAGAGTTGGAGTTTGAGGTTCGTGATTGGGTATTCTTAAGGGTTAAATATAAAATTACTTTGGGTTAAGGGTCTTGGAATGATGGTTACTTGAATTGGATTTTCATGGCTTTGACGTATTTATTTATGCTTTATTTATGTTTTTTAAAACCCGTTGGGGTGAATGGGTATGTTGAATGTGATATGGTGCGAGGCATTTTCTCAAATTGATTTGATAAACTATTGAGGGTCGTGTACTCCCCCGACTATAAGGATTTTTGTAACTGAATTGGTGATAAACTTATCCCACGTTATGAAATTCTTTTTGAAACATGAGTATGTGCATACTTTTGTAAGTGTTGCTTTGCATAAAAGGTTAATAAAACATAAATTGTTTTAAATTAAACCTTGGGAGTTTTTGATTCCTGCATGCGGGTAACTATTTGAACCTAGGGGGTTGTGGATTCCCCTATATGGATTAATGATTGGAACTTGTGGGGTCGTGAATTTCCCCAAGTGATGATAATTGAAATGGCATGCTAATATTAGCTCTCAAGCATAATTTATATAACGATACCTATATTAAATACCTTAATGGATGATTTTGCTTCAATAAATGAGAATATGTAAATGTATTAATTTGGATTAAAGGGGGTTGTGTAGCTCACCTTGAAGGTTTAAGTCCCAGGGAGGACGAACACTGAAAACCACATTTACCAACATAGCGGTGTTGATGGCCGTGTGTATAGTTCAAACTTTATATATATATATTGGGATGGTTAGAGTGTCGTTGGATTTGTCCCTTCCCTAGATTCCCTAGTTTATATGGCTACCCAATCGGGGCCCAACTAGCAGGGAGGGAGCTGGACCCAACCAACAAGGGGGATCAGACCCATAAAGACCTTGAGTGTTAGATTATGGGAAAGCTACACAACCAAGGCTAATGTTTATAATCACATACTAAACCTTGTTCCCTATCACGATATTATATATTATATGTATTACATTTTGAGCATGTGATTTTACCATGGTTTTTGACTTGATATTATTTTATCCCTCCCCTGAGTTACATGATAGCGCTCACCCTGCTCACCGTACCCAGACATTGTATGCCCTTATAATTCAAGGTCCAAAGGCACTTCAATTTCCTTATGTAGGGCTAGGTGATTTTTGGACTTTCCTTGAGTAAGATTAGAAGTGGTGAGCTTCCATTATCTGGAAGGCCCTCATTTAATGGTCTTTTCTTTAGTTATGTCTTAGACTATTTTGGTGGGTTATGGCTATAGTTGGCATATCCTGACTTAGGTTGATATTTTGTTTCTTAGAGGCTTTTGCAGACAAAGTGTTGGTGGATTTTGTTATCTATTCTTAGATCCATCTTGGTATTGACTTATCTCTCTTGTTATATGTTCGAAATTCAGATCTATCTTTTTATACTATGTTTTGCTTGGCTAGTCTAATGAGGGTGGTTTCTGGTTCTTGGCAGACTTGAGATACCTATCACGACTAGGCCCAGGTTTAGGTCGTGACATTTACTTTTCTGCACAGCCTAGTTGTTGGAGCCAATTTTGTAGTTATGATTGCTTGTTTTGATGATTTATTTTACATTATGTTATTACCTTAATTTATTTCCTTATTTTTGTACAACGGTATTAGAGGTGGTTTAGATTCATTTTGGTACCTTGATTGAGTTATATTATCTCATATTTTACCATACTTAAATCAAGATTTTTCTTAGTCTGTGGATGATGTCTATTGAGTACCTGTTGTTTTGGTACTCATACTATACTTCTGTGCTTTTTTAGTGCTGATCTATGTACTAGTTGCTGCTGTTGACATGTGTTTGTGTGGCGTTGATATTTGGAGATAGGGTGAATTTTTGGTGTCTGAGTTGCCCATTTTCTTCTATCCCTTTTTATTCAGTCTTTTTATTTGAGCTAGATATATGGCTTACTCTAGATACTTGGGTCTTATTTCTATTTTTAGATGCTCTTGTAATGGATTTACCAGTTCATGGGATGGTATCTTATATTGCCAGCTTTTATCTCTTTAGAATACTTCGCATATTTATATATTGTGTCCTTGAAATTTGCCTATGTTGGGCATTTTCCACAAAATTAAACCATTACATTAGTTTCGAGTTATTGTTTGGCGTACCTACTAGTGGGATTCAGTAGGTGCCATCATGACTTATACATTGGGTCATGACAAATTGGTATTAGAGTTAGGTTTAACCGATATTATTGGTTCAAGAGCTAGTATCTAGTAGAGTCCTACGAATCGGAACGATGATGTCTGTTTCCAATCTTTGTGAGCCATTGGGACATTATTAGGATTTCTTCACTTCTTTCACTCATATAATGCTAAGAGTATTAGTTGGTTTATAAAAGTATTCCCTTATCTTTATTCCTTCTTAGATTTCAATGATACATGTGACTACTACACACCATGAAGGTCTCGAGACCAAGACTAGAAATCCTACTCCTATTTGTCGACAACCACGACGTCATGGATAGCTGCGCAATGTGTCACCTGCTAGGGGAAAAGATAGGACACCTCTCCAGTTTTTATTTCTTCTCATCAGCCAGAGATTTTTTCCCCCCAGCTAGAAGTGGGATAGGGACTAGCCCAGGATCTGCCAAGGTTTATTTCTTCATCAGTTCTTCGAGATGCGCTGGTTTATCTTTTGGTGATAGTTTGTGGTATGCTATCTGATGGTGCACAGTCTACTGATTAGAGCAGTATTGAGGCAGGGATACAACTTTTATCTATAATCAATTATGTGAGTGGGTTAAGGTTACCATCAATTTTCATTCCAAAACCAATTAATTGGGGATTGTACTGTACCCCTATTGCCATAGTTTACAAATTTTAGGTGTCTATATTACCCTTATTCTATCCACCATTCACATGCGCCCCAATGAGTGTACAAACCAGCAATTAAATACAAAATAAAGCAATAATAATCATGGAAAAAATATTCAAACGATTTATGTGAAAACCCTTAACCCATAGTTCTAAACCCAACATCAAAAACCATATGAATAATAAATCAATTTCATGCCATTAGTACAATCCAAGTGTAAGGAGAGAGATATATTCCTTAGACGCATTAGAATTTGTTAGCAATTCGGAATTTTGAACCAAAGGATGAACGTACGATGAGACCCTTATCCTTCCTTGGGGTTTTGAGTTTGAGAGTGAAATAATAGCTTTTCCTTTCATGAAAACTAATGGGAATAGGTTCATATAATGTTTAAATGTTGTTAACAAGTGAAAAGACCTCATAACCCCTCATCCTAAGGGAAATAACATAAGACAACCCAAATTTTACATAGAGGAATGACATGGACGTTATCATGGAGGATAATATCCATCCCATGCTGGTTATCATGGAGATTATCCTCTATGACATGGAAAAATTGCGGACCCCTCACTGGTTCCTTACAAAAGTGCTCATAACTTTTTCTTGGGTATAAGATTAAGGCAAAATTAGATGCGATGGAAAGAGGACAAATTATATTTAATTTGATGGATTTTAAAACAAAAATTCAATATATTCAAGAAGTTATTCACATTCAAAGTTGACCCTAGTAGAATCAAATACCAAAATTTGGTTGATAATAAAAGTTCTGAACTCCACTTGAGTCTAATTGTTTTTTCTACTAACATTTTCCACCTAGATAGAACTTTTCATACTAGGATAATGATCATTACACTTATTTTTTTAGATAAATCATTGGATTCAATTTTATACACATAGGAATAATAGTTTGAATTCTAGCCTGAAAATGCGGGGTATTACAACCAGCTGGATCTTCTCCTTTTTGTTAGACTCAGTTCTCTAAGATGTTCTTAGAGAAGTAAATTCCTCGCAACTTAGATATTATTTAAGGGATCAATTCTCAATATTTAAGTAGGGCTCCATGATAGTTGCAGAGTATGAGGCTCATTTTTATGAGTTATCTAGGTATGTAATTTCTATTCTGAATACTAAGTATGAGAGAGTTTGTTTCTTTTTTACAAGGTTACGACTTCCCACTCATATGTATACTTAGAGTTTAGTTGATGTGTTTAGGTTTTTTGCTATGCTTTAGATCACACTCGGGTGATGGAAGGGATACATCAGGAGACCCAAAGGGGCAAAGATAAGAGTCATAGATATTTTAGTAGTTTTAGTAGATATAATAATTCCCAATTTAGGGGTAGTAGTTCTGATGGTGGTTATTCTCTATGTATATCCTATTTGACGCAAAGTCAGCCTAGTCGACCTATTCTAGTTATGCTTCAATTAGTGATGATGATTAGTCTAGTGCTAGAAACTGCACTGGTCAGGGTGTCGTTCTGTCTTCATGGGGTTTATCTTATGGTTATTATAGTTATGGTGCTTACTCTTGGTCAATCATATCTGTTAGTTCTAGTTCAGCTCAGGTATCATGTTATACTTGTAGAGCTCCTAGTCACTATTCACGAGAGGCCCTAGTCATGGGGTAGTTGTTATTTCAGCTCAGGTGCTTCCAATATTAAATAAGTTCATCCCTCAGCTAGATGTGTATTATAGTTGAGAGACAAATTCCAAGGGTATGCAAGGAGGTTCTAAGGCTGGAAGAATAAGAGGTCGATTAGGTGCCCATCCAGGTGGTCGGCGTGGTTAGTTGTATATAGTACTGGCTAGGCTCGATGCTGAGACTTTGGATGCTATTATTACAGGTATGATTATTGTATGTCATTTGTAGTCTTTTGCTTTATTTGATCTTGGAGGAACTTAATCTTATGCACCATGGTTGTAGTTGTCTTGTGACTCATTATCTTTACGATTATGTGCATATAATATCTTGGATGATTTTTAGTAGTGGATCATATTTTCTGATCTTGTGTGCTAACTGTTAGAGATATTAATACTTATGCCGATCTTATTATTCTGGATTTGGTGGATTTTGATGTGATTCTAGGTGTGGATTTGTTATCCCACTATCATGTGGTCATGGATTATTTTGCCAAGATTGTTACCTGAGCTATTCCGTACGTACTCCTAGTCCTATGAAAGGTAATATTTAGCCGTGATTTGATGGGTATTATTTCTTAGGTTTGTGATAGGACACTTATTTTAAGAGGTTACGAGTCATATCTCTCTTATATTTGTGATACAAGCATAGAGAGTCCATTGCTTGACTATGTCCTTATATTTTTTGAGTTTCCTAATATGTTCCCTACTGACCTACCTGGTATTTCCCCTGTTCATAAGATTTATTTTGCTATTAATCTCTAGTCTGGCACTTAACATATTGCTATGGCACCTTGTCATATGGCTTTCGCAAAGCTTAAGGAGCTAAATTCTCAGGTTTAGAATCTTCTTAGTAAGGGTTTTATTAGATCAAGTGTGTCTCCTTGGGGAGCTCCTATACTTCTGTGAATAAGAAAGATGGTTCCATGCATATATGTATTGATTATAGGCAGCTTAATAAGGTGACAATGAAGAATTGTTATCCTATGCCTTACATTGATGATTTGGTTGACCAATTTTTGGGTACAATAGTGTCTTCGATGATTGATTTGAGATGTGGTTACCATTATTTGAGGATTCAAGTTGAGGATATCCTAAAGACAACCTTTAGGACCTGATATGGTCATTATGAGTTATTAGAGATGTCATTTTGGTTGACTAATTTCCCATTTGTATTCATAGATTTCATGAACTTAATATTCAGGCCTTATTTGGATTCCTTCATGATTGTGTACACTGACAACATCTTTGTGTATTTGAGAAGTAGAGAGGAGCATGCGTAATATTTGAGGATCATGCTCCAGACATTAAGAAATCATGTACCGATGATATTCCTTAGACATGTGATGTGTAAGCATTGGATTATGGCAGACCCATCTAAGATTGATGTGATTCATTATTAGGATAGACCTCATCACCGACTAAGGTTCATAGCTTTGTTGGTTTGGCTAGTTATTATAGAGGATTCATCAAGGGTTTTGCTACTATTTCAGTGCCTATGACCAGATTAGCTTGGAAGAAGGTTCCTTTCTGATGGTTCTAGAAGTATGAGTCGAGCTTTGTAAAACTAAAGGATTTTTCCACTTTAACTATAATTTTAGCTTTGTTTGTTGAGGGTAAGTGATTCATTGTCTTTTGTGATGCTTCTGATGTTGGTTTGGGTAGTATATTGTGTAGCAGGGCCATGTTATTACTTATGCTTCTAAACAACTGAAGATGTATGATCGAAACTACCCCCTCATGAGTTAGAGTCTACAGTTGTAGTTTTCACACTTAAGATTTTTAGTCATTATTGTTATGGTTATGCATTAAGAGATTTTCACAGATCATCACAATCTTTTGCATCTTACGACTTAGAGGGAGCTTAATACTAGATAGTATAGATAGATAATTTTTCTTAAGGATTATGATATTTCCATCTTTTATCATTTGTTCAAGGCAAATATGGTAGCAGATGCCTTGATTCGTAAGGCAGTGAGTATGGGTATCTTGGCTTGCATTTTTGTTTCTTAGAGGTTGTTGGCATGTGACATTTAACCCTTAGCCAACTTATTTGTTTTCCTTGATATTTTTGATCCCAAGAGGATTTTGGATAATGTGGAGGTGAGAAACTTATTACTTGAGCAGATATGACAACGTCAGTTACAGGATAGTAGGCTTCACTTCCTTCATGATCAAGTGTTAAGTAGTTATTCTGATAGAACACCATACATCTTGAGGTTTTTTAGATTTGATGACCTCATTTTTATTTCGCATATCGATGACTTGATTTAGTTGATTTTGTATGGGACTCATAGCTTTAGATATTCTATTCATTATGGTACAACCAAAATATATAGAGATTTGAGGTAACGTTATTAGAGAAGTGGTATGAAGAGTGACGTTATAGAATTTGTTTCTAGCTGCCTATGTTGTAAGCAGGTAAAGGCTGAGCATCAACATCTCTGTGCGTTGATTCAAAAGTTTCCCATTCCCAAGTGGAAATGGGAGTAGATTACCTTGGATTTCATTAGTGGGTTACCTTGTACATCTTATGGTTATTGGGTAAGTGTAGATCATTTGATTAATTCAGCATATTTCATTCATATTCAAATGTACTTCAGTGTTGAGAGATTAGCCCATATCTATGTTCAGGAGATAGTTCATTTACATGATGTGCCTATTTTTATTATTTTTTATCAAGGTTCCCTTTTCACTTTATGGTTTTGGAGAACTTCTTAGGAAAAGTTAGTTACTCAGGTTGATCTCAGTTCAACCATTTATCCGCAGACAAATAGTTAGTTAGAGCAGACCATTCAGGTGCTTGGGGATATTCTCTGATCTTGTGTTATGATTTTTGGAGGCTAATGGGAGCAACACTTATCCTTGGACGTGTTTACATATAATAACATCTATCATTTGAGTATTGATATGGAACCTTTTAAAGTATTGTATGGTAGAACATGTCATTCTCTAATTAGATAGTTTGAGACTTTTTAGGTTAGGCCCCGTGGTACTAATTTACTTTAGGAGTCGTTGGATAGACACAGGGTGATTCAGGTCAGGTTGAGAGCAGGTAAGAGTTTAAAGAAGGCCTATGCAGACCGTTAGCTTTATGCCTTGAAATTAAGAGTTAGTGATTATGTATTCCTCCTGTATCGCTCGTGAAGGGTATGATTATGTTTGGGAGGAAGGGAATGCTCAGTCCCTGATATATTGGACATTTTGAGATTCTTTGTGCAGTTGGTGAGGTTGTTTATTAGTTAGATCTATCTCCAAATTTTGCCACTGTTTTCTAGTTTTCCATGTCTCCATGTTGCATCAATATATTCCTGATCGTCTCATGTGCTTAGATGGGACTAAGTCTTGTTGGACTAGCATTTCACCTTAGCGGAGGAGCCGATACTCATTTGGGCTAGTGATATTAGGAGGTTGCACACTAAGGAGATTTCTATAGTTAAGGTACAGTGGAGGCACCACCCAGTGGAGGACGCCACTTGGAAGATCAAGAGCGAGATACAGACAAATATCCTCACCTATTTGAAACTTTAGGTATATCTTAATTCTTAACTTTCACGAACAAAAGTTCCTTTAGTAGTGGATATTGTAATGAATCTTCAGGTCATTTTCCATATTTCTAGTCATTTATGACTTGCTCGGACCAACAGTTTTGTTACTGGGTAGTTCGTTTGGTTTTAGAGACATTTTGCTTTCTTAAAGTCTTCATTATTTCCAAATAGCCACCGAGTGAAAACTTTAGTAAAATGATCTCGTATGAAAATTGTGATTTATCTAGCAACATTAAAATATCAATTTTATACTGGGTTCACCTTTGGTTCAGGTCTCGAGGCACCCAGGCACATTTTGACCTATTGATCAAAAAGTTATCAAAATGAAATAAGGATGTGGGACTAACATTTCAATTAAATAAGCTTGAATTGAAAATCTAAGTGCCCAATTGATCATGGAACATTGAATTTAGTGTGGTTACAAAGTTTATTTGCATATATGATATTTCAAACGATCTCGAGGACCCAGCAAGCCTATTTTGGGACTTAGAAAATCTAGTGCACCTCGATAGTGACATCTTAGACTATGATTACGACTCACCTTGTAGAGGAGATGTTGTAATTGTGAAGGGGTGTTGTAATCGTTGCTCAAGTGGAAGACAAGACATGCCCTGATTGCGAAGTAAAAGGTCGTGATAGTGACTGCGAGGGCCTGGACTGGGTATAAAATGACCCCTTTTCTATGATTTTGGGCCATTCTTCATCACATCCTTATGAGGTAAGAACCCTAAATGGAGATATTAAGTAATACTCAAGCTTGTTGGAGATTGGGAAGCTACATTAATATTTTTCTCGATTATCTTCAATTTAGGTTAAGAACACACCCTATTCTTGGTGAAATTTCTTGATTATTTGTTCAAAAAACCAAAACCTTAAGGGTTTGATTGTAGCCCTAATTTATCTTGCTTTTCACCCATTTTAGAGAAAATGATTCCTTGACCTTGATGTTATGTTGTATTGGTTTTGGAAATGCGATTTCCATAAGTGGGATCCATATGGTGGTTTTGAGGTAACTTTTGGACGCAAGGAACAATGGGGTAATATGGGATCGTTATTCTCATATTGATAAGTAGAATGTTTTTTTTTATAGCTTGACATCTTGAGGAGTCTTCTTGCAAGAAAAAAAATGAAGGTTTAGTGATTCATAAAGCTTTCTTTAGCATCGAGATAGGCTACATTTATCCTTTGTTAGATTGAGCTACTTTATAGTATTCTTATGATATTGTGTTATATTTGGTGAGTGTTTTCACTGTTGTATTGGATAAATTGAAAGACGTGGATTAGTTGGACTATTTAGGCTAAATTGAAATCGTAGAGTTGAAATAGGTTACTTGGACTTCATTACTCATATTTAGAATGAGAATGCCTTAGATTTCACAAGACTAAATAAAATGCTTAAGTTAATCATGCTTATGGTTAATTTGGCCATAGCTTATTACACTATTGAAGGTTGCCTTCGTTTTCCTTAGAATTAGCTAAAGTGCATGGGAAGAACCTCTTAGGGCTAATTGTGGCTTGCTATACATCTAAAAAGTTGATTTAGATACCTTAAGCCTAGTTTGGGTAAATTATTCATAAAATTCAACTCGAGGATTAGAAGAGGATTCTTAACCCAATTTAGGCTATGACACATGTTAGGTTTGGTAAAATCAATTATGCTTATTAGACTCTTGGAATTTTTTATGTTGAGGTAATACTGAGAAATCTTTATACTTAATCTTTATGTAAGTTAAGTAAGGGTTGGAACCTATTTATTTTGACATTATTTACGCTATTGATGATACTACTTATGGTGTTGATTATATAAATATACCTTATTCTAGTCCACAGGATGATTATGAACTTAATGTTTCAGTACCAGTGTTGGCTATTTATTATTTACTAGATCGAGTTCGACTATTGATTATTTATCAGTTCAAGCACCGCTATTGATTATATTTATCATTTTTATTCTAGATATGACTAATATTCTATGATGACATACTTTTTATGATTGATGATATAGAGATATGATATTGAAGGTAGTAATTTGGTTATGTTGAAAAAATAAGGAAATGATTATAATGTGGCCTGGTATAAATGGGCTTAGGTGATACATAAAGTCTAGTTGACAAATTATGATTTTTTAATAAATGATTACTAGTGTTTGTTTGATGACTAGCCGATAATTGAATTAATGATAAGGAATGGATAGTCAATTAATGATGACTAGTGTATGGATGATGCTAAGATTTCTATATGATGATGAATTGTAAATGATGGCTAAGCGATGATGAAGATTTGTTATAACGTTGGTCGATTGCTTTATTTTATCATTGAGTGTGCTCTCTAGGCATATGGGAGTCTACAATGAGTTGTTTACTTTTCTGCACAAATTGGTGTATGGGAGCCAATTTCATAATTATGAATGCATATGTTGATGATTTATGTTACATTATATTATTACTCTAATTTATTTACTATTTTCTGTACAGGGGTATTGGAGGTGATTCTTGTTTGTTTCTATACCTTGACTTAGTTATATTATCTTGCATTTTATCATACTTATATAATTTATCTTAGTCGACCAATGATGCCTACTGAGTACCCATTATTTTGGTACTCATACTATACTTCTGTACCTTTTTGGTGTAGATTCGAATACTAGTTGTTGCCATTGGTACATGTTCATGTTGTGTTGATTTCAGAGATATACTGAGCTCTTAGAGTCCGAGTTGACTATTTCCATCTATACTTCCATATTTAGTATTTTGATTTGAGTTAGATGTATTTACTACTCTAGATATTTAGGTTGTATTTCCAATATTAGATGATCTTGTATTGGCTTTACTAGGTCATGAGATAGTATCTTGTATTGATTGTTTTTATCTATTTTGAACACTTGGATTATTTACATATTATGTGCTTGAAATTCACCTATGTTGGGCATTTTCCACCAAATTAACCCATTATAATAGCTCCAGATTATGGTTTGGCTTACCTATTGGCGGTATTTAGTAGGTTCCATCATGACACGCAAATTGTGTCATGACAAGCAACCTTTGGTTCAGATCCCAAGGCTTATGGACTTATTTTGGGCTATTGGAAGAAATTTGGTAAAAGTGGCCCTTAGGTGTAGGCCCCCTATTTTTTCAAAACAACTTCAGATGGAAATTTTGATGGCGTCCTTGAGTCTAGAATGTCAAATTTGATAGGGTCGCATAGTTCATTTGCATTCAAGATATTCTAAATAAATGTCAAAGGGCCGGTGAAAACTTTTCAAAATCCAAGTTGAGTTGGTGCATGAACTCAGCTGGTGCATCCTCTTAAGCAAACGTTTGGTCGCTTAAGTGGACGGCTCTTTAGCAGCCAACTGGTTGCTCTAGCAACTGAGTCTAGTCCCACCATGTTTATTTAGAAGAGGCCTAACTCTAAAGAGGACGTCGCCTAAGCAATGCCTCGGTTGCTTTAGCAGATAACGGACCTATGGTAGGTATCACTTTAGTGGTCCTCTACCGCTTTAGCAGTGACCGTATAAACGACACTTAGGAGGGCATTTATTTCAGCCCTTACCCAATCTTCTCCCATTTCTCATAAGTTCAAAGAGAATATAAATCCCTAAAGAGTGTGGAAATTAGGAAAGTGGTTCTTTGGTGTTCTTGGGGTGTTGGTCACTCAGAATAAAATTTTTGTTATCGTAATCATTGTAAGACTTCATCTAATTCTTCAGTTAATTCTCGAATTTATTCATAAATCCCTATTTTCTTGATTGGTTAATTTTGATATCATTTGAGCTCAGAATTTACCCATTCTTGATTGTAAATAATCCTTGAGCATAGAGGGACATTTTGACAATTTCGTAGTGTGATTTTACAAGCGGGTCCTATATGGGATTTTGACATAATATCAGACCCAAAGCATAAAAATTCAATGTGGGTAACGTTATTCTTGTATTACTGCATGTATCACTATTTTTATAGCATGGAATTATGGAGAGGCTTCTCAAAAAGGGAACTCTCTAATTGACTAGACTTCATTAAGGTTTCTACAATATCCAGGTAGGCTAGGCTTACTCTTCTCTTAGATTGAGCTTAGTTATAGTATCGATATGAAATTATTCTATTTTGGAATTGGGAATTCTGACTTGGTGGTATATTTAACAAATATAGATTATTTAATCGATTAGCGTACTATAATTAGACGCATTAGACCTAACTACCATTGTAAGGTGAATTGTTGTCTTAGGACTTAATGAGTCATACTTAGTACCTTGTAGAGTGACTTTAGAACCTTAGCCTAGTTTTGATAGTAATTTCCTTTTAATAGGTTTCAAGGTTAAAAGTGGGTCCTCCATCCCATCTTATGTCAATATTACCATTAGCTCATTGTTGACTCTCTAGGACTTTATACGTCCTTGCGTCCGAGAAGAACTTAGATATATTATGTCTTAATATGGGCTTATAGGGAGATTTAAAGATCAAATCAAGATCATCAAATTATGATATTATTCTTGGTTTGAGTCTGACATCTATTATGATATTACCTTTAGTTTATGTCTGTTATTCATGATATTATTTTTTATATGAGTCCAACATATAAAATAATACTTTGCATATGAGTCTGTCATTGAGAGGTTATTTATGATGGTTATGAAGCCAGGTCGAGTCTGGTGTTTATTGTGTCCACTGGGTTTTTGGGGTCTCACATTGATTTATGTACTTTCATTTTCATCTTCTGGGCTTAGGGGCCCAGTTATACTATAGATACTTACTTGATAAAATTGAAGAAAATGTGCTATTTAATTCTTGAATAAAGAATTAGTGACATTGACCAACTTAAAGTGTCAAACATAATTAGGAAACCTAATTAAGTTAATTCTGGACTTGATTAATATTTTCGAAATTTTCTAATCTTTTCCAAAATAAAGATCAACCCAAACCACCATTCTATTAAAATCAATCATCTCTCTCCTCTCTTCCAGCACTGTATATCGACTGTGTCACTTACGTTTTTCCCAACCAATAGTTTTGTAAACTTCTCCCTTCAATATTTGGCGACTTCAACCTTCTAGCGACAAATAGTTAGGCTTTGAGTTCCTTTTTGATTTTCAACTATCAGTTGTCGTGACAATATTACTTTCTAGTGATAAAAGCTTTGAGTTCTTCATCTTCCCTTTTCTTATTTCGCAGGTAAAAAAATAGGGCTTTTTAGTTACTAAGAAAAGGAGTAACTTGAGCCAACTTCTCCTCTAGTATTGGTTAACAATTTTAATATTTCCTGCTTGAATTTCAAATGGGGACTGAAGAAAAGCATAATTTCTGGTATTTCTTCCCTTCTCTTTTTGAAGTGAAATATGATCTTTTGTTGTTATTGTAGTTCTTATTGTTGAACTGTTGATCTGAATTGTTAGTGTCTATTGATTTATTTGAAGTTTGATTCCTGTTGTTTGTGTTTGTATATACAAAACAACATTTTTTGTATTTTTGGTCACTGTTAATGTTCTTGGTGTTTGTGTTGCATTGGTGTTGCTGGGTTGATTTGTTGTTATTCTTTGTAAAAATGGTGAATTTGATATTAAATAGTGATATTGCTATTGTTCTATTGAACAAAATCTAGCTACTAGTTTTTTGTCCTACAACAGTTGAACCATCTAATATAACAGATGGACAATTTGTTGGATGAAATCCCATCAACTACTCCAACAAGACATGTCAAGGACTTTGATTTCTCCCAACAGATATTTCATGTATTGGGATAAATGATGCTTCTGTTGGAAGAAATCTAAACTATATTTACAGTTGATTTGTTTCATGACGTTGGCGTATTTATACGTCTAAGAACCATAATTTACCCATATTTTAGCTAAGTTTTGAGGATAAAATGTATAATTATTGTACTTTTAGTCCATTTTCCTTTAAGTGAGCTGACCTATGTGATTAGCATATTTTTTACGTACTAATGATGAATATTTCAGCACTTTGTGGACCTGTGAGAAGCAAAGGAAAACTTCACATTAGAGGGAAGGCAGCTTTTGGACTGAAAGTGATGCATGGGAACTTTTTCCAGGGCAAACCCAGTATTTTTAAATACTTAAGGATGCAGTAGCAACTTAGTGGACAAGGATATTATTAAAAACCTTATTGCTGAATTTTCAGCATAATTCATTCATTATTTAGTTTTCAGATTCTGTAATAGTTTGGAAAAGTGAAAATGGCTAAGGCTACACCAACAGAGAGAGATAAACACGTTATCCTCTCTTATTGTCGCTAATCACTTCCATCGCCATGATTGTTCTAGGTTTTGGTATGATGATTATGTCTACTTTGATTTCCGTTATATCCATGAGTAGCTAAACTTCTCTGTTAGGGTTATGGAAACCTTGTAAGATACTATCTATTACTATGAGTTTGTGAATTCTTGATGTGTTATCCTACTTATATCATTAATCTCTTCATTTTAATTGAATTCTCATGGTTGCAAACATAGGGAATGTGCCAGTATAGCATTAACTTGTTCGATAGAAAAGTTACATGTTTGGAAAAGAGAGTGTGACAAGAAAATAGGGTTTTCAACCTCTATTTACACGTTAATGCCTTAGCAGGATTAACATTCTTGAAGAGTTCATACCATTTGTTATGCACTTCAGGTTTGAGAGTACTAAGGTGAAATAATCCTTGATGGTTGAAAAACACTTGGATTTAGAATTAGAAAACGACTCTCTATACGTGCATGCATGTCTAAATTCCGCATTACTCATAGTTAATAGATAAGTAGAAACTACAAGGTAGACATAACCCTAACTTATCATTCTCTGCGATTAAATCTTACTACATATATCGTCTCATTTTTTACTTTGATAATATTAGTTCACGCCTAAATCAAACCCCCTTTTTCTTTGAATTTTCGACCAACGGTCTACTAATAGTCACAACACTTAGTGACCAGAGTATTCCATGTGGGATTTGACACCCAACCCAGTTGGGTTCTATATTTGACAAAGACCGCTTACACTTTCTAACGAGAGTTTTTATTTGGGCATATCAAATTTTAGTGCCGTTGCCGCGGAATACGGTTGTAAACTAAGTTAGTGATAGTTACTAGACCCTTTGGTCAAAGATTCTCAAATTTTACTTTTTGTTTGTTATTTTTGTTTTATTTAGGTTCGGTTGAGTGCATGCCAAATACTCGAAGCTCTGGTCAACCGTTATTACCTATAAATCCTGAACTACATCTTATTGGTAGAATGGATGTGCAACGAAACATTCAACGGATGGCTACTCAATAGGAGCAGGCTAGATTAGTTGCATTGGTAGTTACTCAAGTGCATCAACAGAATATTGATAACCCAGGTCGAGCAAAAAATCTGGATGATGAGGACCTGGGTGATAATGAGTTACTAAATCCAAAGCGTGCAGATGAGGTGGCAGCGCCCGTGAACATGAGAGATCGTCAAGCTAGAATGAGATTTGAACACCGAGCTGTACAGGTTCCTTTTGATGATGATTATGACGATTTAGATGAGGCTGGTACCACAGGGGCTATTATTCCTCCGCCCATGGCACCCGGAGCTAAGTTCAATATCACCTAGCACCATGATTCAACTATTGCAACTCAAAGGGTTATTTGGTGGACTTGCAGGCAATGATCCGAATATGTATCTGATTAGTTTTATCTAAACATGCAAGTCGTTTGACAATCATAGAGCTGGGCAGAATGCAACTCGGTTGCGCTTATTGCCATTGTCTCTATCTAGAAAGTCAAATTTATGGTTTAAAGGGATAACTCCTGACTCTATTAATAATTGGAGGCAACTGAAAGACGCTTTCCTAGAAAGATTCTTTGCACCATCCAAGAGAGCACAATTAAGAGATGAGATCAACAATTTTCGATAGCTTCCAACTGAAGCTCCCTACGAAACATGGGAGAGGTTCAATAAGAAGCTTATGCGGTGCCCAAATCATCAGAAGACCAATATCCACTTGATGGAAATATTATAAGGGCTTTGAACTCGGTGACTAAGCCAGTGGTTGATAATGCTGCAGGTGGGTCATTCATGGACCTTACTTTTAGTGAGGCAAGTGATATGCTGGATCGTATGACAAAGCATAGTAGAGCTTGGCATACCCGGGATTCTAAGGTAGCAAGCTCTACTTTATCTAATGACATAACTGCAAACAGAGATGAAGAGAAGAGGAACGTGACCGTGATATGGTTTACATGAAAACGCAGATGGATCTTCTTACCAAGCATTTATTATCAGGGAAAACAGAAAAGATTAAGGCCATTGTATCATAGGGAAGAGATGACTCAGATACTGAGGAAGAAGTGAACTACTTGAATAACAAAAGGGTTTCCGAGGAAATGCCCAAGGAAACCAAGGTTGGAACTATTATGAAAAATCCAGATACAAGGACCGCGAGCTAGGGAGTTGGAAGAATAAGACTGACAGGAGTGGTTTGTATATTCCTCCTGGAAATCATGAGGCTGTGGCATTTGTCTCTGGGAAGATGTCCATGGAGGACAGGACGGCTAAGCTATTGAAAGGAGTAGAGGCAACCAACATGGGCATAAATGAGGTAAAAAATGATTTGTCCTTAATAAATCAATTGGTTAACTCGCATTCCACTTCAATAAAACAGCTGGAGCAATAATTGAGTCAACTATCATCAATATTCAATCAAAGAAAGGCTGGTACTTTACCTAGTGACACTGTGCAAAATCTGACGAATGATGGATCGTGTTTGGCTATTACTACCAGGAGTGGTAAGGTGTTGTAAATTCCATCCAAAGGCAAGCAGGTAGTTGATAATATAGAGAAGAATGAAATTGAAGCAGATTGTGATGATTTTGTAGAAGCTGAAAATCAAAATGAGAACGTTCATGATGTTACCCCTAGATGTGTGCAGCCTGAAAAGATCTATAATGGAAGGAAAATAAAAAGAAAGTGGTGGAGAAAACTCTTCCCAATCCACCACCACCTTTTCCTCAGAGACTGAAGAAGAAGGATGATGACACCAGGTTCAGTAAATTCATGACCATGCTGAAGCAGTTGACGATTAATGTGCCTTTGGTGGAGGCACTGGAGCAGATGCCAGGGTACGCCAAATTTATGAAAGACCTTTTAACAAAGAAGCGGGCAGCAAGTTATGAACTGGCGGATAATTTTCATCATTGTACTGCAATTGCGACAAGATCTTTAGTATAGAAGAAGGCAGATCCTGGTGCTTTCTCTATTCCTTGCACGCTTGGATCATTGGATTTTGCTAAGGCATTGTATTATTTGAGGGCTAGCATCAATTTGACACCGCTATCCATTTACAAACAGTTGGGGTTGGGCAATCCTATACCTACCAATATGCAGCTCGTGATGGCAGATAGGTCGGTTAAACCACTTGTTCGTATCTTATATGATGTACTGGTGAAGGTTTCTACCTTCATTTTTCTTGAAGACTTTGTTATTTTTGATTGTGAGGTGGATTATGAAGTTCCCATAATCTTGGGTCGCCCTTTTCTCGCAATAGGAAGTGTGCTTATTGATTTAAGAGCAAATGAAATTTTATTTTGGATGAATGACGAAGTGGTCCATTTTAATGTATGCAGAGCAATGAATCATCCCAAAGATATGAATGTGTTCTCTGTAGATGATGTTTATTATGAGGATGAGAAAGAAGTATCTATAGAGAAGCAGCTTACTGTTGAGCCATTGGTTGTTGTGCTTTTGAATTTTGAGCATGAGAATGTTGAAGAATATGAAGAAACTTTCTGTGCTCTAACAGGAATGGGGTCCTATTCTCATGCCCCTAAGAAGCTGGACCTTGACCTTATTAATCGACCTTCACCACCAGCGAAACCATCCATTGTAGAGCCACCAGTGCTAGAATTGAAAGAGCTACCTAGTCATCTAATGTATGCGTTCTTGGGAAGTGGACATGCACTTCCGATTATCGTTGTTGCTGATTTTGATGAACAACAAGTAGCGGCCCTCATCTTTGTTCTGAAGAGGTATAAGAGAGCCATTGGTTGGACTCTTGCTATTATCATTGGTATCCCTCTCAGGATATGTATGCACAAGATTCAGCTCGAGGAAGATTATGTGCCCACAATTGAGCATCAACATCGTTCGAATCCACATATGCAAGAGGTGGTGAAGAAAGAAATTATTAAGTGGTTAGATGCAGTGGTGGTGTGTCCAATCTCAGACAGCAAATGGGTGAGTCCGGTTCATTGTGCGCCCAATAAAGGGGGCATGACAGTAATCGCAAACGAAAAGAATGAGCTAATTCCACTCAGAGCTGTCACAGGGTGGAGAGTGTGCATGGACTACCGGAAACTGAATTCGTGGACGTTAAAGGATCACTTCCCAATGCCATTCATGGATCAAATACATGATTGATTGGCAGTGAAGGGATGGTTTTGTTTCTTAGATGGTTATTCCGGATACAATCAGATTTGCATTGCTCCTGAAGATCAGGAGAAGACCACTTTTGCATGCCCATATGGTACTTTTACATTCAAACGAATGCCATTTGTGCTATGTAACTCACCAGCCACTTTTCAGCGGTGTATGATGTCCATTTTCTCTAATATGGTTGAATACACCTTGGAGGTGTTTATGGATGACTTTTCGGTTGTAGGTGAGTCATTTGAATTATGCTTGGCAAATCTGAGTATGGCTTTGCAGAGATGTGTTGAATTTAACTTGGTACTAAATTGGGAGAAGTTTCATTTTATGGTTAATGAAGGCATTGTTCTTGGGAATAAAGTCTATGAAAAGGGAATTGAGGTTGATCGAGTCAAGATTGAAGTTACCGAGAAACTACCACCTCTAAATTTTATAAAGGGAGTTCGTAGCTTCCTCGGTCATGCAGGTTTTTATCGGAGGTTTATTAAAGACATCTCCAAGGTTGCTAGCCCATTATGCAAACTTTTGGAGAAGGATGTAAAATTTGACTTTGGTGAAGATTGCGTGAAGGAATTTGAATGCCTCAAAGGAAAGCTAGTTGAAGCTCCTATTATTGTAGCACCTGATTGGTCTCTACCTTTTGAAGTTATGTGTGATGCATGTAGGGTAGCGTTGGGTGCTGTACTTGGAAAAGAAGGATGCAAAGCCAAGGCTAATTAGGTCGGTATTATTGCTTCAAGAATTTGATTTTGAGGTAAAGGATAGAAACAGTTATGAAAACTAAGTAGCTGATCATCTATCCAGACTTGAGAGTGAGCACATAGTTCAACCCGACCTTGATATTGATGATGCATTCCCCGACGAAGAAATCCTAGCCACTATAGTAGAAGACTTACCGTGGTATGCAGACTTTACGAACTACATGGTAAGCAAAGTGATTCCTGAGCATCTTTCATTTCATCAAAAGAGAAAGTTCATGCATGATGTGAAACACAACTTCTGGGATGAGCCGTATCTTTTTTGATGATGTGTTGATGGCATTATTAGGCGATGCATCTCAGATGTGGAGGTGCCTAGCATACTGGAAGAAAGTCATGCTTTCCAAGTTAGGGGTCACCATGCAGGTGATCGGACGGCCAGGAAGGTACTACAAAGTGGCTATTATTGGCCTTTATTATTCAAGGATGCCTACGATTTTGTAAGAAGATGTGATCAGTGTCAGAGGCAAGGCACTATCTTAAAGAACCATGAGATGCCCATGTCTAAAGTGCTTGAGGTAGAGTTATTTGATGTCTGGGGTATTGATTTCATGGGCCCATTTATGAGTTCATTTAGGATGAAATATATCCTAGTTGTTGTGGACTATGTATCCAAATGGGTCGAAGTAGTGACTCTAGCTGATAATGAAGGTAAGCGTGTTGTAGTGTTCTTAAAGAGAAATATCTTCTCAGGTTTTGGGGTACCTCATACCATCTTAAGCAATAGAGGATCACATATTTGCAACAAGTTGTTCAGAGCCGTATTGGTGAAATATGGGGTTAAGCAACATAAGGAACTACACTTTACCACCCACATACTAGTGGGCAGGTAGAGGTTTCTAATCGGGAGATCAAGTTGATCCTTGCTAAGACTGTAAATGCTAGTAGGAAAGATTGGTCTCGAAAGCTGAACGATGTCTTATGGGCTTATAGGACTGCGTTCAAGACACCAATTGGCATGTCACATTGCCAACTAATTTATGGGAAGGCTTGTCACTTGCCAATTGAGCTAGAACATAAAGCACTATGGGCACTGAAGCAGCTTAACCTGAATTGGGATGATGCTATTAATCTGAGATTGGAACAGCTAAAAAAGATGGATGAGTTCTATCTACATTCGTATGAAAGAGCATATCTCTACAAGGAAAGGATGAAAAAGTACTATGATCAGAGGATTATCCAATGAAACTTTCAGAAGGCTGATTTGGTATTTTTTTCAACTCCAGACTGAAGCTATTTCCGGGTAAGTTGAAGTCTAAATGGTCTGGTCCATTAAAAATTAGCCAATTCTACTCGTCTGGAGTAGTGGAGTTAGAAAACAATGATGGTGGTTTCTTTGAGGTGAATGGCCAACAAGTGAAGACATATATCGGTCCACTCGACTCGATAAAATGTATATCCACCATCTATCTCGATGAAGTCTGAGTAATCGAGATAACCATGTCATGCTGCCATAAAAAATCAGGTGCTACATGGGAGGCAACCCATCATTTTTAATCGTTTTGTTTTACTAGGAGTTTGTTTTTGTTAAATAAAAACTCAAAAAGAAGAGTCGAGCCATGACCAAAACTAAGGCACTTGGTGGGAGGCAACCCATCCTTCTAACATTTTTTGTTGTTTTTGATTAAGTATAGGAGCAAGATGTATAAAGGAGGCGATTAGTCCTGAATTTTGATTTGAAAGTGAGCCATGCGAAAGATGGTAAGTTAGGAATGATGGAACAAAGGCTATCAGCTAGGCATTGCCTATGCCAATGTAGGCAATAGACAAGGCATTGGCTATGCCATTGCCTATGCTCACTGCCTCACATAGGCAATGGACAAGGCATTGCCTATGCCAATGTAGGCAATGCTATAGGCGCCACCTATGCCAATCTAGGAAATACTATAGGCGCCGCCTATGCCATTGCCTATGCTCACTTCCTCACATAGGCAATAGGCAAGGCACTGCCTATGCCAGCGTAGGCAATAGGCAAGGCGCCACCTATGCCAATCTAGCCAATACCATAGGCTCCGCCTATGCTAGCATAGGCAAAGAAAAATGCGCCGCCTACTTATGCTTTTTTGCCTTGTAAATGGGTTCAAAACGACCCATGGATAATTCTTTAAATAGATCCTCAACCATAGAACACAAACCAATTGTTTGCTCAACCTATGCGCCGCCCGAGCTCACATATTCTCTCCAAGTTTTTCTTTTTTCTCATCTAATCTTGCAAGCTCATCTTCTTGATCCATAAAGCTATTCTTTTATATTCCATAGTTGTTGAAATACTACACTTATAATGATTTATTAGATTTTGAAGTGGTTTTTGGTGATAAGAATATGGTTAGTTTGTTATGATGAATCTTGTCGAGTGAGAGGATTCGTGTAGGTGTTCTTGACTTTACTCAAACTTGTATTTGATTGGTATTAACTGTCATATTTTTATGGAATTGAAATTATGATATTAATGCATAATCTTGAAAGTTGTAAGCTTGAGTGTTTGAATGATTCGTTTATCGAGATACTGATCATGATTGACCACAAGCATAAAATGGTGTGATTATTTCTATACAATAACCTGATACGATCTCTATGTGGTAGTCTTGTACAAAAAGTGCATTAATCCAATAAAGTAAATTATGAAAGGATAGTCAAGATTACATGAAAGTATGACTGTGTTAAACATGTTGTTGGAACATACCGCTTAAATGTATGTCGATGAAGTCTGAGTAATCGACATCGCTCACTTAATTAGTCTGTGCCAACAAATTAAGTGTGGGGTGGTGCCATTACTATTTGCTTTCCGATTATAGTGAATCTTTTGAGATGAAGGTAACATGACTCTATTGTGATCTCTGGTAGAATGTCCCCAAAAGGACGACAAGGAAAAGAAAAAGTTTCTACCTCATAGAAAGGTCAGAAAAGGTCAAGAAAATAGCAAGTTGAGTCCTCCTCTATGCAAATACCTCGATGCACTTTTGGAATCAAGTGGGTTCTAGAGGAGGAAGGGAAGGAGTGGTATAGGAATAACAAAGTAAAAAAATATGGTCATATGGATTTGATGCAGAAGGAGAGTCTAGAAAAGAGAGACCCCTGCATTTTGGCTAAAATCATGGCACTAAATCTTGACTTCATTTTTTGAGATATGGGGGAATTCAATCTTGATATAATGCGAGAGTTTTATGCCAATTGGTCCCCAAAGACTACCGGAAGTGAAGTGAAGATTCGGGGTCAAATCCTACAATTGAACGTGGAGTTCTTCAAATCTTTTATGGGCACTCCATCTGTAGATCCAGCACCACTCAAGGAGCTTTATCACAGACCTCCCTACAAGGCCATCAGACATACACTTTGCGGAACAAGTTCCATGACCCGGTGGATTCGTCAAAAGGATAATGGTCGTCACAACACTTACCCATACACTTCTTTGAATAGAGAAGCTCGCATATGGTTAAGGATAGTCAACTCTTGCTTGATTCCTGGGACACAGTACATAACGATCACAGGTGATCAAATATGCTTGGTGTATGCTATGATAGCGAATATTCCCATCAACATTGGAACGGTTATACGATCGTCAATGCGTAAAGCAAGGCTGCACAAAAGGTCCCATTTCAGTTTCGGCAATTTGTTGACTGCGATCTTGAAGAAAGAGCACATTGAAGAGGAACCCGAAGACCATAAGCTTCCACACAAACTGAAGAAGGTTGATCTCATGAAAGTTAAAGAGCCTTTAAATGGTCAAAGCATCAACCTTACCACTGCTGAGAGACATGCTCGAGATGAAATATTCTTTTTCCATCTATATGGCATGACTAGGTTTACTATGATGAGTGGGGGTCGTGTTCCGACTGATGCAGAACTTCAGCAGTTGGACTATGACTACCCGCTTAATGAGCATTCGCAGGCCATGTATAGAGTGGGGGTACATTTTGAGAAACCTCTCAATGATGACGTTCCAACTGACGATAATCACCGACTGCCAGACTCAGATGTGGAGGACAACTCTGATGATGACGACTCTGATGATGATTCCGACAGAGGGGGTATGACCCCAGACATAGAAGAGTAGTCCGACTAATCAGGTTTCCTTATTTATTTCCATTGAGGGTAGTGTGTCCCGTCTTAGTGTGGGGTGCGGGTATCTGTATGTTGTATTGTACTTCTTTGCCTACATTTATTTTTGTTCATTTGAATTAATCGTAGTTAGTTACTTAGTTAGATTTTAGATTTTGCATGAAATTGTTCTGATAGATGGCATGGTATTATAAAAAGAGTTTGTGCTAAATCATTACTATTGAGACATTTAGGCTCTAAGTGTGACTCACTGTGTGATAATTGTGTGGTTTAATTAATTCATCTATTGGGTCAAGAATCTATAATGCTCCCAATTAAGTTGACCATGTTCCTTGTGTGGGTGAGGTTATTGTACATTCTTTGTTGTGACTAATGCTAGAACTTGCCTGGTGTGTGTTTAAAGCGAAATAAAGAGTGTGAGTTTAGGAGATGATTTAGGCATTTCATTGGCTGCCCCGAATTTGTCTATCTTCTTTTTACCTATCCTTGTACATTGTCCTAGTAAACACCCTTTGAGCCTTTAGCTATGTTTCTTTGGCAGCCTCATATATAGCCTAATCCGTTTTTTTTTCAAGACCATAATTTGATCCAAATTCCTAAGCACTTTAAATTGTAGAGTCATGTGGCAAAATAAGAGGAAAATGGTGAGAGTGATGCCTTATAGTGTATTGGTACTTGAAAATGTTGTAAAAAAGAGTGGCTATCATAGAGGTTCTTTATAAAAATAATTAAATAAATAAATAAATAAATAAAATATAATAAAAAAAGAGAGAAATAGAAAAATAAAAAGATAGTTGTGTTTATGATTGAATAACAAAATAGGTGAAAGGGGTTGGTAGATGAAAGGAAGGTAGAGGGGTTGTAAAAAGATAAGTGAAAATAGAATAATGTAGTGTATTAAAGCTCTTAGGGAACATAGTCACTATTTCTGGCCAAAATAGTCCTACCTGTCCCTTAGCCTACATTACAACCTGTAAAGACCTATTTGATCCTAAGCTTTGCATTCTGATATTAGTGGAGCATTACACTAAGGGGAAGACTATGGTCATCAGTTGCAATATAAGAATTCTTTGTGAGAGTGAGAACAAGGAGAGTCTTATACCCATGTTTCGAAAAATGCAAAACTGTGAGTGATTATGGGTTATATCTTGTGAGAGCACACATGGTTGATAATTGTTGGGTAGTTTTATATGATTCTTTGAGGATTAACTTGTGGATATGAATTAAACATCCTAATGAGTCTATGTTGGAGGTTGGGTTGTTTCTAGTAATGATCCAGAAACCTACTATTCATTAACAACTGTCGTGCATGTCTTGTTGAACATTTTGTGTTGCTATTGTGAAATTCTAGTTAGGTGTTTGCATGGATGTAATATTTTGTTCGACGACAACCAAAGCTTTAAGTGTGGGGTGGTGATGTTGGGCATATTTATACGTCTAAGAACCATAATTTACCCATATTTTAGCTAAGTTTTGAGGATAAAATATATAATTCGTGCACTTTTAGTCCATTTTCCTTTAAGTGAGCTGAACTATATGATTATCATGTTTTTCAGGTACTAATGATGAAGATTTCAGCACTTTGTGGACCTATGAGCAGCAAAGGAAAACTTCACATTAGAGGGAAGACAGCTTTTGGACTGAAAGTGGTGCATGAGAACTTTTTCCCGGGCAAACCCAGTATTTTTAAATACTTAAGGACGCAGTAGCAACTTAGTGGACAAGGATATTATTAAAAACCTTATTGCTGAATTTTCAGCATAATTCATTCATTATTCAGTTTTCAGATTCTGTAATAGTTTGGAAGAGAGAAAAATGGCTAAGGCTACACCAACGGAGAGAGAGAAACACGTTATCCTCTCTTATTGTTGCTAATCACTTCCATCACCAAGATTGTTCTAGGTTTTGGTATGATGATTATGTCTACTTTGATTTTCGTTGTATCCATGTGTAGCTAAACTTCGCTGTTAGGGTAATGGAAACCTTGTAAGATACTATCTATTACTATGAGTTTGTGAATTCTTGATGTGCTATGCTACTTATATCATTACTCTCTTCGTTTTAATTGAATTCTCATTGTTGCAAACATAGTGAATGTGCCAGTATAGCATTAACTTGTTCGATAGAAAAGTTACATGTTTGGAAAAGAGAGTGTGACAAGAAAATAGGGTTTTCAACCTCTATTTACATGTTAATGCCTTAGCAGGATTAACATTCTTGGAGAGTTCGTACCATTCCTTATACACTTTAGGTTCGAGAGAGCTAAGGTGAAATAATCCTTGATTGTTGAAAAACACTTGGATTTAGAATTACAATACGACTCTCTTTAAGTGCATGCATGTCTAAATTCCACATTACTCATAGTTAATAGATAAGTATAAACTACAAGGTGGACATAACCCTAACTTATCATTCTCTGCGATTAAATCTTACTACATATATCGTCTCATTTGTTACTTTGATAATATTAGTTCACGCCTAAATCAAAACCCCCTTTTTCATGGAATTTTTGACCAACAGTCTACTAATACTCATAACACTTAGTGACCAGAGTATTCCCTGTGGGATTCGACACCCAACCCAGTTGGGTTCTATATTTGACAGTGACTGCTTACACTTTCTAACGAGAGTTGTAATTTGAGAGTATCATTGCACAAACCAGTTATCTTTTTGAAAATATGAGTGACCTATAAAAAAAACTCACAATAGTATAGAAACTATTTTTACTATTTACAACAGATTACTTATCTATTGCAACAGGTTAGTTATATGTTTCAATCGATAACACACTTGTTTCAATATATGTGTGATATATTGGAACTGTTATTTTACTGTATTGTACATGTTATATTTACTGTTATCCTTTTTTTAATGATTCTTTAATAAATTATAATCTTTTTTATTTTCTTAGTATTTTTAGATAATATATCTCCCAAAAGAAAAGAAACCAAATCAAGTCAAAGTAAAGTAACAAGTGAAGCAACTAGGCTACATCCACTAACCTATAAGCTTGCTTTACAGACATTATCTCAATCAAAAGCATAACATAATGAACAGGGGAATGAGAAATATTTCAAAAGAGATTATCCAAATAGTAATAGCCCTTCCACCGAAGTGTTGATCAAACCTTTTAGCATTGAAAGTTATCCTGTGAGAATGCAATGTGATGGTTCCATATATTTAATCGGTGATTTCGTAGTTAAGTCAGCCATGGTAAACTCTTGTAATGCCTTTAGAAAAATACTTTGAGACCAAAAATTGGATGCTTATTTCAGGAAAAGCTGCTTTGGGGAATATCTTGATTTGTTGGAGGACAATAATGCTCATTTCCAAATAAAAATGGTATATGATCTTCTTATACGCAGGATTATGTATAAAAATAATGATAATATGGATGAGGTGTGGATAAATTACTGTGATGTGCCTATATATTTTGGCTGGAAGGAGTTTGCCATAGTTTCTAGAATAAAATGTTATCCTGCTTCTCCTTTTCATTTAATACCTATTCTAACCCAAAAAGGCATCGTGCATACCTGAAAGGGCAAAGGCAAGTCAAGTGATGGTTATGGCTTAGTATCCCTTGTTGGTAAAAGTTTCAAAAACAATAATCTGATAGAACCATTGAAAGGTAAATGACTTTCAAAGAAGCACAAGCAATCATTGTGCTTGGTTTGGTTTGTACATAATATTATTTGGGAAAAAAACGTTAAGAACAATATACCACGTGGTTTAATAAAGCTCTCCGAGGATCTTGAGGCATTTAACAACTATCCTTGGGACTATGACAGCTTTAAAATGACTGTTAGGTACTTGTTGACTCTGTTAACGCCAAAGACAGTCAACTTATATGGCATTCTATGGGATTGCATGGTAAATATTTCCTTTATTATTTTTCATTATTTTTCATTAAATAACTTTTGCTTTAATGAAGTTATTTTTATAGGCTTGGGCATTTAAATCCATTCTTTATTTAAGACAACAAATAAACAACTGGGAAGAAGTTTCATATCCCAGAATCATGAGATGGTTGTCGGCCAAAACTAATAAAAATACAAAATTTCTTGATCTCTTCAACCCCTTTAAGGAAGCAATAAGTCTAATTCTAATTAAGTTTTTGTTTTAATTAACAATTTATTTAAATGATTTAATCATAACTCTAATATACGTACTGATTTATTTTAGATTGTGCACCCATGGCTTATTTTGACCACTCGAGCATTGATGATGACATTTTTTCATATTTATAGTTGATACAAACTTTATGGGAACCTCAGATCATTGATATAATAAAAAAGAAATTGTTTGGAGCAATAACCACGACAAGAAAAACAACAATTTTGGAGGTGCGCTTGTTGTTACTGATGGTGTTAGCGGTGATGTAGTTATTGGTAGTAGTAGGGGTGCTTCTGTTAGGTATAATGATCCTTTTCTTGCAGTTTTTGAAACAACAAACCATTATGATTATGATCATATTGGTTTTACATATTTTTCCCCTCCTAGCGAATGTTCTACATACAAATGTCAAGACTGCAAGACGAAACATGATGAAATGATTAATGTTATTAATGCATTAACTACTAATGTAAAAGAATTTACATCTAAGAGGGGTGTCATTACATCAAATAAGATTTCATATCCATACACTCCACTAGATATTAAGACTTCTAAGAGTAGGAGGAATGAAATTTCCAAGGCATCATGAAGCATAAAAAAAGCAAAATTGCAATTTCTTTGTTTTTGTCTTGCACTTTTGATCAATGTACAAAGGCCATAGGAGAGCAACATGAGTTGAAGAAGGAAAATGTATATCATCTATTCCAACTAACAAATAGACTACATATATATTCCAACAGATGATACACCTGCTGAAAATTATCAAACAGATATATGCATTGGTGTAATAGTTAACTAACCTGTTGCATTAGATGCATTATAGGTTGCAAAATATGTCTCATCTATTTTATAAAATCAAATAGGCGTTCCTACTATTTTAATTTATACCAACAGTTGACCTATTTGGTGCAACAGATAGGTCATCTTTTTGGACAAATTAAATCAAGACTTCCTACTTTTTTAGTCTATCCAAACAGATGAGTCATATGTTGCAACAGATGGGTCATTTATTGGAAACTATCATACAGTTCTTCCTTCTATTTTAATTTGTCCCAACAGATTATCCATCTATTGCAACAGATAATTAAAACTGATGACATCCTTTTTTCATTTTTTTTATCTTTGTGATTAGCATTGACAATTCTGGCTTTCCAGGTGGATGTTACAGTAGAAGCTACTGCTGAACCACATAATATAACTATTGATAATCCATCAACAACTTCCAAAAGATGAAGAGAAATTAAAGCTTGTTAGTCCGAAAGAATAAAAGAATTGCTTGTTTGAAGGTTTCAACATCTCAGACAAGGCTCCATAAAAACTAACAAAGTTGATCGACTCCTATTCAGTATGTATTGCTGATGGGCAATTAGAGCTTCATGCCGGTAGGTACATAAATCATTTTTAAATAAATTTATTTATACAATTATTATTGTAAAACCATGAAATTAACACATATGATGTCGCCCAAAACTACTCTCCAAATAGAAGTATTCTGCAGTCAATAGAAAATAATAACCCTATTGGTTGGGGTCTTTCCTACAAGAAAAATATGAATAATTAGTTGACTTGATGTAATCCACAAGCAGTAAAGGAAAGTAAATTGTTGTGGTGGGAATTTTAGTATCAATTGGAAGTAGTAACTGAATCTTAAGTCCTTTTGAGTTGTAGACAATAGGAGGGGAATACTAGGCTTGTGTTCCCCCCGGCTTCTAAACTCCATAAATTTCTCGTGATCAAACCAACTATTTTGTTATTTTGTATAAAAGTATACAAGATAGGTATTATCAGCCGCTTATTAGGCATGAAGAAAAATCTCACCCCTTACTTATTAGGTTTCAGGGCGTTGCCTTGTTGCTCCTTGCTACAACCTCAGTTCACTTTCACTTATTAGAATCAAGTGATTAGATTGGACAGGGGACTAAAAGCTAGGGGTAAAATGATCCTAATTCATTATTTTAACTTATTTTCCCAATCACAAACTCCTTATTAGGGAAGGATACAGATAAAAGCTATCTCTAACTACTGCAACTACTTGAGATTAATTATTGTGAAGAATATTAAGATACATGCATAAACTACTGAATAGATGAGTATCAAACTTCCTCTACTTATCTAATACACAGGGTCCCATAACCTTAGTTAAGGAGATTATCTACTCATGTTTGTGCAAGAAACCATGATCAATAAAGATCACATAACATCAATTGCACAAGAATAATATGAATTAACTTCTAAGTTTTAAATTGAATAAGAACTCAAAATATCAAGAATAATTGTTATAGTATTGTAAGAACGTATATCCTATGATAAGAATGCGTAACCAAATAAAAGTAAACCATAGGGCATTTATAGTATGTCAAAATAACATAAAAATCCTGATAAAAATGGGAAAGATAAAGTGATGTCGGCAATAGGTACGACTCAATCTTTAACTCATATCAACATCATACGAGTCATACCCTACTTTCTAGTATCCATTCCAGGGTCCGGTCTCTAAGTCTTCAACTTTCAATTCAATATATAGCTTCGTCTTATGAGTCGTACTTGAGTGTACGAATCATGTTCTTCACTCGTACGTACCTGGGACTTTTGTGTTTCCAAACTTTGAACACTGGTTTGTGTATGACTTCCCTATAGGAGTCGTACTTAGACTTTCGACTCATACACTTTTGAGACTTTAAATTTTGGATTGTAGCTTAGGTTTTGTTATTCTTATGAATTCTGTATATGACTCATTCCTTGGCTTACAACTTGGATACTTGAGTCGTATTTTCCCCATACTTAGCTTTTCAAATTGGATTTTGGCCCTGTTGTGTATACGATTAAGCTTATGAGTCATATCGCATGTTTACAACTCAAGGGCTAATTCGTACCTTGATCAAAATTGTTTTTTTCAAGGTCTTTTTCTTTTCTTTTCTTTCAAACACTGTAGTAGACCTGTCTTACCTTTAATATACACCAAGGTGAATCATATCAAACAAAATATCCTAAGTTCAGACATAAACTCATAGTTTTAAGCATTGAAAGTGTCGTGTTTCCCTGACACATCAACACCCTCAACTTTGACTTTTGCACATCCTAAGGCAAATAAAACCAAGCACAATTTCTAAATACAGAGATGATGCTTAAACAGGAAGATCTTAAGCTACCCATGGCAGTGATTTTGAACTTGATTTTAATCTTGTCGTTCCACTCCTAATTATAAATTTTAAAATTGAAATTGTGTGTAATGATTTACCATACATAGAAACATAAGGGAATCTGATAATGGCATTACATTAGCAATAGACAACACGGCATAGACACCGATTACATTCACCAAACAATTGATCAACTTAGAAATATAGCCCATGTATAATCACAGTCAAAGATATCCTATTTACGCGTCATACGGATAAACCAATCTATTCAAGGATATAACAAATGACTCTCTCGCTCACAAAAAAGTGCCACCTGTGTATATAGAATACCATTGGATTTCCCATATGCTTTTTTCCTAAGTTCTCAGACTTTTTTTGTAGGATCACTATAGGACTTTACTCAGCTTGTAACGTAGGATTGGGTCTTGTTTGATATCTTTTCTGATTCATATAGTGACAAAGCCTCCTGGACATTATACATTTCTCGGGGTCCACTTATTTTTCTACTTCTTCTTTTATTTCCAACCTTATGTCTCCCTTTTCTTTTATTCACATTCTAATTGCCCAGATGTAGTTCTCTAATATTTATTTTTCCTTTATTTTTATTTTGCTTTTTCATTGCACTTTTCTTTCTTTTATTTTCACATCTGCTCAAATTTCAACTATTTTCCCTATCCATATTTTCTTCGTACTTATTTTCTCTCACGTATCCCTATAACAGCCAACATCAACTTAGATAATTTATATGAGTTGAGGTACATAGTGTCCAAAGGAGTACCATGGATAAAGGAGGTTCATTGTAAGGTAAACGGGAAGGTAAAATCAGTGTAAACAAGAAAATTGGTCAAATAAGGCTCAAATATTTGGATTAAAGGGATTCACTCTTTTGGTTAGGGCATTTAAAGCCTAAGTGGACTCACATAAAAAGGGACTATGATCATCTACTACCAACTGTCCTAGACCAAGGTAAAATTTGTGCAGGAGGGAAAAATTTGCTAAGAAGCTATTTCTTAAAATCATGCCAACTAGTGATAGATACTTTCAGGAGTTCCCCTAACCCATGTATTGCTTTACCTTTCAAAGAAAATGGGACAACCTCAACCTCAATCTAAATGCTTCTTGATCTAGCCCAGGAATAGTGTAAGATGTGCAGATCCCAAGAAAATTGGCAAGGTGTATGTTCGTGTCATCCTTAGCTGCACCCATAAATACACCTTTTAGGTTTAACAACTGGATTATAGCACTAGTAATATCTAAATTTAAATTAGAGGATAACAAAGAAGGAATAATGACTTTTATCTCATTAGGCTCGACATAATGCATATCTTCTTCATCCCCCTCATAGCAATCTAAGTGCTAATATAAAAGATATCAATGGATCCTTTCCTCCCCAAAATCAATGATCATATAATTGTTGTAGCCTGACTAGTCCACCCTATTAAGATACCACATCTTCTGCAATAAGTCTATCCTCTTAATCTTCTCTTTATTCTCGCTCTAATAGTTGTTGTGTTTTGATATTTATAACATTCTTGTGTTTAGTGGGGCATGCAGGAGTGTCACATTTGGATCTAAGTGTGCAGAATCTTTAACCCTATTATGAACTTGTCCTAGCATCCTTCATGATGTTTGAAGGATTCTCTCTAGCTCTAGATCTAATAAAAGTAAGGGATTGCCTCTACTCCTAAAATTTGGCATAAAACGGCGTACACTAAATTAAGAACAAAAAATAAAAACCCACAAAATTAACCAATTCAATTCACTACTCAAACCATCTTCCCTGATAATAGGGCAAAATTTTAATGTCGCCCAAAACTACACTTCAAATAAAAGTGTACTTTGGTTGATTGTAAATATAATAACCCAACAAGGTCGTGGTAAATCCCACAAGAAAAATATGAATAGTTTCTTGACTTGATATAATCCATGAGCAGTACTGGAAAGTAAATGGGGGTATTTTAGTATAAAATAAAGGTACTAACCGAATCTTGAGTGCTTTGAGTTGTAGAAAATAGGAGATGAACACTAGGATTATGTTCCCCTAGCTTCTCTACTCCATCAGTTTCTCATGATCAACCCAACTCTTCTGTTGTTCTACATGCAAAGTCTGTAAGACTGTTATTATTAGCCACTTACTAGGCGTGATAAATGTCACCCTTTACTTATTAGGTATCAAGGTGTCACCTTGTTTCTCCTTGCTACAAACTTAGTTGGTTTTCACTTATTAGGATCAACTGATTAGATGGGACGTAGGTACTAAAAGGTGGAGGTAGAAGTATCCCTGATGAGTAGTAAATTTACCACTCATTTACACTCGACAATCATGCACATACCATGTTTCAAATGAATAAAAGAGACCTATGTATAATTCAATGCACTAATATACATATTTTACAGGCATACTGATTATGATATAAAAACATATGTACTTGACCTAAAAAGGATCAAAGTAAAAGAGTGAAAGTGTAGTTGGAAGACCTGGAGAAGAAATATGCCTCAGTTACCGCGACTTTGGTCTGAGGGCTGCACTCACGGACAATAAAGATGGTTAGCAACCACAGTCATATTGATCTACATGTGGTCCCACTAGATTCTATCACGATAAATCTGGTTCAATCACAGTCACACATGATTTAAATCAGGGGTAGTTTCATAATTTTCAGTAGCTAACCCCAAGCCCTTTAAAAGATTAAAACCCTTTCCCATTTTGGGCATTCTAGAGAACAGTAACACTTTGAATTCAATATTGAAACCCTAAATTGGGAAAGAATTATAATTTTGATTTGGGATATTTTGATTTTGGTATTTGTGAAGAATGGATGCCATGAACAACCCATTTACTATATGTTTCTCTATTTCTTCATGAGTAGATAAATCTTTTAGTCTTGGGATAATATTGAACTAACGTTTAAATTAGTTATGGGTTATGATGTATTTGGGTACATGCTAGTTATATGATAATGCGTTATACTATTGCTTGATTAACCCAAATATCACATAGGTTTTGGGTGAAAACACCATGCTCTTGAAAGCCTAAACCATCCTTGAAATAGGGATTTAGTAGAACCTAAGGAATCCTCATCATCCTTGAAAGAGGGATATGGTAACCAAGGCAATAGTATATAATTATTAGGTTTAGTTTACTTATTTACACTATCTTAGACATAAGGGTGACTTTGTAGTTGACTTTACCTTGGGTATCATCCTATAAAAAGGATTCCCAAATTAAGGTAGTGGGTCAATATGATGGTCACACTTGATAGGTACATGAAGGGTCAGCAAGTGAAATCTTTGATGTTTTACTGAGAAATTAGCCTCAAGGGTCCCAGACCTAGCGTACCAAATTAGTAACTTACTAGTATGTGCAACAAATCTTACACACCCACACCTACGTTTCCCTTAGGTAGAAATAATCACAAGCTTCTTCAAATATATAGGTTAAATTAAAGTTTGTTGTTTAGTTTGTGAAATTAAGTTAGTAGTGATATACATTTCTCCGTTAACAACCCCCAAATTTTGATTATGACGTCTAATGTACTAATACTTTGGGTATTATCATACTGGAACTTAATTACCCACAAGATTAAAACTCTATC
Organism: Capsicum baccatum var. pendulum; assembly: GCA_030864225.1. Taxonomy (NCBI): domain Eukaryota; kingdom Viridiplantae; phylum Streptophyta; class Magnoliopsida; order Solanales; family Solanaceae; genus Capsicum; species Capsicum baccatum. Next base: position 47,873,274 of record CM061558.1, read on the forward strand.
TTTCATTCCTTATGGATTCAACCTTAATATGAGTTGGGATGTTGACAATGACTATCCTCTACCACTTTAAATGGTATAGGTCTACATTATCAAAATGACACTATTGTTGGGGAGTGAAATTCAATTTTCATTTGTGTGATGTTTGACAACAACAAATAATTATTTGTACAAAGATTAAATCAATAATGCCTACAATAGTTATTGTAAACAATAACAGAAAGTTTTTTGAACTGAAGAATGCTTAATCAACATTATCAAAGGTTTTAGAATTCCAGCTGGCTTAACTTGGTATTTGGTCAACGAAGTGTATATCCTAATCAATTGCCGTTATAAGTATCATTGGGTGTTGGTTTCCATTATTTTAAAAGAGAGGTGCATCTAATTTTACGACAAGATGTTGGGAAGGAGACATTTTGGGCCGGCGTCTGAGATACAAAATTTGACAAAAATATTACCTACTTACCTTAATATAAGTGGCTTTTTGTACAAAAAAGTTTGTACTGATTGATCGACAGTTGAAGCATATCAGGATAAAATGGGTAATCCATTTGATCTAGAATATGTTGAATGAATTTTTCAACAACCCTTGGTATCCTGGAAGTATCAATCAAGTAGCATGATTTAGTTTCATTTCAAAATTTCACAATGCTTACATTAATTGCAAGATATGTATTTTAGTTTCATTTCAAAATTTCAAAATGCTTACATTAATTGCAAGATATGTATTATTTGATTTTTACAAATGATTACAATATTTTTGTTGTCGCTTGCACTGAGTACTGGACCAACTAATTACAAGTATCAAATGATGGACTTGATGCCGGATTAATCAATAAAATATATGCTACTTTTTTATGGAAATATGGAGAAGTGAAAGCTCAGAAACCGTATGCAAGCGTTATTAAAGATCCATGATGACCAAAGTAGATATGTGTAGCACAGGATGAAGAACAACTTCCATATTGAGTAGATATTTACTGTCAAAGTAATAAAATTGCCTTAAGAATTGTTGGCACCAAATTATAGATTGCTCAGTTATTTGTTAAGTAGATCATCTGTACCCATAACAATTATTTTACATTTCATTCATTTGTTAATTTATTACATGTTATTTCTGAAGGCTTTGATTTATATTTTGTCTATGTTATCCTTGGATTTAAATGTATTAACTAAAATATAATAGTGGATTCGAATATTGCAAAATATAATGTATCTGTTGAAACAGATGTCATATCTATTGAAAATTATTAAATAGATTTATACGTATGTTTCTATAGATAAACTATCTATCATAACAGATAGACTATCTGTTGCAACTATTAAATAATCTGTTGTATTATAAAACAATCAATTTTCATAATAGATAGACTATCTGTTACAACTAATAGGCAACCTATTGCATTACAAGAAATTCAATTTTCAGCAAATATAAAAATTTATCATGAAATAAAAATTGTCATGGTGCTTGTGTTTCTACATCATTTTTTTTATACACTGGCTCCAAGCATTTATTAAGTACGCCATAAGCCCAGACCTCTTGCATCCTTGTCACAGTGTTGTCTTAAAGTAAGTTCATTGGGTTGGACATGTCTGTGCCGGTCAGCAAATATTGGATGTGTTCAAGTGCATTTTATTTTTTGGAAAGTCTTTGTCCTTATCCTTGTTTCGACCATCAAAATCCCATGTTTGCTTCATTAGTTTTGCTAGCAAACGATTCATCTATCAACTTTGCCTCAATAAGTTGGGGAATAATATGACAAATAGTTGATCTTGGTATAAAAATCTGCCTCGTTAAAGATGGGCAAGTTGCAGTCATAAACCTTCATCATTACTTTCTCGAGCAGTATCTCAACAACTAGAAAATATTTTTTCTCCACATTCATGATAGCAAGAATCCTCCTTGCTTTGGTCCAGTCCTTGTTGTTTGGATATGGATTTTTTCTTTTAGCATAATTAATCATATATTTATCCCATTCAAACCCAAAAACCAACAAATCAAATCCTGGACCACTAGAAGTTGATACTAGCTTAGTGAGGTCTGTTATCCTATTGGTAGCATAAAAAACTTCTGGGTACGCTAATTGTCTGCCCCTCATGAAGCAAAGAATCTCATCAACATACTGTGAGGTATGAAGATATTTTTAAAATATATTATTAATTTTAAAAACGAAACATAAAGTGGAAAGACGCAATAGATCTATTGCACAGAGTTCTCTTAATCTATTAATAAATTACCCATCTAATTCAACTTATATAATAGATAGGTAATCTGCTATAACAGAACCACCACCAGTTGCACCAGAATACCCAACTATTGTAACAGATAATCCATATCTGTCATTTTTTTTATTGAGTAGAGTAGAAGGCTAGGTTAGGAAAAGTAAACTTACCTTGTCCACGTACCACTGATACATATCTGATATATTCTTGAAGTCTTTAGGGGAAAACATATGCATAGTGAATTCTTTTGTGCATTGCTTGGAATTTATGTTCTTTTTTAGAGCAACTACATGTTTGGTGTCAAGTTTATCATATATGTCTACCCTCTTCAATGGTCCTTAAACTTTAACATCTTTTGGACAGGAAGGAGTTGTAATTTTTTTTTGGTTTTATAATTGAGAGTATATGTCTAATTGTTCTTTCATCCTTCCTAACCGCCACTATAGAAGTGTATGGAACACTTATCTTTTTTGATGGTATGACAACCCTCTTGGATTTTTATTCCTCAACAGTTTTGGGATAGCCTCTACTTTTGAAAGAGTTTATCATATATGACCATTCACTCATTGCATTTACAATGAGAATATGAGGGTAAAGAGGGCTGAGAAGGACCAATATAAGGGTTAGAAGGATCGGTGTAAGGGTGAGAGGGACCAATGTAAGAGGTGATTTAAAATATATTTATTTTTTCTTGAGCATTGACATGCTCATCCTTATGAATGGCAGCAGTAGAAACATGGATACCAACAACATCAATAAATCCATAAGAAACACCCCATAAGCAGCATTCAAATCTGTTGTTGTAGGTTCGTCATGAAGAGCTTCAACATTAGGTTGACCTTTCCTAACTGCTCTTCTTTTGGTTGTTTCTCCAGCTAATTTCTTATTTATTAACTCCATCATTGGGCCTGCGATTGTATCAACAAAACCTAGAGTAATAAAAAAAGTCATTCCCAACACCTGCTCTATAGGCATATCCATGGATGCACAACCTAAAAGAAAGGGTAGATACATTAAAATTAAATAATAATTTGGGTAATGTATTAACACAGACAACTTATCCAATAGATAATCTTAATGGTGCAACAGAGGATTCATATATGGAAACAAATTAACCTTTTGTTGATTAGATTAACCATCTGTTGCATTAGTTGCAGTAGATGGGTAATATGCTAAGTCAGGATCAAAGAACCAAAGCAACAGATGGGTAATCTATTGTGAAAAAAGAATTATTTATTGGAATAGATTATTAATCTAGTATACCATATAGGTAATATATTAAGAAAAATTATAATAGATTACCAATCTATTGCAATTTATGAATCATCTATTTTAATATATTTCTTTAAGTCAAATAATTTTACTCGAAAGAAGACTTACTGCATCATCCGTTGGGTTAGAGAGATCCTCCTCCTTAATTTATGTGTTGCTTTTTATATCCAACCACCTAAGGATTCTTCGATAAGAAACGTCATTTGGTAATCCTTGACCTGCTTTGGGATGGGAGGATTGACTTTAAATGCCCAAGTCTAAAAAATATAAACAGGAAGCAAACCAAAATAAATCATAATAATTATTCAGTATAAACTGATGAAAGAGTATACAAATAGTGATTAAATTTACAATGAAAGCCTAAGAAAATTCGTATAAGGTGATTATCCTTAGGGATAGCATTTTCAATAAATATTTGACAGTAAACCTGTAGCTATCATACCCCCATAGATGATTAAAAAAATTTCTCAAGATCCTCAGAAAGCTCCAACAAATCATCTTTTATGACTTTATTAACGTCTTTTGCCAGTATAGCAGAATGGGAAAACCAAACCAATCAAAATTGATCCTTGTACTTATATTGTATGAAGTTATCCTTAAGATATTGTTATAATATTCTGGGTCTGTATCCACATCCAGTAATGTCCAACAAAGCATCTATTTTTTCTTTGGTTTGTTGGTTTTGGTGAGTGGTTGCTTAGACAATGCCTTGCCACTATTTGATGGTTGTGGTTTCGCTGTCCTTCTTGCCTTGGAATTTTTGTGGCGTGCTTCCTTTATGAGAATATTATTTACCATGCTCATTTGGAAAAAAACATTGTTGTCCTCGAGTAGCTCAAGAAAGTGACCAAAGCAGCTCTTCATAATAAAACCCTCTTGTTTTTCATTATTGATAGTATCCCTAAATTCATCAAAAGGTTTACCCAACTGAGATTTAACTACAAAATCACCAGTTAGCTCTGCACAATTATTTATCAGCATCTCAACTTGAAACCTGTCAATACTAGTAGTATTGACAGGATCATGCTAGGATTTTGATCTTAATTCATACAACATTGGCGATGCATTATCATCATGTTGATCATCATCATCTTTCTAACTTTCAACTTCCTTCTGTTCCTTTTTATCTTCTTTTTCTTCCTCCTCACTTTTATTTACGTGACGAGCCTCTAGATACCCTTCTCCACCTTCCTCAAAATCATTCTCAGAACTTTTCTCTGATTTACTTTTATCTAATTGATGTTGTTCAGGAAGTTCCTCTGGAGAATCTATGCTCTAGTCTTTTATGTTTGGTGGTTAGAAGTTGATCCACTTTCAACCATACTAACTAGTCGCAATTCCTTAGCAAAGTATCTGGCCATAGTATATTTCTTTGAGAGAGACGAGGATTTTCATTTCTTGATACACTTTAATATTTACACTTGATTTAGATTTCTCATGTTTTAAGTAAATTTCATCGGCCAGATTCACTAGAATTCTTTGATTACTACCCTTATTTTCCCCGTTAATTATCTCTTAGATGATATAGTCTTTCATCAACTCTCCCTTGCAGGTATTCTTCTATGGATCCTTTTGGCGTATAATCTTCTTATCAAATAACCCATCCTTATAAATATGGTCTAGGGGAATTTCGATTGGCTTTCTCTTTTTGTTTACTGCAGTAAGAGGCTTCAAAGGCCTTCTCAAAGTCCAGTGCACCCTTAAAGTTAGTTCAATCGCTACTGGATCTCTGTAATGACACCAAACATTGATCCTTTCTCAAAACATGACATGTATAAACATGAGAAACAACCGTCATTAAATAATAACAGGGTATCAACGTCATCTTCATGGTCCCTCGGCCTTATCAATTCAAACCTATCAAACTGAATTATACAATTTAGGATCTTGTTTGAATGATCAATGCGTAATCTGTTAAAAATTGCATTGTCAAATTCATTTTATTTTGTGTGTTATCATGATGACCTTATCAGTAATACATAACCCCCATTCATGAATTTATCCATCTGCACGTACCTTCTTCTTCCTAGCCCATCTATGACTTAATTTAAATGAACAAATAATTAACCTATAGCAACAGATGACATATTTTTTTAAAATCATCGCACAATTTTAGGCATCTATTACAACAAATGATAAATATGTTGCAACAGATGACTTATCTACTAGAAATAATAAAATATATATATACATACACATCTGTTATAGCAGATTGACAATATATTGTAAATTATCAAATAGATTAGTTATATTTTGCAACAGATTACCCATTTGGTGGATTTATTTTAAATCAATTTTATTTCCAAAATAAAATAAAGATAAAATATTGCATTTAGATCAATTTTCTTAATTTACATAATTAAAAAGTCACCATTTTTATTTAATTAAGGGATGTAATTATACATAACTCTACTTCTAGATTATCCAAATTTGGGCAAGGTGATTCTATTGTAAGACACCTTAAAATTCTCTCGTAGTTTGAGCCTTAGAGCGTGGACAGCGAGCATAAATTCTACCCTAAAAGATTGAGAAGTGCTTCCCAGGTAAGAAGTTTTTTGAACTGTTTAGAATTTCCCTAATATCAAAAATTTTTCACATAGCGCATTGAATAATATTTCCATCGATAAAAATTTCATCAATATCCGACATCAGACGAGAAAGTTATGACCATTTTACTAAGAGCTATTGGAACCGCCCTGGTGCAACAGCGGGTTGATAGACCGCCAAGTTTATGATGGACTATTAAGCTTACAATAGAAAGTCACTAGACCATCGAAACCTAGGTAGTAACTCCCTTTTTTACAACAAGTGCAACGGCCAAGATAATGGACAATCAAGGTTGCGAACACCTATCGCTAAGACCGTTGCTGTTGAGGCAGTGTGTCCTCATCTTGTCCAATGTACGATGGACGATCTGACGGACCATCAATTTTGTGATGGATCATTGCTCGGACCATTTTACCCAAGGCAGTGTGTTATTTTCTGACCGATATGCGATGAATAATTCGACGGACCGTTAGACTAGCGATGAACCATCGCTCCCTCTCTTTTCAGCCTTTATTTATATCCAATCAAAGATCATAACTTCATTTATTTTTTTAACATAGAAAGCTAGGGTTTTCTAAAATTAAAAACCCTTATTTATTCTTCAAGCAAAATCAAGAGAAATCAAGAATTGAAGAATCTCTCGAAGAGACTTTAAGAAAAAGTTTTCCTAAGGTTTGTAAATGTTGATTCTTTGGTCCCTTTCATCCAAGAATCTCAAGAACCCTTTTTAAAATTTCAAAGATCTAATTTTTATGAGTTTTCAAGATTCATGCGAGTTAAAATTGATGTTCATGCTATTATCGAGTTTTAATTCATGCTTTGTTTATGAGGTTTCAAGCTTTGACCCTAGATTGTGATATTCATATGATAGTCATGACAAACCCTCTTCAAGTTTCTTGTTAAGTGATTTGTTTATGTCAATTAAGTGAGGAAATGATTGAATAAGAAAAGCATGCTCCCCATATGTTTGATAAAATTCTTATGTGACAGAGTTAGGGCCATTATAGAATATTGACTAGAAATTCCCAATTGTGTGCAAGCTCATGCATGCCAAGTGTTTGTTGAAAAGTCATAGAAAATAAATTCTAACCTGATAACATAAAATTTCCCAATTATGTTCTCTTCAATACATGCTAAGACTTTAATACTTACTGAGTGTTTGATGTAAGACCTTCTTGAATGGAGTATGAGCCAATAGTATGTCACTCTATACTATCACATGTTTATGATTCATAAATGCTTGAAGAGATGCTTTAGGGATTGTAATGGTGAATGAATGTCCCTGGGTCTTGATTCTTCGGTATGGTTATGTTTTACTTTTATGTTATTGAGTTCTGGGGTATTTTATACCCGACAATTTAGCTACAGTCTAGAGCCCATGTTAGTTTTCTCAATAATCTCAGTTAAGCCATGATTCTAAGAACTAAGTGAGTTATAGAACTCTGTACTCCCACACAGAAATAGAATTAAAGAAATCTCAGTAATTTCACTATCACAAGTATTCTAGCCTCAGTTTAGTACTCAACTCAAATCTAGTAGTATTCTTGTGTTCAGTTCAAAACTCAATATCATGTAGTCAGATAACGAGATTGAGTAGTATTCCATCATATACAAAACTAAGTGAATTCAACATAACTTAGTCAGATTATTTGAGAATAAGATCAGTAATCGATTTAGCTCAGTTTAAGTTCAGTTAAAAATTAGTTTAGAGACTTTTCATTGGGAGTAAGAGATAGCACCGAGCGAGTGCAGGGATGACAACTTCCCCATTAGAGAGGTAGAGTTGTTATGAGCAATCCCTAAACTCTAGAAATACGTAGCCAGCTCAGGAGCAGGTGTCACCCATTAGAATAAGACTTCACTATTATACTTCCTTAGGCTTTACTACCTGTAAGGGTCACCCATTAGAGAGGCTTGACCAAAGTAGAGATATTTACCCGTGGCATGATATTGATACCCTTCTAGCTGGGGTTATAGGTTGGACCCCACTAATTCAGATTCGGGGTATGTCGGTTAAGTTAGAACTCCCACAGTTATAGTTTCACTATTAGTCTTTAGAGTAAAACTAAAAAATTAGGACAATCATATACAATCACCTATCTCAATAAGGAACTTAGATAGTTCTATTGATTCATGGAACACCTACTAGATTGGCATGGTCTCATATAAAGATATTCAGTATCACCATTACTAGAACCAGAGATCACCCATTTGATGGGCTTGATCTCAGTCTCTGATTCAGTTGAGTAATCTGATTATCAGATCTAGAGATCGCCTGTTAGATAGGCTTAATTTCAATATCAGATTTAGTTGAGTATTCTCATCATCAGATTCAGATATCCTCAGCTAGATAGGTTTGATGTCAGATAAAATATCTTCTTGTCATTGATAATAGATTTGGGGATTATCTGTTAAAGAGGTTTGATCTCCGATTTAGTTAGCTGAGAGTAGCAAGTTTATAGTGTAGTCATTGATATGAGTATATTCAGTTAATCAGTTTTAGTATCATCAGTTTCTGATATCACTCACTAGATAGGAATGATCTCAACCTCAGTATTCAGTATCTCAGTATCAGTAGTGAGTTCAGATAATAGTAAAGTAGTATTCGAGTTTCAGTATTCAGAGTCATGATGATTTTAGTTATGGTTTGTGCATTCATGCATATGTCCTCATTCATGACACTCATGATTATTCAGTTAAGTAATTGTTCATGAATAAGCCCTTGCATTTAGCCTTACCTCATTTTCATACTCAGTACATTCCCGTACCGATGCATTTTTGATACGGTGTTTTATTTGACACCATAGTTTCAAAGGCACGAGATCTAGAGTACCCTTAGTAGCTCAGTCTCGGTCAGTGGCAATAGACGTAGCAGTGAGTCCTCTTCATTCGAGGATAATTCTTATTTTATTATCATATTAGACTTAGTTTATTTTCAGTAGACGAAGTTAATTGGGGACATGTACAATCAACTCCACACTTCTGAAAGTTTAGAGGTTTGTCGAATACATGTATTAGTATTCAATTTTTAGTTTCGAGTATTTTAAATGTTTTGAACCTTACGACTAGTTTCTACCAGTTTTCTGCATTTATTTCAGATATAATGTAGTGCACAAGTACAGATATCAGTAGAGGGTTAGCATGTGGTCCTTCGAGATAATGAGCACCGTATGATATTCCAGTTCTAGAAAATTGGGTCATTACATTCTGTGTGACTCCCTGTAGGAACTTCAAAGGAAGTTTCATGAACTCCAGTGGGAGTTGGGCGCCTTGAGATCAAGGGTCAGGAGGGTCCTGGAGCTGCTGCATTACAATTGATTGGTTGACGATTATATTAACAATAATAATAGTAATAATGATAATACTATTGATAATAATAATAATAACAACCACAATAATAATATTAGGCTATGCTTTTTCTTTTAGCGTATGAATTTTCTTATATTATATAAGATCTACCTAAGGGAGGAACCAAATGTATGTTTTATTTTTCTCATATATTTGTATATAATGGATTCAAAAATCTATGTTTGGTTGGCTTTTCCTTTTTAATTCTTATTAAATTTTCATTCTATCTATTCCATATTCTTAACTTGTCGATGGTTGGAGGTACGGATTGAGCGTTTGTGGCAACAGATGGTTAATCTATTGGGTCATATGGATCATATGTTTCAACAAATAGTTATTAATAAAAAACATGATTGTTGTTATTGAAAGTGTGAAAAGTCATGACTTTTTTACACTACAAGAAAAATGGTTATTAGCGAAGGGAAATTTGGTCCCTCAAAGTCCAATTGTGGTCCTTAAATGTCAATAGTGACCAGAAAAATATGGTCGCCAAAGGTCCTTATAGGCTTCTTCTCTAAAAGGAAACAACGATAACATATTTTTTATGGTCCCCAAAAGTATTTAGTGACGCTTGAAATCTGGTCCTTAAATAAGTTTTAACGACCAACTTTCTGGTCCCTAATTCAAGATTAATTACATACAGTTTCATCCCTATAGACCTTTAGCGAGCAGATTCTACTGGCCCTAAAAAATATCTATAATTCCTAAATTGTGTTTTATGGACCATAATTTCTAAATATAAAATATAACAAGATGTGCATAACAAATATAAAGATAACTTCTCCGTATATTAAAACTACAAATGTATTTACACCTCAAATTTCCAAGTAGCCATGACATAAATGTTATGGCACTGTTTACGCAATCCAAATCAATATTCCTAGCTATAACAGTTCAATAATATTCTACACTGTGCTCTTCCAACATGATTCCTCTGCTACTCTTTGTTGATGGCCCTAAGTCCACATATTCATTGTCTTTTCTTTCCATAAAAAGACTTCTAGTCTCTATAATTTGTTTTGTAAGATTAGAATTTTCAAAAGTTCCACCCACCTTGTAATTTTGATAGTCTACAACTTGAGATATTTCAGCTGATCTTTCAGACACAGGCAACATATTTACCATCTTCATTAATGGGTCAACTGTCTCTAATTCAACATATGCTATATCATCAGAATGAGAGCTATTCTGCTTTCTTTCTTTCATTACCTTTTCTTCATGGTTCGACATAATCAATAACAAAAAATTTGAGGAAATATTTTTCATCTGGCTATCCAGATCATGTTTTGAACTTGCAGCCATACAATTTGTATCAAGAAACTTCATAATCACACTAGATACACTTCCACAAACATTTTCTGATGTAACTTCTATAACTTTGGTAACTAGAGCCAAATCAATTCTATGATATTACTTAGGTGAGAATTAGTATTCGCTTGGATCAGACCTATAAGATCAGCAGCGCAATCGTAAGTCAATTTAAAAATAGTTAAGTGTTCCCTCTGTCCTACAGGTAGAATTTGTAAAACATACTAAATTACAAAAGCCCAATGTCCCACTGGTAGAATTTGTAAAACATACTAACTATGTCTCACAAGAGTTTTTACATTCTATTTATTTCAATAGCATTTTAGTTCTATATATTCAAAATTCGTATAATTAGTACACAGAAATGAAAAGCATAATAATCAAGTCGTTATTTATTACCTTTCATTAGAAGATAATATATATCAAAAAATATTAGCAGCTTTTCCATGAAATAATGTACACACACATTTAATCTAATAAAAGCACAGACCTGCAAAGTGGGAAGCCCATGCCAATGATAGAAGCAATATCAAGATTAGCAGCTTTGACAGTGTAATACCCCACATTTTGGACTAAAATGAAAATCCATCATTCCTATATGTAGACATTTCAAAAGCCTCGAATCCTATGAAAATTTAATATGTTAATCAATTATTTAGTGTGGGAGTATATTTGAGCATAAATTTAGATCATATAGGTCCCCTAACTCAAGTACAAGTTCAAAGCTTTCCTATCGTTCAAGTTTTAGTGAGTGTCAAAACTTGAATCAACTTCAATCGATAATAACTCATTGTATATAATAAAATGGTTGGGTTACTATATATGAAATAAAATATCTTTGAGTTATCTTTCCAACGATACAAATTTTGCCTAAATCCAATATCGGAGCAAGGAGTTATGCCTATTTTACTTAAGCTTGTCGGGATGGCAACTATGTGACGACAATTTTGATGGCCTGTAATATTTGTGATGCCTTGTCAAAATGGTCGTCATCCTTAGGCATAAACCATCTTCTGTGAGACGACATTTTTGATGGCCTGTCACATTTTTAATGCCTTGTCACCAATGTCGTCAGCTTTTCTTTCACGAAGCATGTGAATAGATTTGTTGAAACCCATGAATTTTTGATGGATTAAGATTGTCAAATTGATAAACACACCTATGCCTTAAAGAGTTCATGAATGATGTTTGATAAATTTCATAGGATGCTAGAAATACATGTTTACATGGTTCCATGATATCTAAATGACAAGTCCATGTTTTCTATATACTTCAATACGAATTCCATGCTATTGATATGTTGTTATTGTTATGGTATGAAGCATGTATAATAATGGAGATGTACATTATGTACATGAATTATATCCATGAAATCCCTACCATGCTGAAGATGTTAAATAACTTTATGAAGTATAATATCCCCTACTTATGACAATGTGAATTGTGGATTCTAATCTTATTATCAAGTAAGTCATGTTGTGTCAGTTTCCTTCCATAGAGTCCTCCAGGTATTCATACCAAAAATTATAGTTGTGTGCGTATAGCCATGCCATGTTATAAATATACTCTCAGTCAAGCCATGGTGTATAGAATTCAGTTATTTCTATTACTCAGGAAAACTCAAAAATCTTAGCAGTCTCTGTAGTTTAGTAACCTCAGTACTCCGTAATCTCAGTGATCTCAGTAACAACAGTATTCCTAGAGATCTCAGTAACTTCAGTACTCTCAATTAGACCTTAGAACTCAGTATATTTTGTTAGTCATCAGAATTCAATGAACTCAGTTTAGCTTCGCTAAACAATACCACTAGTATTAGTTCTGTTAATCAGTTCAGTTCAGTTATTCAGCTCAGCCAAGTTATTCTATTCAGTGCCTTTCAGATAGGAGTAGGATTCAGATCGAGTGAGTCTAGGGATGGGGACTCACCCTCTAGATTAGGACTGAGATCCTTAGAATAAATCCCTAAGTTCTAGAACAACGTAGCCAACATAGGTACGAGATGTCACCCGTTAAATAGGACTGGCATACTCAGGGGTCACCAGTTAGCACATTTATATGTATAAGATTGATCCTAGGAGTTACCCACTAGATTAGGACTGAATCCACAATAGTTGTGTTTACTGGTGGCGTGGAACTGTCTCCCTTCCAGTTAGGGCAGAGATAAGACCCCTGTTAGCTAAGCATGGGGAATGTCGGTTAGATGAATTCATCCTACAGTATCAGTTATAGATTCAAGAATATCAGATACATTCAACTCAATTCAGTAGAATAGATTCAATACTATTAGAGACAGTCAATCCTTATCATTATAAATAGACTTCAAGATAACCCATTAGACAAGACTGATCTCAACTATAGTTAAACATTATTAGAATTATCAGATTTAAAGATCACCCGCTAGATAGGAATGATCTTAAATTCAGTTACTCCATATTGAATGGAACTTAGATACTTTCATCAGAACTAAGACTATCAGATATAGTCGCTTAGTATCAGTTATATCGGTTATGCCAATCGTCACAATTATATCAGTCATCATAGCTATGTATCAGTATTTTGTTTCAAGACTGTTAGACACAGTCAATCAGACCAGTTCTTCATAATTCAAACTATCAGAAATAATCATTCATCTATTTTGTATCTCAGTACCAGTAAAGTCATTTTGACAGTATTTAGACTCATTAGTCAGTATCACCACAAGTTAAGTTATAGTTGCTTATGCATGTATGTATTCTCACATTCATATTAGTCAGTATTGTTCATACGTATAACCATTTAAATTTAGCCTACCTCACTCGTATACTCAATACATTAAGATGTACTGATGCATGTGTGCTATGGTGCTTTCTCTTATATTACTCCATAGGTTCAGAGGCACGTCTTCCTAATCAACAATAAAATTCCAGTCGCTGAGTTGCAGTGAGTCCTTCTCCATTCTAGGATGATATTATTTTATTTTATTTATTATTTCAGTTTAGTTTTGGTAGACAGAATTAGTTAGAGACATGTTCCATCAACTACTCATTTAGAGAGTTTAGAGGCTTTTTAGACGATAGCATGTCAGATAGTTATTTCAGATTTGTTTTGATAACGTTATTCCATTTTCAAACATTATTCTTATCAGATGTTTTTATTTAGATTTGAACCTTATGGCCATTCAGTACATGTTTCTGCATTTTCATGTTATATAATGTTGTGTACAGGTATTGATATCCGTTTTGTGTTAATTTAGTTCTTCGGGGTCATAAGCACCATGTTGCATTCTGGTTCAAAAAATTAGGGTGTTACAAACATGGTATCAAAGCCTAAGGTTCAATAGATTCCTACAAAATCTGAAAGCCACATCTAGTAGACTCTTGTACATGCGTGTTTATGCACCACACTTATGTCCAGAAGTCTATGAGATGTTCTATAAATAATTTCTTTTCTTTCATATCACAGATCGTTCTATAGCGAGGTTTTCTAAGAAACTTATGTAGATTCTCATTATGCTTTACTCATGCTAATTTCACCTTACTTTTAAGTTAATAGAAATAGTGAATCTTAAGTCCTAAATATAGGGTTTTCTCAGACAGTATCCCATCAGTAAAGTTATGTTCCAAAGTGGTACGAATATCATTCATGATCATGAGAACTCGTTCTCGAACCCAAATTTAGATATGTTATCTGATCCTTTCTAAAAATTATATGATAGCATATAACCTAGATTTTGAAGCATGAACCCAGGAGTTTAGCTGTAGACAAGTTGGGATACGATATCCAGTTTGAATAGATTATGCATTCATGAGTATAGTTGTGCTATGATAAATCAGTAGGCTTAAATAGTGCTAGTTAGAAATTTAAGTTTATTGACTTAAAAGTAATCGTGAAAATATGAATGTGATATTAGTACTATATGAGCAAACAGAGGCAGATGATATGTTTAGTAAGGCGAGCATATGTTGATTAGAGTGTAAGTATGTAATGATGATTGCAGTTCAGTTCAGAGATTAGTTTAGTGTTAATAAACTAATGAAGATAGCTTAAATCCAAGGGGGAGATGGTAGACCAAGTACCCATGTCAGGCTCTCAGATTCCAGTACTAGTGCTAGTGTGTATAGTAAACCAGTTAGGGAAGATGATTCCCGACCCATCCTTATCTCAGCGTAAAGTTTCGTACATCAGTAAGCATAATGCCTATGCATGCTTCATGTCTCAGATTCCATGAATACAGCTTATGTTCGCACGTATTCTATAGAATCGTGTGCTCTTTTATTTCCCAATATAGGGAGTTCAGTTCTAGATCACTTAGTGTTACAAATCATGTTCCATGAACTTCAAAATTCCAGACTTAGTTTATGCAGCTCATGCCTCATGTACACATATCATTCTCCCCAATATAGTCAGTTAATCAGATAAGTTAGTATGTCTATGCATTCATGCATCACGCTTCAGTTTTAGATCTAAGATAATCAATCACGATTTCATATCTAGGTGCCTTTTGCATCGCCTCAAGATTCTTAATATCTCAGTAAGGTCAGTCCAACATCCTTCATGCGATATAGTGTCCCAAGGGGGAGATACATTAAAGCCCCTAAACTTCCATGATTTAAACATGTCATTTTCGTTGAAAAATCTATCTTGGAGGAAATGTTACCTTAGAGCCGACCCTCTAGTTTCAAAACTCAGTCATAGGGCATCTACTGAATGCCTTAGTTCAATTTATGAATCATATTCTAAATTCAGTTATATTCTCATATTTCCGCTCATCCATGTTTAGTAAACGATCTGAGGATTCATTAGAATTTCTGTTTAAGGTAACAGTCCTCTTTAAATTTATTCAGCTTCATGTTAAGTCTTTAGTAAAAATTTTGTATTCATTTCGATGATTATTTTTTAGTTCAAACTCGGTACCTTTACCATTACATGTTCAACCGCATGTTCGTAACCCCTTTCAGTTATACACTCATCTATTAGATATGCGTGATCAGCTTATCAGTACTTTCTATCATGCATTCATGTATTATGTTAGTAGTATAATCATACATCATATATGCATTGATTTAGCTCATCAATTAGACATAAGATATGCATTCTTATTATGAGAAACTCAGTTCAAAAGAACACTCAATCGTGCATTCATGAATCAGTTACTCATGCATCAGCTATGCATGTTCAGTATGATATATTTAGCTTATCAGTCATGTCAGTCCCTAAACCATGTTTCACTAGTGTATGTATTATATTTACTTTAGTTGATCTTTTTCCCATCACAACCATTCCTATTTGAGGACAAATGCTCCTTAAGGGAAGATGTTGTAATACCCCCCATTTTGGAATAGAATGAAAAGCCATCATTCCTATGCATAGACATTTCAAAAGCCTAAAATCCTATGTAAATTTAGTGTATTTATCAATTATGTAGTGTAGGAATCTATTTGAGCATGAATTTAGATCATATAGGTCCTCTAACTAAAGTACAAGTTAAAAGCTTTCCTATCATTCAAGTTTTAGTGAGCGTCAAAACTTGGGTCAACTTCAAATGATCATAACTCGTTATGTATGATGAACTACATGGCTTACTATATATCAAATGAAATATCTTTAAATTATATTTTCTATGATACTAATTTCTCCTAAATCTGATGTCGGAGCAAGGAGTTATGTCCATTTTACTCCAGTATGCTGGGCTGGTAACTGTGTGACAATAATTTTGACGGCCTGTCACATTTGTGACGCCTTGTCAAAATGGTCGTCATCCTTAGGTAGAAACCAGCTTCTGTGTGATGATATTTTTGACAGCCTGTCATATTTTTAAAGCTTTGTGACAAATGTTGTCAGCTTTTCTTTCCAGAACTTGAGAGAAGATTTAGTAAGGGTATTTTTGTCTTTTTCCTTTACTTCCCCCAACTTATAACCCTCAAGGAGAATATTATCTTCCATTTTATTTAGTTAAACATCTCAAAAAGCTCTCTCATACACTATTAACAACAATATTAGGGTTTCGTCTCAAGATCAAAACTCTCAAGAACAAGCCCTAGAGTTTTCATAGAAGAGTCTATTTCAAGGAAATTTCACCGTTGATCTTCATGGATTCTTAACCTAAGGTATACGTGGTGTTCATCCATGGGTCCCTTTCATCCATGGCAATCAAGATTCATATTTTAAATTATAAATTGTGATTTCCTTGTTGTGTTATGACTGTATTCATGTTGATGATTGTTTTTTGGATTCAAGGTTGTATCTTGCTGTTTTCATGAAGCATGTGAATAGGTTAGTTGAAACCCATGAATTTTGGATGGATTAAGATTGTCAAATTTATAAGCATACCTATGTCTTAAAGAGTGAATGCAAGGTGTTTGATAAAATGCTAAAAATGCTTGAAATTCAAGTTTACATGGTTCCATGATATCTAAATGACCAGTCTATGTTAGCTATATACTTCAATTTGAATTCCATGCTATTGATGTGTTGCTATTGTTGTGGTATGTAGCATGTATGATAATGGAGATATACAATATGTACATGAAATATATCCATGCACTCCCTCCCATGCTTAAGATGTTGAAGAACTACATGAAGTATAATATCCCCTACTTATGACAATGTGAATTGTGGACTCCAATTTTATGATCAAGTCATTTATGTTGTGTCAGTTTCCTTCCATCGAGTCCTGGGGGTATTAGTACCTAAAATTATAGTTGTGTGCATAGAGCCATGTCATGTTATGACAATACTCTCAGTCAAACCATGGTCTATAGAACTCAGTTAGTTATGTGACTCAGGAAAACTTAGAAATCTCAGCAGTCTCAGTATTTTAGTAACCTCAGTACTCAGTAATTTGAGAGAACTCAGAAACAACAATATTCCTAGCAATCTCAGTAACTTCAGTACTCTTAATTAGTCCTCAGAACTTAGTAGATTTCGTTAGTCATCGGACTTTAGTAAAATCGATTTAGCTCTACTAAACAATACCACTAGTATCAGTTCAACTCATTAGTTCAGTTCAGTTATATAGTTTAGCCGAGTTATTTAGTTCAGTTTTTTTCAAATGGGTGTAGGATTCAATACTGAGTGAGCCAAGGGATGGGGACTCAGCCGCTAGATTACAACTGAGATCCTTAGAAGAAATTTCTAAGTTCCAAAACTATGTAGCCAGTGTAGGTACAAGATATCACCCATTAGATAGGACTGACATACTCAAGGGTCACCCGTTAGCACATATATATGTATAGGACTGATCCCAGGAATCACCCTCTAGATTAGGATTGACTCTATAGTAGTTGTCATTACTGGTGGCATAGTACTGACAACCTTCCAGTCAGGGCGGATATTAGACCCCAGTGGGCTTAGCAAGGGGCATGTCGGTTAGATGAATACATCCTATTATTTTAGTTATAGATTCAGGATTGTCAGATAGAGTCAACTTAGTTCAGTAGTACAAATTCAGTACTATTAGAGACAGTTAATTCATATCACTATAAATAGTCTTCAAGATCACCTATTAGACAGGACTGATCTCAACAATAACTAAACAACATCAGAATCATCAGATTTAAAGATCACCTGCAAGATAGGTCTGATCTTAAATTCAATTACTCCATTTAGAATAGAACTTGGACAGTTTCATCAAAACTTAGACTGTCAGATACAGTCGCTCAGTATTTGTGACGTTAGTTACGTCGATCATCATATTTATATCAATCATCATAGCTATGTATCAGTATTCAGTTTCAAGACTGTTAAACATAGTTAATCAGACCAATTCTTCATAATTCGACTGTCAAAAATAGTCATTCATCTATTCAGTATCTTAGTATCAGTAAAGTCATAAAGATAGTATTCAGACATAGTAGTTAGTATCACCACGAGTTAAGTTATAGTTTTTTATTCATGTATGTATTCTCACGTTCATATTAGTCAGCATTGTTCATGCATATAACCCTTTGCATTTACCCTACCTCACTCGTATGCTTATTACATTTGGACATACTGGCGCATCTGGCTATGGTGCTTTCCTTTACGTTACACCATAGGTTTAGAGGTACCTGTTCCATATCAGATGTAGAATTTCAGTAGCAGAGTTGCAGTAAGTCCTCATCCATTAGTGGATGAAATTATTTTATTTTATTTATTATTTTAGTTCAATTTTGCTAGATGGAGTTAGTTTGAGACATGTTCTATGAACTCTTTATTAAGATAATTTAGAGGCTTTCAGACTAGTATGTTAGACAGTTATCTTAGATTTTTTATTGTACTGTTATACCATTTTTAGACATCATTCTTATCAAATGTTTTTATTTAGATTTGAACCGTATGACCATTCAGTACATGTTTTCTTATTTTCATGTTATATTATGTAGTTTACAGGTATAGATATTAGTCATGGGTTAGTTTATGGTCCTTCGGGTCATGAAAACTGTGTAGCATTTCAGCTCAGAAAATTAGGGTGCTACCGATAGTAATGCATTCAGCAAGTAATCTATATGCTTCATTAACTAAAGGCAATAAGATTATTTCAATGTTGTCCTTGTCTAAAAGTGTTTTTAACTGAGTCAAGTACAATGCACAATTTTGGTGTAAGAGCAAGACAGAAACACAAAATGATTTCAATTATTAGTATTTCTTTAATGTCAATAGAAGGAGAGAAGAAATAGAAACCTTAGCGTCAATACTGATACCAGATATTTCTGTTGCCTTCTCAATGTATTTCTTAATTTTTGGATCAGGTTTGACTTTGAGTCTTTCATCGTATAAGTAGAAACCTTTTCGAGTTGTTTTACCTAGAACATGTGTGTCAATGCCATTCATAAGGGTCATGATCCATAAATATGATGTCTTACTTCTGGAAACACTTCAAACTAGCATTTCCGATACGTATGCCTATCACTAAATTCAAAATAGAGAATTACACCTAATCTTTTATCTTTTTTGCATTAGTGCAATAAGAGATGACTTTTAAATTTTATCAGGCATACTAAATACAAATTGAGCTTCAACAACCATTGCAACATTAAAACCAATATGATCACAAAGCCTGCATATTTGAAATCAAAATACTAAATCTGGTCATTGTTAGTTATGCCAACAATATTCTACATTCAAAGTTGATAAGAAAAAAAAGCTACAGATAATAAAGTTGGAATTTTAAGTGGTAGAAGACTGTTTGGGTAAATCCTTGCAAGTGTCGTCTTAAAGACAAACAACACATAGCACACCATGTTTAAGAATATTGGACTAGTTTAGCTGGAAAATCATGGTAACATAGGCACATATATTCAACCAATGAAGTTGCCAGCCACTTTACCTAAATGGAAAGAAGATTGTATTAACAGTGAAACCAGTGCAATTCCTTACTATTACAGGCTGGAGAATTTTCAGCCGCAACTTTTTAAATATCCTCTGCATTCAATCGTGCTAAAGTCCATGGGTTACTCTTCACAACAGCTGGATTGTTTTTCTTAATTGGTTCTTCTGCAGTTGACCTTTAACCAAGTGAACTAACTGATACGATGTCAGGAGGAACTACATCATACTGCAGGGAAACACCAAAATATTAAACAAAAGTTGGTGAATTAACCTTTTTCTATTCACTTATACAAAAGCATTAAAGCATAAACTTTCCAACTCAAGAGGTATACTTGATACTACACAATCCCTCTTATACATGCCATACTGTTCTCGATCCTATTAACTAAAATCCGACCATATAAAGTTCTACCAATCACAATAAGAAAATCCCTGAATGGTCTAACAGACATACCAAAGAATAAACTCAAGAGGAATTGTTCAAGATTTGCTATCTCTAAAGTGGATTACTAACATTGCAATAAATTGACAAAGCTCCACAGTGACAGACTGACTGCATAAGCTTCAAATGTTCTAAAATATCCTAGCTCTTTTGGCAACATATGAGCCCTTCTAAGATCAAGTTTGAACATAGTTTCTCGTAGGAGTCCACTTCAAAGAGCTTATATCCATAAGCCGACAAAACATTGACCACATTACTGGGTTAAATGGAATTTGTTTTCTTTTGATAAGTTCACATGGAATTTTTTTTTGTGCAGAATTGGTAACTGTGATACATTTACATGGAATTAAAGATAAGAAATATGAAAATAGAAATTAAATTAAAATTGAGATGCTAACTAAAGACTATTCGAAAGTAGCACTGCAAAGATGATAAAGAGTTGTTAATACCATAACCAACTGAATGACAATTATAAATTAGCAATGCAAACTCAATAAAAGTTACCATACCTAATTGTTTAGTACTACTAAATTCCTCGAACTTATCAGAATTGATTTTTTACTAAATCATACCTGGTCCTCACCAAAAAGGTGTGGTGGTGTGCACCATGCTGCTCGTTGGAAAGTATTAAAGGAGCTTGCACTACTTAATCTAGTTAGGGAGCTAACAGTAGACATTTGAGGACTTTGCTAAATTGCAACTCCATTTTGCTCTTAATCTTGGAGAGCAATGATGCAGTCATAGGTGCTAATTCCCTGTTATCTAAGAAAAATTGTTAGCTAATGATTAAAAAGTAAAAAAAAAAGCCCAAGATAGGATTGCCACATCAGTGATGACAAAAGACTAACCTTCTTTATGAGGAGTATGTGAAAGAATTAAAGTTGAGCAAGTTGTACATTTGCTATCATGGACAATATGGTACAGAAAGCCTATTACATGTAGAACTGATTCTACACAAATTTCAGACATATAATTACACAAACATCAAAATCTTTTTTTTTTAAATATAAATGAAAATACCAACATGTGTAGATAACTAATGTTGAATACAAAATAAACAAATAAAAGTTCTCTCTCCAACCTATTAAACTTATAAATGAGATGGTCACACTTTATCAAGGTATTAGAATAAGTACAGGTTCTAGGTTTGATCTCACCGGCCACCGCCAGCTATTATAAAAAAGAATTTCCATCTATTTATCTTAAGGGACATGTGTAAGGAGGTGTTAAAGACCTAATTAAGAAAACAAAAATATTTTATCTCCAACAACTTGAGATTTTTGATAATATGGTAACATACTTCAACACTTCATTTTCCAATAGTATTGGTATGAATAGTTGTGTAAGGGTCTTTTTCTGATAACCAATACCTTAACTAAAAGAACTATAAAAATAGAATGAAGGATCCATGGAGTCCGGATATAAGGGAAAAAAGCAAGTATACTCACCACTACAATAACAAAGGGAATAAAGAAGAAACTGCTTCCCAATTTGGAGGTGATTTACGCAGAAAATTTCATCTTCTCAATATAGTAACAAATTAGTACAAGAATCCCAGTTGACCACTTAAGTATAAACTGTAATCTCAATTCCAAAGTGCATAAGCCAAGTATACTTGTCAATAGTCAATTAAATGGTAAATGCACAAATATGACTACAAACGACACAAGAACAATTATAAAAACTTCAAAAACTTATCAAATATTTATAAAAAAAAAAGAAGATAATAAATTAAAATTTTAAACTAATTTCACCAAAATGTTCCAAATAAACACTAACAAAATATAATGAACACATATACCTACATAAAATTGTGAACAATATCGAGCCTCCATTGTAAAAACTCTATATATGTATATAAAATCCCTTCAATAATAGATTTGAAAAATCCAGTCACACATATTCTACCAGAGCACAATAAAGAACAAAAAAATTAATTTTAATCGAAAAGGATAAGGAGAAGAAATAGATGAGGGAGGAAAACCTTACTTTAAGATGAGCAACGAGAAAGAACTTCAAACTTTAGTGATGATGAATGAGAGATTTAGGAATATACACAATGAGATTTAGGGCTTTTACTTCAAGAGAAGGTAAGAGAGAGAGTAGGAATCTTTTGGCAATGAAAGAGAGAGAGTTAGGACCTTCTAAAGAGAGAAACATTTCATCTCCTGCTGAAATTTTTACATTTGGTGCCAAATTTTTTTCCGCGGAATTAATTGAATTTTTGTACATCTATAGAGACCACTAAATAATTTCATCCCTAAAAGTTACTTTTAGGGACCATATTTACAAGTTGTCCCTATATCGTGGTGTCTAATAACCAATTTTCTTGTAATGTGATTATTTGACATGAAAAATAGTTCATAAATAAATTATAAGAAAATAAATAATAAACACAATGTATAACTATAAAAAATAGTTATTTCATTTTAATAATTGATGTTAATGTTTAATAGGTGACAAGTCATGACTTTTCACCATTTTTATTTTTAAATCTATTTTTAGTTTATATAATAAAAAAGTCACCAATTTGAATTAATTAAGGTATATGATAATTGTTAAAAATGAGGTGAATAGTCATGACTTTTAGTCTAAAACATAAAAAATAGCTGATGAATCAAATTCCTCATCTATTATGACTGATGAATCGGATATTGGAAGAAATCAAAAAATTTCCTTCAATAGATGGTACATCTATCGTAATAGATGGTCCATCTATCGTAATAGATGGTCCATATATTGCATTAGATATTCGATATGTTGCAACAGATGCTAAATCGATTACGACAAATGGCTTATCTATTGCGACCAATAGACCATCTAATGAAACAGGTAAATAAAACAATTCTTATTAAAAAAACTGGTTATTGAAAATGTGAGCTGTCTTCCATTATTTAATTGAGAAAAAAAGCTTATTTAATTTTAAGAACAAATTATTATTAAGAAGCTGAAAAGTCATGACTTTTCACAATATTCAAAAAGTTACCAATTTGATTTACATAAGTTATTTCTTTTCACGGAAAATAAAAAATCAGTTATTTGAATGTAATTAATAAAATGAAGGAGAACTGTCAAGACTTTTTGCCTACCACATTCAAATTCAATCCTATATAAATATGTCCCTCCTTATTCTTCATTCTACTCTATTTATTTCTTGCTTCTTTTCATTCATATTACATCTTCAACCACTTCTCTTCAAAGAGCATATTCCTTTCTCTTTGAGGTAATTTTTCTTATGTGTAAATCTACTAGTTAGTACTATACATTGTGTTATATTTAGACATTTTTTTATATATTTATGTTTATAGTTTTTGTCAATTCATGCATGTCTAGATATGGTTGATCCTATTTAGGGCATTGCTATTCTGCGTGACACCGTGTTGGAACTTCAGAGTTAGGTTAATGACCTGCAGTAGGAATTGGGATCCGTAAGAGAAATGACGCTCCAAGAGATTTATAGGCTGAAGAGGGACTGCTGCTGCCAGTTGACGATTGGCTGGCCGATAAAAACAACAATAATAATGTTGATGATAAAATAATTAGGTGATGTTTTTGCTTTTAGAGTATGTATTTTTATTTTCCTATATCGGATCTACCTACCTACTGTATTTTTTTTTGTTTAATGAAAAATTTATAATGGTCGACTTTAACTTTTTATTCCTATTTATTTATTTTTTGTCTATTTCTTTTTCTCAACAAACATGTCCACGATTGGACGTAAGGAATAATTTTGAATCCATTAGTAATAGCAAAATTTTTGAGATTGTTTATCTATTGGGTTTGTTGTAGGAATTGTATTGTGTTGTTCTAAATAGATTACCCATCTATTGCAACAGTTGAATAATGTAGTTCATCAGATATCTCCTCTATTGCAATGAATAACTCCTTTGTTGCAATGGATAACTTTTCTATTATAACAGATAAATCATTTATTGCAATAGATGACTCATATATTTCTATAAATGTCCCATCTGTTTTATTCATGTTACGATCAATATAGAACCATAAACATGAATCCAATATATGAGTCTTCTGTTGTAACAAATGACTTGTCTGTCGCAACAGATGGTTGATTTATTTAAACGGATGCACATATGTTGGATTCATGTTCGAGTTCTATCCATTGTTGAAAATCAACAGTAGTAGTGTACCCAAATGACAAATTCAACTAAAAATCATAATTTTACTTACCAAAGTCACCTATGATGTAATCTCAAAGTGATGTAAGAAATAAAATTGGGTGAAGTAGCAACAGTGGCGGTAAAAAGAACAATAATGGTCAACAACAAGAAGATGAAGATGATAATGAAGAAGAAGAAGAAGATGATGAATAAAGTAGAAGCAACAACGATCAACAAAAATCACGAAGAGAGAGAAAACAATAATGGATGAGAAGACAGAGAAACACATCTTTTTTCCTCTGTTTCCTGTTATATTAGGTTAATATTTGGATAAAAGTATAAATTTAAAATCTTGTGATCTATTCTAGAACTTCCTAAACTTTATTAATCCATAATAAAGTAATTTTCACCTACACTCAATTATTAAAACTCGAGTCCCATTTTGAAACTCTTTTGTCACTTTTAACTCAATTGCCCTAGTTACATTCTATTGATATTTATCAAGTTATTTACTTTAAAATAATGATGTTTGTTTTTTATATTTGGGAGGCTAAAGGACATTATTATAAGATCTTCACTTCCCTTACTCGTTTTGTGATAAGAGTCCATGTTGGTTTCTAGGATACACTTGGTTTCACTCTGTTGCACATAGATAGGATTCAAGCAATTGCTACTACAGACAAGGACCGTGAGCACATAACTGGGGATCCTAACAGAGGACGTGGACTATCACAATCCTTTTTTATCGAGGGTCAAAGAATTTTTCCAATTAAAGTGGCGATATTGAATATGGATTATTTTATATAAAGAGTCGCCACTTAGATTTATGTGATGGAGTTCCAAGTCACCTTTTTGAATTAATAGTCAAGAGAAAGTGACTCTTTATTTGTCTGTTAAAACAGAAGACCGGGTAAGGAATTCTGGTGATCGAGGGGAAGGTCTAAGGCTCACCTCGAGTCCCATGGTTCTAACACAACCGCTTTTATCCACTTATTCTTAACTTAAATTATTTTGATATATTATGTTTGAAGGCCTTAATTCTCTTGTTTTTAATATCTACTTTTTGTCTATACCTCTTGTATTAAGTTTGGTTAAAATTAATTTTTAGGGACGATCTTTGTTAAGGTGCAACGTCGTATCCTCAAATTATTTTTACACATCTCATAAAGATGTGTATGTCGCATTCTTAATCGAGAAAAATATATTAAATGTGCCTAAAGTTTATATACCGTTAAAAGCATTTATTCGTCTTTTGTAAACTTGGGACAATTTTTTTCAATCTATTTTTACTTTTATGATTATTCTCTTATTTTCAAAGGAAGTGCTATATGTAAAACTACGAGAATGATGTCATATTTTAATAGATTGTTGGCCTATACTTAGGACATTGTAATTTTAATATTATATAAAACAACATTTCCTTTATTCAAATCCAAACAAATGACAAGTCAAAATGCTAGACAAAAAAAATACTTAAATTTTTTACACTACTTCATGTATAAATATATATGTTTTTATGTGATGTGTATTTATTTTAAAATATAGTAGACATAAAACCATCACTCTTATCAAAATCAATAACAATTTCCATGTAAAATGCCAATTAGTTTTAAACATTCTTATTGAAATTGAAACTAAACAGTGAAATGCTGACAAGTTCTTTATATAACAGCTAGGTACTTAACGTTACATCTTTGCAATTTCTTTTATTTGTATTTGAAATAAAACCAGACACAAAACAAACATTTAAATATTGTTTAGATATCTTTTCATAGTGTTGAATGATAATACAAACACAGAATCGACAACGCACTTATAATTCTTTACAGCTTAGAGTTTAATGACATGAAACTTATGCATTCCAATAGAAGATGAATATTTTTAGTTTTATATATTAAATAAGTTGTAAGATGAACCTAAATAGGATAAAAAAAATACTACTTTCTTCAATTAAAAAAAATTATGGATACACGAATACTTCTTATTTATTTATTTTGATCACAATTTTTTTTGGTTCGAGCATTGGTGAAATTCATCACGAAGATGACATTTTTTTACATTTCAAATACACACTTTTAGAATGATAATGCAATGCAATAACTATCCAAACAAACTACAACAGTAAAACATACTTTAAAAAAACAACAATATAATACAATAAAAACTATCCACACAAACAACAACAGTAAGGCCTCATTTGTTTGAACTTAATAGAGATCTGAATCTTAATGATTCAGACTTCAGTCTATTAAGTACATTTTTTTTTTATAAACTGCCTCTTAATGAATCTGAAAGCCTCTGAATTAGCCAGATATGAAATAGAGTTGAATGATGTTCAGACACTTTTTAAAACATAATTTATTCCCTCAAAAATCTCTTTAAATATTTTAATTATGTTTAAATATTTTAATTATCACTCAAATAATATTCAGACTCTTTTTAAAATGCAATTTATTCACTCAAAACTCTCTTTAAATATTTTAATTATGTCTCAAATAATAATTTTGATATTTTAGTTTTATCTAATATTTTTTTCATATAATATAATATTTAGTACGCTTAAATTTTGAATTACATATTTATTACGAATTTATATATTATGTACATTCAGATGTTAAAAAATAAAGATTCTTAATAATTCAGTATTTAGATCTAGAAACAACATCTTAATCATTCAGACATTAATTCAGATTCAGATGTCTTAATCTTAAAAAGAAAACCAATGCACCCTAAGTCAGTAACAATACAATACTATACCAATTATCCAAAGGAACTACAACAGCAAAAATTAAAGATTAAGTTGGTTGACACAAACTGCCATAATTACAAACATCAGATGATTTATCTTACCAAGTATCAATTTTTCTATGGATCCTCTGAATATTTAGTTCCGACTAGCAACATAACTTATGAAGGATTTAATATATAATTCAAAACTTCTTCAACTTGAATAAATGACTAAGTATGAGACTCATGATAATAAAACTCACATAAGCAATCAGTTTAGCCTATTGAATAATACATATATTCACTTAATAACACAATTCATACTTTAATTTGATTAAAATATACTACAAAATAAATACAATGGAATAAATAAGAACCTATGCGGTAAAACAACTAAAGTAGAAGCAAGGATGCTTTCACCGAAAACTCAAAATAGGAACTAAAGTCAAACTTATATTTTTAAACACTATGTTCTGGGGTCATTCATTTTTTCTCTCCTCCTCTTTTATTCACCGTTCCGCTTCTCAGTTTTTTTTTCATTGTATGTTTGTCTCTTTCCTAATCGCATGTCTATCTTGTTGTATCTTTATGTACTTTTTTTCTAAGTCATTTTCTCTCCCGGGTTTTGAGTGTGCATCAGTGGCAAACCCAGACTTTTCACCAAATGGGTTCAATGCTTAAACTGATTGCTACATAATAAAAAAATAAATGCCCTGCAAGTTAGTTCATATGAACCCACTTGAACCTATCTGGGTCTGCCCCTGATATGTATATATCTTATATACTATATTTTATAACTAAGTTTGTCTTTGGATGAAATTGTAGGTGTATGTGAGTTCACGGAGTTTTGTATGTGGATGGAGTAGTTTTTGTTGAAGTAGGGTAATGTGAGGGGGTTGTGGGGAACGTGGGACTTGGGTTGTTTAAGATAATGTTTCTCTCTTTTTATTTTTATTTTCTATTTATTATTTAAAGCACATAATAAATAATAATGTAAAACTATTGGTAATTAATTGTAATACTTAAGAAAATATAATAAAAGTCTATAACAAGCTTAAAATAAATATAAGTTAAAGAATACTAAAATTATTAGCTTATTTATTAAAATCAAAATTAAAAGAAATTTTTTTTTTCTTAAAGTTTCCTTATTTTTAAAGAAAAGTCCTTTTTCATAATTTTTCAAATAAAATATACTAAAATGAAACTAAAATCTAAAATAAACATTAGGCGAAAAATAACTTTTTGATTCTAAAATAGATAAAATTTGGGAAAGGGTCAAAAATTACGTGTGTACATTTTGCCTCTCTTTATTTGAAAACACGAAGAGTTTTCGTACAAAGACGTAGACAAACGAGACAAGTATTGACCATTCAATTATTCGGACGTGGTAGAATATATATATATAAATGTGATCAAGTCCTGGTTTTGGACTGCCTATATATCCCAAGTTATAAGAGAATGAAGTCACGTATAGTTCAAAGTGGTAATATGATGAGCTGATAAGTTAGAGGTCGAGTGACGTTCCATCGAGTTTTTGGCTCACGACTTTTTTAACATCCAAATCAAAAAAATAAAAATGAAGATATAAATGAAAGATCCTATATATGCACAACTTTTCTAGAATATTGACATAAATCTTCATGAATTTTAAAATGGTGAGAGAGTCGTTATGTTGAGATGAACATAAAAAATGAAATGTTACTCGATGTCGACTCTTGGTATTGGAGAGAAACTTGAAAATTGACTTATTCTTTAGACTTTCTCCTGACTTGAACTTGAAAATCTTCACCCTATACTTCAGGAGGGCTCCTAAACTTGCAACTAATAATCTTCACTATATTCTCAAATCGAGCATCCTGAATTGCTATTGCACTACTCTATACTCTATATGGGCTACTGATTTGTATTTTCTTCACCCTATTCTCCAAACGGGTTCCTAAATTTTAATTTGTTTATCCTATTCTCCGGACGGGCTTCTAAACTTTAAAACTGAAAATAAATTTCATTCTCTAAACATGTTCTTGAACTCAAAGTAAAAAGTGAACTATAAAAGTAAAGTCCCATTATCCAGGAGGGTCCTTACCAGAAAGTAAAATCCCATTATCCATAAGGGTCCTGAGCAAAAATTGAATCTCATTATCCAGAATGGTCCTGAGAAAAAAATAAAATATCATTATCTGGGAGGGTCATGAGCAAAAATTAAAATCTCATTATCAAGGAGAGTCCTGAGAAGAAAATAAAATTCTATTTTCAAGGATGGTCCTGAGCAAAAAATAAAACCCTATTATCTAGGTGGGTCTTGAGTAGAAAAGAAAGTCCCATCATATAGGAGGGTCCTGGGCAGAATATGAAATCAAAATATCCATGAGGCTCCTGAGCAGAAAATAAAATCCCATCATCTAGGAGGCTCTTTAGCATAAAATAAAGTCCCATTATCTAGGAGGGTCTTGAGCAAAAACTAAAGTCCTATTATCCGGAAGTGTCCTGAGAAGAAAATAAAATCTCATTATCCAGGAAGGCCCTTAGTATAAAATAAAATCCTATTATCTAGAAGAGTCGTGAGCAAAAAATAAAATCTCATTATCCAAGAAGGACATGATCAGAAAGTAAAATTCCATTATCCAGGAGAGTCCTGAGTATAAAATAAAATTGCAATATCCAGGAGGGTCCTGATCAGAAAATAAAATTCCATTATCTAGGAGGGTCCTAAGTAGAATTTAAAATTCCATTATCTAGGAGGATCATGAGCTCAAAGTAAAGTCCCATTATCCAGGAGGGTCCTGAGTAGAAAGTAAAGTCCTATTAAACATGAATAAAAATTTTACCCCAGTTTGTAATGGAAAAGTTTTTACTAGTGTTACCTGATCGTAACATATTGAAAAATGTAGAAAAGACGTTAAATTAGGGCCTTGGATAGTTTCAGTAATAGAATCTTGTAAGGATGAAATTTTGCTATTTCTGT
Source organism: Capsicum baccatum var. pendulum (assembly GCA_030864225.1). NCBI lineage: Eukaryota > Viridiplantae > Streptophyta > Magnoliopsida > Solanales > Solanaceae > Capsicum > Capsicum baccatum. The sequence goes on from CM061558.1 coordinate 47,903,509, forward strand.
AATCTTGTGTCTTGTATTGTAACATTGCCTCTTGCATTGGCAGAAGTGCAAAATTGCACCTTTGATATCAAATATTTTAAGCCTTTGATGTAAGGAAAACATTCCATTTTTGTTTAAGATAAAGAAATATTGTGCGTATAAAAATGTTAGTTGGTTTGTGCTACTTGGATATTGAGGAGACTGTTATTGCACTTGTCATGATCAGCTTTATTGCAACTTGTTTATAGGTATCGTTTATTTGATGTACTATTGACCCAAATTCTGGCTACTAAAAGTACTTGACTCAAATCGCATTTCTCTTGAATGAAGCCTCTGGATTTAAATTATAATACACTTTTTATATTCCTATGAGTCCAAAAATTCCAAATAACAAGCATTCTTGAGAACCTTCCTTTATTTTGAAATATGTTAACATTGTGCATCGGCCCTTTGTCTTGGTTTATGCAATTGAGGATGTTGGCAACAAGTTTTGAAGTTCTTTGTCACTTGTCGTGACTTAAATTTAACTAAAAAATATGAGAAAAAATAAAGATAATAATTTTTCATTTGAAAAAAAAAACACAAAAACAAAAAAACAAAAGAATAGAGAAAGAAAATAAAAATAAAATAGATATCCTTTTTTTTACAAAAACGACAGAAAGAAAATCTTGCCTATGTGTTGTATCCCTTTCCAGTGATTTTGACATAAAGTTAAAATTATCTATCCTGATCTTCCCATCCCAATAATTTTTTGATTTTTTCAACTTTTTGAATTTAAACCAAGCCGTTCTTGAGATTTTTTTCCTCAAAATTACAAACCTTCTTCTACTAGTGGCTCCTCAATGGGTTTTAACAAGCGAGTCTACCTCATTTTCATTTTACTTTAACTCACTTCCATATTATGGTGTCTATGAGTGTTTTCACTAATAAAACTCTCTCATTTTTATTTTTCTCACAACACACTGTCGCCTTATGGTGCCCATAAAGGTTTTTCACCAATACAACTCTCTCATTTTATTTTTATTATATTACTGTGCTGATCCAAGAAAGTAGTTCCAAAATATGAAACATCATCAACCCTAACATGACTAGACTTTACATTCTAAAAGATTGATCTGAAGATATTTTTTGGTTGTAACTTTGATTTTGGATATGGTTAGAAAGAAAGGGAGGCATGAGTCTCAATATGTACATAACATAGGTTGAGACTTACGAATTTTTGAATTGACTCATAAAGAAAATAATTTTTGCCCCGATTTTATTTCATAATAAGTAACTTGAATTTTTATTTGGTTGGACCGAACTTTAAAGTAAGCAGCCTACGTATCTTGTCATAGAAAGAATCAGGTCAAACATAGTTTAGACATCAATTCTTTTGCTTGATTTTGATTTTCCTTCTTCTTGCTTTTTTTTTTGACTTCCCCCTTTATATCATTAATTGTTTTTATTTAACATTCTGACTTTAATTCGATTCAAAAGAGGGGCATGAAACAAAAATAAAATCGAAGCTCAAAAGGGGTAAGCAAAGATTGACATAGAATTAGGATAGTAGAACAAAATGCCTTCATCATTTCAATCTTATTCAATACAACTGCAAAACACATATAGCCTAATGGTACATGAATATCATATATAATATCTCTTAATTGCATCAACATTGACAAGCTTTTATTCCATTTTTCCATCTACACCTATCATGGAGCATTGATCGTGATCGCAGTGCTGTGATTACGGTCATCTTGATCATGAACGTGGTACTTGAGTCCCTAGTCGACAAATTTTGCACACTCTTCAAAACATAATTTTAACCATAATTTTTGTTCCAACTAGGCATATCATTAGTTCAATCATAGAATTTGAGCCTAGAATGTGTGATCATAGCTCCAAATTCGATGGAATTAGCTTTGAACTCATTGGGTAATGAAATAAAATGTGCCTACTGCTTACTTTGTTTGATTCAAAAGGGAAACAACCCCCAAGTAGTTTTATGAGGTGTAGTGCTTGTGAAAAGCTGCTTTGGATGTGAGTAATTCCTAAAAATAAATTTTGTTCGATATTTGACGAAGATATTTATATCAATAGATAAGAATGAGTGTTACATATAAAGGATAGCTTTCGCACAACTTCTACGCCCTTACTTCTTGTACCTTATTTTAGAGTCAAGGAAAGCCTTAATCAATATGTGAAATATGTGCTCAATCTCCCAACCAATACAAGGGGATTGGAGAACACTCAACAGTAGTGCAAAATTGAATTTCTTGTCTGGTGGATCTGAGCTACAGTTAGAGGGAAATACATACCAAAACTTTTTTTCCCGAAGTAACTCTCATCAACTAGCACTAGTTTGAGGTGAACTAGCACCAGTATGATGTAAACTTTTAGGAGTAATTCATCGTGTACACGTTCGTTTCAATAGTTTTGAGCCTAAATCTTTCTACTCAAGAATTCCCACACAAACTACAATAGCTAACCACGAACTAACTAACATGCATTTAGTAATGAAAACATTATTTCAGGTCTTTCTCTAAACTAAACGTTCTATGAATGCAATTAATATCTAAATAAAAGATGTTGAGACAACTTACTAAGTTAAAAATTCAAATGAACTGAGACGACACTTGTAGATGCAATGCAAAGCCAAAGATTTGATAGAATTTGAGAGAAATTACGAAAAATGTGTGGGGGTAATGGTAATGTGGATGTTCATTTAATTGATTTGACCATGATCGCGGTCCTAGTTATGCGATTGTGCTCACGCGACTTCTAATATCATGGTGGCATGAACCGCGATTGTAGTAATTGACACTAAACAACCGAGTCTGCTACAGTTTTCTTTTTCAGTCCAAATTGTCATTTCACACATTGTTTTCCAAATTCAATCAAAATTCCACTTATCTCCAAAAATTAATGGACTATGCATACATAAACACAAAAAAAGGATCTACCCTATCATGCATAAATAAAAAGGATATGCGCTACTCTTCATGGCGTGATGAGTTGCCTCCCATCAAGCCCTTAGTTTAACATCGTGGCCTGACGCCTTCACCATTTGCTTTTATGTTTCCACTTAGAACATTTGAATATCTATCCCAGTTTCATTTAGTATGCAATGAGCAGTAGAGGGATAAAATATTGAAATATTCCAAGATGAAACTTGAAAGATATGAGGTAATGGCAGGCAAGCTTTGATCTCGATATTTTGAATATTTGAAAATTTTACCTAATTTCACATCGAACTTGCGGTTTGGTTCCTCAGGTAAAATAAAGCACATCAATGGGGCACTGGTTGCACATTGAGCATTATGTTCCTTGCCTATTGATGGATGCGGTTCCATATGCTCTTTTGAAAAATCAAATTTCTAATTATAGTGATAGTAATCCTTCTCTTCACACTCCACCATTTTCCTAGGTAGATGGATTCTCATAACATCCTCTAAGGACAATGTTCATAAATGGTTTTAATGAAGTCATCCCCGAATTCCAAAATTGGATCCTCCTAAGCATCTTCACCCCGAAATGAACTAGAGTCACCATAAGGGATTTATCCTTATTCTTTTTTTGACACTAGTACCATTTCTTTTATTTCAACATCTTCTTCCTCATTTGATTCAGTTGATAGGGAAATCACTATGGAGTCTTCACTACCAAGCTCATCATCATAGCTTTGTTTCTCTTCTTAATAAACCTTCTCTTACCAGATGGGCAGTGTAGTGATGTTTTCAAGATTTGTTGCATTACCAATTTCCTCTATCTTAACAATTTCCCTTCCAAGTTTTCATTAGTTTCCATTTCATAGAATAGAATCAAGATTTCATATTATCGTTAATATTGTTAAGGTCGGGGGCATGTCCTGAAACTCTACTGATTTTAGTTTTGTTAGAAGGCTTTGTGGATATTACTGTGGACTTGGGTGATGTTGGTTAGCTGTTTTTTGTCGGTTATTAATTATCTACTATAAAAGTATCTTTAATTCTTTGAGCTTATCTTATGCTATTGTATTATATGTTCAAAAAATTAGGCTCTATTAGGTAGTGTGTGGTGTTTTGTTTGGTTCGTGACATAAAGTCTCCTACAATTTTGGTTATCTGATACTAAATATCCCAAGATTGTTGTTAGTTTTGACAAATGAAAGGAAAATTTTTATGATACTAACTTAGTCAACAAAAATTAGTTTCAACCAAAAGCCAAACAACAGTATACCTAATCTACATTATCAATGTCTTCTATTGAGATTTTCCCTCCCTGTGATCACTACAAAGTTGGGGTTCTAGCTATTATTTTTAAAACTGATGGTTTTAAAGTTAAAATAGTTGAAAATTCAAATATACTCTGATTGGTAAGTTTAGAAATACCATGCCTAAAATATAGATCATTAGCAGATAGCTCATTTTGCAAACTGACCTATACATGGCATTAAAATAACTCATTTCAGTGCCAGACATATTTATATCGATTTAAAGAATGAATATGATTATAATAATGTATGGTTTAAAGTAAAAATGTACATTGAATAGAAAATAATGAGATTTCAATTATAAACCCCAACATTTAAACGAGAAGAGGAGACACCTTTAGTCCTTATTTGGTCTATTTTGGCTAAGTTACCTTGACACTACTACTGTATAGAGGTTGTGGTACCTCTTTTATCTCCTATTGGAAAAGTAATACTCCTTGATCTAGAAACTTATAAGAAGACAATAGGAAGTGTGTATAAGGTTAAAATTTAGGTAATCTTGCTATATCTAGACCTTATCATGTTTGGATGGGGTTTGATGAAAATGATAATGGTAAAGGTAGATAGAAACCTTTATAGTATGAAGGTGTTCCTGATTATTTTGGGTACTGAGAAACAGAAATGACACATTATTATTCTTATACTATTAAAAGGAAAGATGATGAGGTGAAAAAAGGAAAATAAATGGATGAAGCAAAGAAAAATGCTAAAGTACAGAAGTGTCATCAATTTATGAGTCATGATGGCCGCCACTCTACCCCGGTAATAAATGGATGAAGCAAAGAAAAATGCTAAACACAATATGTTAACTTGGTGGAAAATTCCCAATCATTCACGAAAATGGAAAACACGCTTATAAATAAGCAAAGCGTTCTATGTAGAAAAAATAATCAATACAAGATACTATCGCACGACTAGGTAGAGCCAGTACAAGAGAATAAAATAATAATACAATTCAAAGACATAGAATAGTCAACCATATCAGTCTCGATAACTAAAGTAGGAATATCAAAAGATTGAAGAAAATAGGTGACTCCGAATCCAAGTGCTCACCCTGTCTACGAAAATATCAACACAGTACGATCAATGATTAACGAAGAGATATAATACTTGAATCTACACAAAAAAGGTACAAAAATATAGTATGAGTACCAAAAAATGGATACTCAATAAGCATTATCAACTGACTATGCTAAATCATATAGAAGTATGATAAAATGCAAGATAACACAACTAAATTAAGGTCTAGACAAACCTAAAATGGCTCTGACATTGCTGTGCATAGCTAATAAATAAATTGGAATAATAACATGACATAAAGAATAAAAACATAGAGTCATAGCTTCAAAATTGGCTCCCATATGACAATTAGTGCCGAAAAGTAAATAACTAATCACAGACAACCATATGCCTGCAGAGTGTAATCAAGATAGAATAATTCAATCATCCGAAGTTATAATTAACCTTCATTTCACAATTTTCTATCATATAGCAATCTTATCATCATGATACACTAGTCACCGATTGTCAACTATTTATCTCTTATCACTAATTCAATTACCAGCTAGTTATCATATATATACTAGTCATCATTTATCAATTAAGAATCATTTCTAAACTAGTCATTTTACTACTAAAGTCTATTTATATGATGCCATATTGTAAAATTTGCTCATTTCAAACTTAGCCAAATTGCTACTCTCAATCCACACCTCGACATTTTTCATCATAAAAACTATATCATCTTAGATTGATATGCATATCCAAACTTGAACCGAGAAATATACTTAATAACCAAATTAAAATCGGAAGAATAATCAATACCCTGACTCACACTACTAAATATAATCAATAACCAAACTCGAATCGGTAAATATAATCAATAGTGTCATAATAATCCTATGGACCTGAATCAGGTATATAATTAATAGTGTAATCATCTTTGAAACTCAAACTAGGTATATGTATTTATAATCAACATCATGAATAACATCATTAATAAGGTAAATTATATCATAATCCATTGACATCAACCTTCACATTAAACAGCATAACCATTAAGTATCAAAGTTAATCAACGTCGCTTAACGAGCATTCTCTAGGTGTTCAATAAGCATATAAGGATTTGCAGAGACCTAACATTGATCTTAGCTTAATGTGGGTAAACGATCCCACTTATAAATCCACGCAATTCATTCCAAGTTAGGTTATACCACATAATAGGCTAATGTATCTAAATCAACTCTTAGATGTTAAGTAAGCCACAAATAGCCCTAAGGTAGAGATTTTTCTTAGGCACTTTAACTTAGCCAAATCGAACTAAGGAAACCTTTAATAGTGTAAGAAATTAAGGACAAACATACCCTAAGCATGAGTAACTAGAGAATTTATACTTAATCTGGAGCGATCTAAGGCATTCTTACGTAAAACATGAGGAATATAGTCTAATTCATCTAAAGCATAATGAAACAATCTAAGTGTTCAACTCTCTGTAGTTTTGAAATGGCCTAAACAGTCAAACTAACCTATGTCATACATTTGAACAACCTAACAACTAAAACCCATCCCAAATCTAACATAATATCATAAGAATACTATGAAATAGCTCAATCTAAATTAGGATAAACCTATCCTAACTCAACGTCAAATAAATCTCAATGAATTGCTAAACGACCGATTTTTCCTTCTAAGAAGCCTCCTTAAGATGTCAAAACCCCACTGGGATGTAACGCCCCAAAATTTGATTCTAGGAATGCCACACATGCTCTGAACTACAAGTAGTCCTGAGCCAACCCTAGTTATTTTCTATTATATCTGAATCTCAAACTATGAATTTGAATATAACATACTAACAATGCAGAAGACTATCTGAAAAGTCAGAGTATAGCTTAAAATACTAATCATATCAATCTGATAAAGAAAATACTGAAAGGTCTAAATACGACATCTAAGTCTAAGTCTAAATCTAGTAGTCCACCAAGACTCTACTATTTAAATAAAGAGATTCAGTAGGACAGGCCGCCCCCACCTAACTTAGACTGTCCGAAAAGAGTAATGAAAACATTTACTAATAACTGGAAATTTGAATAGTTGATTTCCCAAACGAAGAGGACTTACTACTTTCAGGGATGTAGATGAGATGCTCGAAAATCACTCTTGCTGCTGAGACTAAGTACCTAAACCTACATTATGAGATAATGTTGCACACAGACGTATATGTGGATCAATACTTTGATGATGTAATTAGTGTATAAGTAAATAATATCATCACAGTTTGTAGAAAGCATCATACATACTAAATGTAAATGACTCACTTAAGCTTGAGTAATCTGAAATTTGAAATTCAAGTCATGAATAGTAAAATAAGCAATCTAAATCTTGTGAGCTATTACACTTAGTTCTGAAATCTGGAAAATACTTTATCTTAGGGCTTTAAAGAAATTAGTTTATCTTAAGGGAGGTTCTCTTAAACGTATAAACCATGTGAGTTAACATGGAATCCAATGTCTCGTCATCCTAAGGAAGAAACGTCAAATTGGGGAGAGGTGTCATACTTTTTCTAGAGAGTATAACCTAAACTAATTGATCAAACCCTTAACTTTCATCCACATAGAAATGAGAACAATCTGATAATCTGTACCTACGTTGGCTATATAGTTTTTTGGAAGTAGGATGCGCTAAATCCACATTTCCTGATCGGTGCTAAATACTATCCCTTATTCGTTGTTATGCTCATTCTGTTGTAAATTTACTTTTAAAACTAAAATAAGGGTTTATCTAAAACAAATTATGCATTTATCTTTTTGAATCTGTAAATAAAGCTGATCTAAATTTTGTAAGTGGATTCCACAGCTAAACAGATGATCAAAGATCAAAGTTCTTTTGAAAATCTTAAAATAATATGTTCACAAGATGCTTAAAGCATCATCTATTTTGAAGTAACCATATTTAATCTTGGGATAAATAACCAATGCATCAATCATAGGTTAAATCATCAAAATGTTCATGCTTGATAATATGATTATTGATAAATCAACTCAAAATTTGGAAATTTTAGCAATATTCATGGAAACATAAGCATAACCATATAATTCAACATCTAAATCATGGAAAATCTCAAAATCATGCACATAATGATAATGGTTACAAACCAAAATTTAAATTCATGGAAAATCATATATAATTCTAAAAATTTGTAATTAAAACAAAGTTTTGGGCTCAAGGATGAAAAAATTATCCTTGTTCAAACTCCACATACCCTAACTGATGATCATTGATGAGAAACTCGAATCTTGGATTCCTATTGATGTTTTGGAGATGGCATCTTAGTGTTCTTGTATTGGGAATTCGTAAATTTTGACTATCTTAGTGAATTAATAGAGAAATTCTGAGTTTCTTAGATAGAAAGTATGATGAACTAGGGTTTTGCTTTGAGGAGAATGATGAATTGGGTATAAAGAAAGTTGATATTTGAGTAATCTTATGTTTTTGGATGGATTGGGGGTTAGGGGATTTACAAAAATACCCCCTTTAAATTCTTAAATGGAATTGGAAAAAATAATTTTACCCGATCTGGGTGGAAATCGTGATGCCCCACAATCGGTGTGGCTCACTGGAAAAAGGACGAATGGGAATTGGGTTCCCTCCATAATGATCCACTAACATGAAGCCCCTAAGTTTTCCATTTTGACCACTTGCTCGATACGCTAGTATCGCGAAGTGACACTGGAAATTGAAATATGGGAAATTATGTTTCTCCGCGATGCACCAAAATTGTGGAGTCTCACTAAAAAATGACAATTATGATTTTACGCTTCTTTGCGATGCGCTATAGACCCAAATGATGGTGTTTTATGACTGGAACTTAAAATATCCCAAACTTTTTACCCTGTTATCAGATTTGGGAAAATCTTATATCGTTGGAAAGGTAATTCAATTTCCTACGCCATGAAAAGCACAAATCTAAAGAATTTCACATGAAATAAATATCACTCATATTATGTGCTACTCCTTGTCTTTTTTGGGATGAGTTTAGGCTAGAAAAATAGTGGGGTATTACAATATCTCCCCCTTGGGAACATTCATCCTTCAATGCGGATAGTTAAGATAAAATTTCTTGAGAAATCTGAGAATATAAGATAGCATGCACAACTGAAGTGAACTGAATAACTAAATCTAAGTCATTTTGAATTTCTGAATAGTTCTATGAATGCATGAACTTACATGAGGACAACTATACAGCTGAATATATGATTACAAAAGAACCGAATCAACGAAGAGTATTAACTTAAGATAGATCTGAGTTTGCGGAGAAGAGGTGAGGGTACTTAGCTTGCATATCTGCCTCTACTTCCCAAGTGGCGCCCTCAACCGACTGGTTCCGTCAAAGAACTTTGATCGAGGGAACTTCTTTGTTCCTTAGACTTTGAATCTGGTGATCTAGAATCTCAACTAGAATATCTGTATATAAAAGGTGGTTTTGAATATCTGAGCTTTCCATAGGAACTACAATAGTGGAGTCAACAATACTCTTTTTAAGCACAGAGACATGGAATACAGGATGAACTGCTGACAAGTCCGTGGGCAACTCAAGTTCATAGGCTACTTTCCCAACACGACTCAAAATTATATAAGGTCCAACATACCGGGGACTAAGTTTCCCCTTCTTCTCAAATCTCTTCACCCATTTCATGGGTGAAATATTTAGATACACTAAATCACTTACCTCAAACTCGAGGACCCTTCTTCTTACATCTGCATATGATTTCTGGAGACTCTGGCTATTTTCAGTCTTTGTCTAATCAGCTTAAATTTGTCCATAGCTTCATCCACTGCATCGGGCCCATGAAATTTGGCCTCACCTACCTCAAACCAACCTACGGGTGATATACATCTCCTCCTATAAAGAGCCTCAAATGGATCCATTCGATCGCTAGTATGATAGCTGTTATTATATGCAAATTCAATCAATGGAAAATGCTCATCCCAACTACCTTCGAAATCAAGAGTACATACCCTCAACATATCTTCTAGAGTTTGAGTGGTCCTTTCTACGTGACCATTTGTCTGAGGGTAAAAAGCTGGGCTAAGGTGAACTTAGGTAATAAGACCCTTCTAAAAAGCTCTCCAAAATTGAGAATTAAACTATGTACCCCTATCCAAGATGACAGTAAAGGGGACACCATGCAATTTGACTAACATACCATCTCAACTATATGAGATATGTTAACTAGAAAGAAATGTACTGACTTAGTCGATCTGTCTGCAATAACCTATATCAAATCATCATGATGATGCAAATTGGATAAACCAGTCATGAAATCCATGTCCACCTCCTCCCACTTCCAAGTGGGATACCAAACTCTTGCAATGTACTACCAGGTCTTTGGTATTCTACCTTAACTTGTTGACAAGTTGCATACATTGCTAAAAACTCTGCTATATCTCTCTTTATACCACTCCACCAATAGATTTCTCGCAAGTTGTGGTACATCTTAGTAGCACCTGGATGAATAGAATTACACGCACCATGTGCCTCAACCATAATTTGCTGCATCAAATAACACATGGCTTACACAACCTACTACGGTAACTCAACACACCATCTCCCCCTTGGGAGAAAACCTCTACCTTTTGGTATTTAATCGATTCCTTCAGTTTGACCAAAGTAGAATCCATTTCTTGTTTCTCCATTACTTCCAAAACTAAGGAAGATTCGGAACTACTCTAAATCCAAACATTAATTTAGCTGAATTAACTAACCTAATACCCAATCTATCCAAATGATTAATTTCTCTAGCTAACGCTTTCTTATCTTTCTCCACATCGGAAACACTACCTATAGACATTCTACTAAGGGTGTATGCCACTACATTGGCCTTGCCTAAATGATACAACATACTTGTATCATAATCCTTCAAAAACTCCATCCATCTTCTCTGATATAGATTCAACTTTCTCCGAGTAAACATATACTGTAAGCTTTTGTGGTCTGTGAACACATCAACATACACACCATATAGCTAATGTCTCCAAATTTAGAAAGAAAATACCATAACATCTAATTTTAGATCATGGGTTAGTTAATTCTTTTCATGAGGCTTTAATTATCTAGAGGCATAGGATATGATCTTACCTCTATACATCAACATACAACCCAAACCAACTCTAGATACATCATAATAAACAACAAAGCTATCTGGACCATCAGGTAATGCTAGAGTTGGGGCTAAAGTAAGTCGAATCTTTAACTCCTAAAAACTCTTCTCATAGGAATCTGACCATTAGAACTTAAAGTTCTTTTGGATCAATATTGACATAGGAGATGTAATAGATGAGAAACCTTTAACAAAATGGTGGTAATAGATAGCTAAATCTAAGAAAATCCTAATGTCCAACAAAGAGATAAGTTTAGGCAAATTTCTTACAGCTTCAGTATTTTAGGGATCAAATCTAATGCCATCAGTGGAAATAATATGATCGAGAAAGGCTACTGACCTTAGATAAAATTCACACTTGCTAAATTTCATGAATAATTGATGCTCTCTAAGACTTTGCAAGACAATTCTAAAGTGGTTTTTATGGTCATCCTCACTACGGGAGTATACAAGGATAACTTCTATGAATACTATGAAAATCTTGTCGAGATATTGTCTGATAACTCGATTCATGAGGTCCATGGAAGTTGCTGGAGTATTAGTTAGCCCAAATGACCTGACTAAAAGCTCAAAATAACCATAACAGGTTCTAAAGGTTGTCTTTGGAATACCACATTCCCTTACATTAAATTGATGATAGCCAGATCTAAGGTCTATTTTTGGGAAATAACTTGCACCTTAGAGTTGATCAAATAAGTCATCAATTCTAGGAAGAGGATATTTCTTCTTTGACTGAGATCTTATTTAGGTGACAATAGTCAATACACATTCTCAAAGAATCATCTTTCTTTCACATAAATAGGATATGAGTACCTCATTGAGAAACACTAGGCATTATGAAACCTTTATCTAAAAGATCTTTGAGTTACTCTTTCAACTCTTTAAGCTCTATAGGAGCCATACGATATAGAGGGATAGAAATAGGCTGATTATCTAGAAGAGGTCAATATGAAATTCTATTTCCTTATCGAAAGGTACCCCTGGGAGATCTTCTAGGAAAACATCAGGAAACACATTCACCACTCAGACCGACTTAATTGTTGGAGTCTCAGACTTAGTGTTTTTAACTCAAACTAGATGATAAATACAACCTTTGGATATCAACTTTCTGTCCTTAAGGTAAGATATGAAATGATTCTTGGGAGACACTGAATAACCTGACCACTCAAAGACTAGCTCATTTGGAAACTAAACTTCACCACTCGGGTGAGATAATCTATTAAAGAATAACAGGAATAGAGCCAATCCATACAAATAATAAGATCAAAATCAACCATATCCAACTCTATCCATTCTGCTAGAATGACTCTTTGAAGAACAGTGATTGGACACTTTTTGTGGACTCGCTTAGGAACAACTAACTCACCTACTGTAGTAGAAACCAGGAAAGGCTCAAGGGTCCTTTCAAAACATACCTTAAAATTTACTGCAACTATTGGGGTCACATAAGAGAAACTTTATCCAGGGTCTAACAACACATAAATATCAAAATAAAAGACACAAAGTATACCGACAACAACATTTGGAGAATCCTCCATCTATTGGTAGGATAGTAAAGCATAGAACCAATTCTGGTGCTAACTACCACCGGTATTAGATAAAGCACCTTTAGGAGGCATTAGGCGACCTAAAGGAGCTGGTGCACTATTAGCTTGATTCTAGGAACGTGCATCCCTATTTTCTTGTCTAGCATATAGACAATATCGAATGTTTTAGACTAATTTACCACACCCAAAACAACCTTTCTAACCAGCCAAACACAGCAGGATAATTCTTATAAGTTATGGGTATAGATGAACCATTCTAAAACTATAAATTATTTCCTCCTCCAGACCTATTCTAACCATGATTAAACTGCCCTTTTATAGCTCTCCTATTTACTCTCTCTCTTTCATACATCTTCTTTGCCTCCATCTACTGAACATGCATTACAATATTGAAAGATCCATACATATATTGAGCATGATAGTTCTACACTCCTTAACCACCAACCCAGATATAGTGATAACAAACATACTCATGCTTGATCTAGAATCAGTCATCTGATCAAGGGCATACTTAGAAAGCTAGTTGAACTTGAGGCAGTACTCCTTTAATTTCATAGAGCCCTGCCTAAGTTGAATAAACTCTTTTATCTCAGCTTCTCTCTTCTTAAGTGGGAAGATCTTGTCTAAAAATGCATCCTGAAACATAAGCCAAGTCATAGGAGCTGCATTCTCCCATTTACTCTCTTTCCACATCACTACCCAATCATAACCAACATCTTTTAGTTTATAGGATGCTCATGATACACCTTCTTCTTCAGAAACATACATAATTTGGTTGATATTCTTTACCTCTTCTAGATAAAGATGTGTCTCCTTACCTTTCTTGAACCCAAATAATTTTTGTTGGTTTATTCTCATAAATTCTAAAATTCTAGATGCGGTTAAGTCCCTATCTTACTGAGATAGGGCTGCAACCTAATGGTTACCCTAAAAATTTTCTATTACTGCTTGGGCTAGAACCTGAAAGGCAACTTAAAACTCTATTTGTGACATATTGTCATTCAAAGAATCTACGAGCTGAGGTGGCCGGTTATCATTTCTATAGGTATTTGGTCTTTGAGGAGGCATATTCTGTCATTAAATAGCAAGAGTTAATAGTAGATATAGATACCTGTAAGAATGATGGATTATGAAATAATGAGAGGATTTTCTTAAAATGCTTCATATCTTCTTGATCATAGATGTTGTGCACTTCAGACCGATGATCAAGACTCTATGTAACGTGGCATGTCTGACTCCCTAGGACTTTCTAAACCATAGGCTCTAATACTAAGTTTGTAATGCCCTAAAATCTGTTTCTCGAAATGCCACACAGTGATCTAAACTACAAGTAGTCCTGAGCTAACCTTGGCTATTTTCTATTTACTCTAGATCTCAAAATAGGGAAATATGAATATATGATACAGAAAATTCATAAAACTATCTAATAATTCTGAGTATATCTAAAAATACCGATCACATCAATCTGATAAAGAAAATACTAAAACATCTAAATATGACATCTAAAGTCTAAGATTAAATTAAGTAGTCCGACAAGCCTATACTAACTAAATCTAGAGAGTCACTGGGACAGGCCCCCAGCTGACTCAGATTGTCTTAAAAGAGTAATGAAAATATTTACTAACAACTGGAAATCTTCATAGCTAAGTCCCTAAATTAAGGGTACTCACCAACTACAGGGATGTAGATGAGATGCACGAAAATTACTCTCACTGTTGAGACTGAGCACCTGAACCTACATTATGAGACAATGTAGCACATAGACGTATATGTGGATCAGTACTTTGATGATGTACTGAGTATATAGGGGTGCATGCAATAAGTAACTAATATCATCATAGTTTATGGAAAACATCATACATGCTAAAAGTAAATGACTCAGTTAAGCTTGAGTAATCTAAAATATGAAAGTCTTATCATGAATAATAAAACGTTTAATCTCAATCTTGTGAGGCATTACACTTACTTCTGAAATTTGGAAAATACTTTATCTTAGGGCTTTAAAGAAAATATTTCATCTTAAGAGAGGTTCTTTTAACCGACATAAATCATATGAGCTAACATGTAGTCTAATGTCCCATCTTCCTAAAGAATAAACCACAAATTGAGGAGAGGTGTCATACTTTTTCCAGGGATTATAACCTGATCTAAGTAATCTATAACTTTTATCCATTTAGAAGTTGAAATAATATTATAATCTGTACCTATGTTGGCTATGTAGTTCTGTAGAAGTAGGATGAGCTAGACCCACACTCCCCACTCGATTCTAAATACTACTTTCTTATAAGTTGCTATGCTCATTCTGTTTGAATTCAACATTTAAAACTAGGATAAGGGTTTATGTAAAACCAAATATGCATCTATCTATTTTAAATCTGTAAATAAAGATGATCTAAATTTTGTAAAGTGGATTACGTAGCTAAACTGTGGATCAAAGATTAATGTTTTTTGAAAAATCTAAAAATTATATGTTCACCAGGTGCTAAAAGCATCATCTTTTTGATGAAATCATATTCAATCTTGGGATAAATAACCCATGCATCAATCTTAGGTTAGATCATCAAAATGTTTATGCTTGATAATATGATTATTGATAAATAAAGTCAAAAATCTGAAAATTTCAGCAATATACATGGAAACATAAACATAACCATGCAATTAAACTTCTAATTCATGGAAAATCTCAAAATCTTGCAAATAATGATAATGGGTATAAATCCTAACATGAAATTCTTGGAAAATCATATATAATTCAGAAAGTTTGTAATTAAAATAATGTTTTAGGCACAAGGGTACAAAAATTACCCTTGTTCACACCCCACATACTTTAGTTAATGATCTTTTATGAGAAACTCGAATCTTGGATTCCTATTGATGTTTTGGAGATGGCTTCTTAATGTTCATTTGTTGGAAATTCTTAAATTTGGACTATCTTGGAGAATTAAGGAGAAATTCTAAGTATCTTGGAGAGGAAGTATGACGAACCAGGGTTTTGCATTGAGGATAATGATGAATAGGGCATAAATTTCTTTGATATTTGAGTAATCTTATGTTTTTGGATGGATTAGGGGCGGGGGGATTTACCAAAATACCTCCTTAAAATACTTAAATGGAATTGGAAAACACATTTTTTCCTGATCTTGGTGGCCACTGCGATGTGCCACAATCGCAGTGGCTCACTGGAAATAGAATGAGTGGGAATTGAGTTCCCTCCGTGATGCTCCACCATCACGGAGCCCCAAAGTTTGCCATTTTTCCACTGGTGCAACGCGCTAATATCGCGGAGTGACACTGGAAATTTCAAAATGAAAAATTGGGCCTTTGCACAATATGCCAAAATCTCCGAGTCTCGCTGAAAATTGACAATTATAATTTTAGGCTTCCCTGTGATGTGCTAAGGACCCAAATCACGGTGCTATATGACTGGAACATAAAATATCCATAACTTCTTACCCAGTTATTGGATTTAGGAGAATCTTATATCGTTAGAAAGCTAAATCAATTTCATACATCTTGGAAAGTCCAAATCTAAAGAATTTCATATGAAATAAACATCACTCATTCTAGAAGCTACTCCTTGTCATTTTTGGGATAAGTTTAGGCTAGGAAAATTATGGGATATTACATGGGTCCCATTTATAGAAATATTTTTTCTAAAACTAACCCGACATTCTTACAATCCAAAGGAATCATTACCCTAAAAAATGAGTGAAAACCAAGATAAATTGGGGATAAAATCAATCCTTAAAGGTTATAGGATTTTTTTCAATAAATCACTAAAGCCAACAAAGAAAAGGTTGAATTCTCACCTTAAATCGGAAGATAATCGCAAAAGTAAATCTTAATCAACCTTGCAATAAACAACAAACTTTAATTCTAAGCTATCACAATATTTAGGATTTTTGGCTCTCAAAGAAGTAAGGAAGAATGGACAGAATCATGGAAAATGGGTCGTTTTATACCTAGTCCTGGTACTCTAGGGTCGTTATCGCATCCCCAAGGATGATGCTCACACCATCTTCCATCTTCTATACAAATCAAGATCACAACAACCTTTTTTCGATCATGGTATATCCTTTTCTTAACGAGTTGTGATCGTTGTCTAAAGAGCCGCTACCGAGGTGCACTAGAAACATGGTGTACCAAATTTTTAGTCTAGAATGCACTTTAAATAGGTGCTCGAGATTTGTTTAGGATTCTGTATATACAATTAAACTTTGTAACTGTACTAAATTTAATGTTTTGGATGTGATGACATAATCATAATTTCCTTTTGAGGTCATTTTGACCAAATGTGGGTCGCACACCAATGTTTCATCCTCTTAACTTTTCAACCAATAGGTTAAAATGTGCTTGGGTGTCTCAGGACCAAAACCAAAGGTCAACATAGCCTAAAATCAACATTTTAGAGATGCTGGCACAATCAGAATTTTATACGAGATCACCTTACTGGTGTTTTTGCTTGGTGGCCATTTGGAACTAGGGAAGACTTTAAAATAGAAAATTTGCTCTAAGAACTAAATAAATTGCTTAGTAACTAAACTGTCAACTCCGGTATGTCATAAATGACTTGGGGAGTGGAAGGGCTCTAATGGCAAAATAAGCAGAAATATGGAAATGGCCCAAAGAGTCATTAAAAGAAGTATAATGATCATGAAAAAAACATGTCACAAAGTAGTGATGTTAAAAAATCAGTTCATATAAGAAAACATGAAATAGATAAACCAAAGAGTTCAACAAAGTACCAAAACAGGGCCAATGTCAAGTTCAAAGAAGAAGGGGTAGAAAAATACTTACACACAATAGTGAACTACCTAATTAGAGATATAATTTTTCTAAAGAACAATTCTATCGACCAAGATCACCTCAACCTTTAAATGAATCCACTTAGAAGGTTCAACAATAATAGGTAGGTATGACTTCTCAATATAATGACCAAAATCCCAAAAATTGTGATGTTGATTTTGTAGTCCAGAATCTACAACTCCAACCTAATGTTTCTATCAATAATTATGGAAATCCTAAACCCTAAATTACCACTAAAAAGAATACAGACTAGATACAAGTAGAATGATAATGATAACATAACTGTTGAAAAAAATATTTAACAAAATGATGTGGAAGCTGATAATGTCCTAAATAAAGAAACCTTGGTATTGAATCAATGCTCCATTAATCCCACCTTAATATTTTTAATTGTTTATATGGTGATAAAGTTGTGGGAGGAATGATTGATGGTAAGGATAAAAATACTAACCTATAGGAAGGGGGTTCTAGGAGGAAGAATTATTGGATCATTATGAAAATGCTTAACGCTAGAAAATATGTTACAACCCCTGCTACCACTTTGAAGATTTAACAAGCTATAAATTTTACTATGAATTAAAAATCTTGGCCTAATATTATTCATAGGGTTTAGTTTCAAGTAACAAATTTTCCTCTGACAAATAAGAAAGTTGTGGAGGATACCATGACTCATAAATGCTACGATATTAGATTTTCGACAGGCTCAAGTGCAATCTATTGCTTCTAGTAATGCTATGATGGAAGAAAATCCTCATCATGTCAACAACAAATATAGCTTCAATTTTAGTAAAAATAAAAAATATAAAATCAAGAAGAGATAAAAAGATGTAATGAAAACAGAAATAAAACTTTGAATAGGCATAAGAACGTTGTTTTGGGGACAGAGCAAGACAATTTAAATGTAACACCTCTTAAAGTTCAATATAGAATTATGGATAGCCCTAAATATCCTTCTTCTCTTAACACTGACCCACAAATATCCAATTTTGATTTAAATTTAAATGATGAATATAGAGTTATACACTATAAAGATGAATTGGATAAAAAAACCTTACTAGTTAAGGATATAGAAGAGGAAGAAGTAATAAGTGATCATCTAATTAAATCCTTTAGATCTATTTGAGAAAGTGATATTTAATAAGAGGCACAATAGCTCATCATGAAAATAGTTTATCTCTAATAGGACTCAAGAAAAAGATAAAAAAATATCACAATATGCCAAAACAAGAACTTTTATTACTATTGACAAAATCAAAATATGGTACCAGTACAAATGATATGATAATTAATATAATTTTCTAGAATGGAAAGAGTATTAATACTCCAGAGTAATGTAAATACTTCAAAAATTCATGAACTTTCACAATCTTTCCGTGATTGTTATTCTTAATCCATTCATGATAATTCTCAATCGGATTTCTATAAAACTTAGTATTATATGGACAATGAAACTTTTTATAACAATGGGAAGTTACGTTTTTCTGTAACCAAAATGTTGATTGGAAATTTCTAGGTCAAGATGACTATGAGATGACCTTTTATATCAACAATTTAGCTTATCCTACTATTTTCCTCAAAGCTTTTGTTTATGAAAAATGCAGAGATTATTTGAGGAGTCCTTTGTGGGATAAAAATTTTCACTTTTCTAGTTTTTGTATGCTTTGATGTACTATTGGTGATTTTAATATGATCATTAATAATGATGAAAAATTGAAGGGAAGAAGCATCCTTATAATTTGAATAAAATTTTAGAATTTATTTGAGTTATTGAAGATGGAGGACTGACACATCTGGGCTTCCATCGTAAACATTTCACTTGGTTAAATCATAGAACAACTGAAGTAACGATACATAAGAGACTTGGCAGGGCGAGTCAATGATTTATGGCTCAACACTATGCCCCTTTCCTTAATCAGCCATTTACCTTATTTGGGGTTAGACCACTATCCATTATTGAGAGATAGGAGAATGTGTTAAATACTTTAATCTTTTACATTATCAGATGGATAATCCAACTTTCTTAAGTATGGTCAAAACATACTGGAACAAACCAATTAACAATAATATCTATGTGTGTGTTTTATATTTACTTGAAGAGGGATTCCAACAACTTGAGTAATTGCTCCAAATGTGACCATGAATATCTATATGCTACTATAAAAGATTATAAGGAGAAAGTAAGAGTTTTTGGAGAAGACATCATTCATGCCAACACTAAAGATAATCTAATTAATCTGAATTGCATCAATGCAAAATATATAGATATCTCATGTTGTAACAAGCTGTGATAAAAATAAAGAGTTAATTTTATAGTTTTGAGAATGTGAGTCTAGTTCTAAGTATTTCCATGCCTTAATCAATGGTATAAGGAGATTAGTCATCCATAAAATTTTTGATTCTCAAAGAGAATGTTTTTAGGCTGATGATAACATAGTTAATTCTACTAGTTCTAATTTTTAGAACATTTTTACTAATGCAAAAAATAAAAAATGAATAGGTGCTTCTCTGATGTTACGATGTTGATGATATTGAGTTCATATTTGATTTGGAAAGTGAGATTTTATTCATGATATGATACAGTATGTATGGTTTCATGGTTAAGGATTGGTATTAGGTAAATTTTCCAAACTTTGGATATTTACTTTCCTTTTATTGGTCCCTTTAATATTATAGAGGACTGCATTGGGTTACTTATTTTACTACTTACTAGCTTATAGGGGCAAGAATTTTAATACCAATTATGCTTTCTTTCATATTATGTCTGTTTGGTTATTTATTTATAGTGTTGGAGCATATTTTTAGGTTTTCCCTTTTATCTTGACTTAGCTTATTTATTTCGCTTATTATCTTATTTATATAATGAATTAGATTAGTAAATCGATGATGCCTATTGATTACCTATGGTTTTGGAACTCGTACTATATTTCTGTATCTTTTATGTGCAGATCAGAGTACTAGTGTCCATCTCTAACATGACGATCATTCTGAGTTAATTTCAGAGATACAGTGAGCTCTCAGAGTTGGAGTTGCCCATTTTTCTTCAATTATCTATGTCTAGTCTTTCATTTTTGATAGTTATTATATTTGATTATTGAGTACTTATGTTTTTTATAGCAGCCCTTTTATCGACACTACTAGGTCGTAGGATGGTTGTTAATTCTTTATTTATATTTTAGACAATCATTACTGTCTTAATGTTATTATAAGACTTTTATGGTATATTTTTGACTTTTAGTCCCTTTTTCACCAAATTAGCCTATTAATTCTAGATTCAGGCTATTACTATACAAACCTACTAGCAGGATAAAGTCAGGGCCATCATGACTTATAAATTGGGTAATAACAAATTGTTTTCACGGACAAGTTCACCAGTATTTTTGGTAGAGTAAATGTATAGTAGATTCCCATAAATTAGAATGATAAGGGTTGTTTCTTATCCTCGGGAGGCTATAGGAAACTTTTAGGAGTTTTTCACTTTATTCACTCATTTTGCGATAAAAGTCTAAGTTGGTTTCTAAAGAATTCCTTTGGTTTCACTTTTTTTAAAATAGCTAGGACATGTGCTATCGTTATATGAGATGAGGATCTCAAGATCAATCCTAGGGATCTTGATACTATTTATGGATCACTTAAAGGTCATGGACAACCTAGAGATGTATCCTCAACAAGGGTAAAATATAGTAGTCTTTCACCAGTCCCTATTTTTTCTCCTGAGCAAGAGGTTCTTTCACCCCAGCTAGCGATAGTACGAGGACCAACCCAAGCTCTATCTGGGTTTATTTTTTCTTTAGCACTTAGGGATTCTTTAATTTATATTTTTGGAATGGTTTGTTGTACACAATATTATGGTGCATAGTGTATGGACCAGAGTGGTATTTAAGTGGATGCATAGGGGGTAGCTGCAACTCACAGAATTAAGGTCCCTCCTATATCGGTCTTTCACCAGTCCCTATTTTTTCTCCTGAGCATGAGGTTCTTTCACCCCAGCTAGCGATAGTACGAGGACTAACCCAAGCTCTATCTGGGTTTATTTTTTCTTTAGTACTTAGGGATTATTTAATTTATATTTTTGGAATGGTTTGTTGTACACAATATTATGGTGCATAGTGTATGGACCAGAGTGGTATTTAAGTGGATGCACAGGGGGTAGCTGCAACTCATAGAATTAAGGTCCCTCCTATATCGGTGGTTGCTCAGCTGGTAGTTGCCCAACCTACTTTGTCTTTTAAGAAGTAAAATATGTTGAGTAGCTTTTTAAGATTGGCTCTGCCTAGGTTTCCTAATGGGGTAATGATATGAGACTCTGCAAGGACACTTATGAGTTCTTGATTTCTTGTGAAGATAGGATTTGTAATTTGGGCCTAGTTGAGACTATTGTTGTGGATTACACTACCTTTTAGATGGACTTGACAACTTGACATTTGTAGATAGGTGATATTTATTCTATGCCAACTGGATCTCCCTATTGAAATGAACTTAGTTCATTGAGATCTTTGTGAAGAAGTACATGCTTTATAGCCCTATCCGAGGGATCGGTTCTTGAGGTCGGAGCAAGGCTCCATGGCTATTGTCAAGTATGAAGCTCAATAATATAAGTTAGATATACATGCTACTTCTTTTCTGACTACTATGTTTTATAGGGTTTGTTGGTGTTTTGGGCATTAAGACATCCTCTTTGCATGACTACATAGGGTTTGGTTGTCGCAGGTAGTTTTTTTTTAGGTTTTTTATCATGCTATGTTTATGGAGGATATTTATTGTGAGTCATAATGAGGTAAAGATATAAGTCCATAGTATCAGGCTAGTTTTAGTGGAAGCCATAGTGGATCACTATTTAGAGGCAGTGATCCTAAGGGTAGATAGCCTTAGAGCGTGTCAAGTGTAGTGTAAATCTGGCCCTAAAAGGTTGAGAAGTGTCTTTGAAAGTGAAAAATATTTTGAATCATGTATAATTTCCCTAATATCAACTATTTTTCATATGGATAATTGAATAAGCTTTCCATCAATACCAATTTCATCAAAATCCGACATTGGATGAGGAAGTTGTAGCCATTAAACTGAAAATAATTGGAACTGCCAAGGTGTGACAACCGAATTAATAGACTGTTGAGCTTCTAATGGACCGTCGTATATCCTTTCAGAACCAAAGAAGTGACTCCCTTTCCTTTTGTAAGTGCGACAACCAGAACGACGGACCATCGAGGCTACGATGGACCATCGCTAGGACCGTTACACTAATGTAGTGTGGCCTCATCTTTGTCAACATGTGATAGATGATCCGATGGACCATAGGGTTTTCGATAGACCATCGCTAAGACCTTCTCATTGATGTAGTGTGTTATTTTTTTGACCGTTGTACGACGAACAATGTGATGGACTGTCAGACTTAATGATAGACAGTCACTTTGACCGTCACAGACCCCGTCAACATTTTTAACTCAATTTTAAAAGGACTTTTTATTTTTTTCCCATTCTTTTCAGCCCCTATTTATATTTGATTAAGGATCATAATATCATTCTTTATCTTTAACATCAAAAACTAGGGTTTCTATAAAATCAAAACCCTTCTTTCTTCTTAAAAAAAAATTAAGAAAAATAAAGAAATCAAGAATCTCTCAAAGAGCCTTCAAGAAAGAGTTTCTCTAAGGCATGCAGATGGTGATTATTGGGTCCCTTTCAGAAAAAATGCTCAAGCCTACTTTTATAAATTTCAAAGATCTTATGTTTATGAGTTTTCATGATTCATGTTAGTTGATGAGGTTTTAAGCTTTGACCATAGCATGTGATATTCATATGAGGTCCATAATAAACCCTCTTCATGTTGATTGTTAAGTGATGTGTTCATGTCAATTAAGTGAAGAAATTACTAAATAATAAAAGTATGCTCCCATATGTTTGATATAATGTTTATGTGAAGGAATTAGAGACATTATAGCATGTTGACTAGAAATCCCCAATTTTGTACAAGCCTATGCATGCTAAGTGTTTGTTGAAAAGCCTTAGTGAATGAATACTGACATGATAGTATGAAATTCCACAATTACGTGCTCTTAGATACATGCTAAGACTTCAATACATGCTAGGTGTTTGATGCAAGACCTTGTTGAATGGAGTATGAGCCAATAACATATCTCCCTATACTATAATATGTTTCTTTATTTCTAAATGCTTGAAGATATGCTTTAGTGATTGTGATAATAAATGAATGTCCATGGTATTGATAATTCAAGAATGGTTATGCTTTACATATATGTTATTGAGCTCTAGAGTATTTATACCCAACAATTTAGCTGCAGTCTAGAGTCAGTGTAAATTTTCACAATAATCTCAGTCAAGTCACAATTCGTAAAAGACAGTGAGTTACAAAACTCAAAACTCTCAAATAGGTGCGAAACCTGTAAAATCCCAGAAATATTAGTAATCTTAGTGTCACTAGTATTCTATCCTCAGTTCAATACTCTGCTCAGATCTAGTAGTAATCAAGTGTCTAGTTAAGTCCTCAGTAGTATTTGAGTAATCTATCCCAAGCTTAATATCATTTAGTCAGATAACAAGATTCAGCAGTATTCCATTAGATACAGAACTAAGTGAATTTAGCTTAACTAGGTCAGATCAGTCGAGAAATATGATCAGTATCAGATTCAGTTCAGTTTAAGTTGAGAATTAGTTCAGAGCCTTTTAGTTAGGAGTAGGAGCTAGCACCGAGCAAGTGCAGGGATGGCAGCTCCCCATTAGAGAGGTAGAGTCGTTAGGAGAAATTTGTGAACTTTGAAACCACATAGACAACGTAGGATGAAGGTGTTACCTATTAGAAAAGGCCTGTCACCCGCTAGATAGGCTTCTTTATTATACTTCCTTAGGCTTGACTTTCTGCAATGGCCACCCATTAAAGAGGCTTGACGAGAAAGGTCTTTACTCATGTCATAGTATTGACACCCTTCCATCTAGGGTTACAGGTTGAACCCCACCAATTTAGATTTGGGGTATGTTTGTAAAGTAATCACTCCCACAGTTATAGTTCCATTATTAGTCTTCAGAAAGGAACTACGAAATTAGGACAATTAGAGACAATTATCTATCTTAGTGAGGAACTCAGATAGTTCCATTGATTTATAGGCCACCCACTATAGAGGCAGGGTCCCTCATAAAATTATCGAGTAATCTCATTATTAGATCCAGAGATCACGAGCTAGATAGGCTTGATCGCAGTCTCAAATTCAGTTGAGTAATCTCATTATTAAATCTTGAGATCACCTGCTAGATAGGCTTGATCTCAGTCTTAAATTCAATTGAGTAGTCTCATTATCAGATCGTGATATTACCTATTAGATAGGATTAATCTCAGTCTCAGATTTAGTTGAGTAATCTCATTATGAGATCCCGAGATCACCTGCGAGATAGTCTTGATCTCAGTCTCAAATTTAGTTGATTAATCTCGTTATCAGATCCCAAGATCACCCGCTAGATAGGCTTGATCTCATTCTAAGATTTAGTTGGGTATTCTTCTTATCAGATCCAGAGAACACCCATCAGGTATGCTTGATCTCATTCTTAGATTTAGTGATTATTCTCATTATCACATTTAGAGATCCTTCCCTAGATAGGTTTGATCTCAAACATAAACTTCACTTATCATTGATAGTAGATATTTGAAACATTCTTTAAAGAGGTTTGATCTCCGATGCAGTTAGTCAAGAGTAGAAAGCTCAGAATTCAGTCTTTAATATGAGTAGATTCAGTTAATCAGTTTTAGTAGAATCAGTTTTCGAGAGCACTCACTAGATAAGACTGATCTTAAATCTTGTATTCAGTTATCAGTATCAGATGATTCATTTTTTCAGTATCTCAGGCATTAGTAGTGAGTTTAGATGGCAATAAAGTAGTATCCGAGTTTCAATACTTCTAGGTGCAATGTTTTCAGTTATGGTTTGTGCATTCATGCATATGTTCTCATGATATTCAGTTAAGTAATTGTTCATGCATAAGGCCTTGTATTTATCCTTACCTTATATTCATACTCGGTACATTCCCGTACTGATGCATTTGCGCTATGGTGTTTTATTTGACACCATAGGTTCAGAGGTACGAGATACGGTGTACCCTTAGCAACTTTGTCCTAGTCAGTAGCATTAGACATAGAAGTGAGTCCTTTTTAGTCGAGGATGATCCTTATTCTTATTAATATTGTATCAGACTTGGTTTATTTTCTGTTGATGGAGTTGGTTAGGGACATGTCCTATCAAATACACTGTTCAGACAGTTTAGAGGCGTTTTGGATATATGTATTAGTATTTAGTTTTCAATTTGAGTATTTTTAGATGTTTTGAAACTTATGGCCAGTTTTTACATTTATTATCTTTATTATGCTATGCTCAGGTACTTATATCAGTAGTAGGTTAGCTTGTGGTCTTATAGGATCATGAGCACCATGCAATATTTCGGTTCTAGCTTCTAGTAGAGTCTTGTGCATGGGTCTTTTGCGCGTTACATTTATGTACAGGAGGCTATAAGATGTTTTAGGAGCAGTTTCCCTTCTTTTAGTAGTCATGTCATATGAGTGAGCATGAGTTCCAATTTATCCTCAGTCAAATCAACCTATTTTTGTTATTTATATAATATGCCTCCTTGCAGAGATAATGTCCATAGGGTTTATGATCAACCCCTTCAACTAGTAGATCCTGAGAATAAGAATATGTCACATGTAGAGTTTCGGGTAGGTTTTTAGGAACTAGCATAAGCTGTGACTAATGTTTAGGGTAACCATCAGGCTGTGGACAAACCTCAGCAAGAATGGGGTTCCGTCGTAGCCAGAATTAGGGAGCCTACAAGAATTCTTTAGGTCAGTAGTAAGTGAGGACCCATAGTTTTTTCTAAAAGACATGGGAAAGATTACCCAGATTATGCACATTTCTAAGGATGAGAGTGTAGAGTTAACATCCTATAGGTTGAAGGATATTGCTCATGATTGGGTAGTGATGTGGAAGAAGGGTAGAGGGGAGGATGCAGCTCCCGTGACTTTGCAAGAATTTCAGTATGCCTTTTTGGATAAATTTTTCTCGTTAGAGATGAGAGAGGCTGAGTTAGAAGTGTTCTTGAACCTAAGGCAAGGCTCCATGACAGTGAAACATTATTTTCTTAAGTTAAAGTAATTAGCTAAGTATGCTCTGTACTTAACTAACCCTAGTTTTAGTGTGAGTAAGTTTGTGACTGCTATATCTGGTTAGTGTTAAAGGAATGTAGGGCTTCCATGCTCAATATAGATAAGGACCTTGCTAGACTGATAATGCACATATAGAAGATTGAGAAAGATAAGGTCAAATAAAGAGAGTGAGAGAGTAAGAATGCTAGCCCACATAGTCATCATTTTTTTTAGGCAGGATCCTAGGGTTGTATCAATTTTTAGCATAGTTGGAAGTATTTAGTCCCAGCTCCATCCCCAGCTACTTTACTCATACCAAAGTTAGGGGATTTTAGTTATGATGGGGCACCAGGCCCAAAAGCCCAAAGTAGTTCTATTGGTGTTTGTACCTAGCCGCTTTATGGAGAGTGTGGCAAGAGCCACCTGGTGTGTGTAGAGTCGGTAGTGATGCGTGCTTTGGGTGTGGTAATACAGGCCACAGAATATGAGATTATAAATTGCTATCTCAGAGGGGTAGAGAGTTTCTTCAGTAGGGTGCCCCTTCCAATGCCAATAATGGCCAGCGTTAGAACAAACTTCATGTGCTTCAAACTCACCATGATCAGGAAAGGTTCCTTCATATATATATTGGGTATGTTATCAGTCATTTGTCTTTATGAAATGCATTGTTATATCCTTTGATCCCATTTTGAGCTTATATATCAGCATGAGTCTCGGATTAGTTTTAGATCTCACATAGTCAATCATGACCCAGTTCATAGGTGCCCCATGCACCGCCCCAGTATTTTCAACGAAGTGTTTTAAAAGGGACATAGAGTCCCAAAGGGGAGATACCCCATGATATTATGATGTTTTCATGTCCTTAGACTCTGTCATTTGTATGTTCAGACTCTCCTTATGAAGTTAACATCAATTGTTCTTGCATAGCCATTCATGCTTTTGACAGTCAGTACAGTCAGATATTCGTGCATTAGATATGCATGTTCAGTAGAAAGTGTTCATCTTTTTAGTGTATTCAGTCATACATTCATGAAATCAACTCAGTTATGAGTCCATGCATCAGATATGCATGTATATTATGATAATTTAGCTTGTGAGTATCTTCAGTTGAGTATTCCATGAATCTAATATGCATTTCTAGTATGAAAACTCAGAGTATCAGTAGTTCCTGTTGCACAGTCATGTGTTGAGATGCTCTCGTTTCTTGAGTAAGTTTAGTTGATCAGTATTCTTAGCATATCAAGTGACATTCGAGGATGAATGTTTCCAAGGAAGAGATATTGTAAGACCCCGCAAAATTCTCTCATAGTTTAAGCCTTAAAGTGTGTCAAGTGAAGTGTAAATCTGACCATAAAAGGTTCAGAAGTCTCTTCCCAAGTTAGAAATATTTTTAACCATGTAGAATTTATGTAATATCAAATTTTTTTCATGTAGAGAAATGAATAATCTTTCCATCGATACCAATTTTGTCAAAATCCGACATCGAACGAGAAAGTTATGGTCATTTTACTGAAAATAGTCAGAACCTCCCAGGTGCGATGGCTGGGTTGACGGACCTTCGATCTTGTAATGGACCATCACCCATCCCTTTCTAATGAAGGAAGTGACTCGTTTTCTTGGTCTAACATCGACGTCCAGGACGACAAACCATCAAGGCTGCGACGGACCATCATTGGGACCGTTGCACTGAGGTAGTGTGGCCTCATCTTGGCCAATATGCAATGGACAATCTGATGTACCATCGGGTTTACAACATACCATCATTGAGATTGCCACATCGAGGTAGTTTGTTATTTTTCTAACCACTATGCGAAGAACGATCCAATGGACCGTCAGACTGATCGACTGACCATCACTTTGGCTATCGCCGAACCCTTTTAATATTTTTTGTCTTTTTCCCACTCATTATTAATCATTAAAATCAAAAACTTGGATTTCTAAAAAATCAAAACTCTTATTTCTTCTTCAAGAAAAATCAAGAGAAATCAAGAAATCAGGAATCTCTCCAAGAGCCCTCAAGAAAAAGTTTCTCTAAGGTATGTAAACGTTAATTCTTGGGTCCCTTTATCAAAAGGGCTCAAGCTTCCTTTAATAAATTTTGAAGATCATATGTTTATGAGTTTTCATGATTTATGTGACTTGAAACTGATGTCCATACAAATATTTAGTTTTCATTCATGTCTATTGATGAGGTTTCAAACTTTGACCCTAGTATGTGATATTCATGTGATTTTCATAATAAACCCTCTTCAAGTTGATTGTTCAGTGATATTTTCATGTCAATTAAGTGAAGAAATAATTGAATAAGCAAAGCATGCTCCCCATATGTTTGATAAAATGCTTATGTGAAGGAATTAGAGCTATTATAGCATGTTGACTAGAAATCCCAATTGTGTACAAGCCCATGCATGCCAAGTGTTTGTTGAAAAGCCTTAGTTAATGAATTGTGACATGATAGCATGAAATTCCCCAATTTTGTGCTCTTTGATTTGAGCTATAACTTTAATACATGCTAATTGTTTGATGCAAGACCTTGTTGAATGGAGTAAGATCCAATAGCATGTATTCGTATAATATCTCATGTTTATGATTTCAAAATTCTTGAAGAGATGATTTAGTGATTGCGATGGTGAATGAATGTCCATGGTCTTGATATTTCAAGAATGGTTATTCATTATTTTTATGTTATCTAGTCCTGAGGGTATTTATATCTGATAATTAGCTGCAGTCCAGAGCCAGTGTCTGTTTTCACAAAAATCTTAGTCAAGCCATGATTTTTTGAACTCAGTGAGTGAAAAAACTTGGAACTCTCAAACAGTAGCAGAACTTGAGAAATCCCAGAAATCTCAGTAATCTCAGTAATCTCAATGTTGCGAGTATTCTTGCGTTAGTAATCAAGTGTTCAGTTCAGTCCTCAGTAGTATTCAAGTAATCTATACTGAGCTCATATCATTTATTCAAGTGATGAGATTCAGTAGTATTTCTTCATATATGAAACCAACTGAATTCAGCTTAACTCAGATTAGTCCAGAAATATGATCAATATAAGATTCAGTTTAGTTTAAGTTAAGAATTAGTTTAGAGTCTTTAAGTTGGGAGTAGGAGCTAGTACCAAGAAAGTGCAAGGATAACGGCTCCCCGTTAGAGTGGCAGAGTCATTAGGAGCAATCCCTGAAGTCCAGAACTGCGTAGACAGTGCAGGATGCAGGAGTCACCCGTTAGAAAAGTATTGTCTCCCACTAGATAGGCTTGACTATTTTACTACCTTAGGATTGACTTCTACGAGGGTCACCCATTAGATAGGAATGACCAGAGAGGTGTTTACCCGTGGCATGCTGTTGACACTCTTCCAGCTGGGTTTGCAGGTTGGACCTAACAATTTCATATTCTGGGCATGTTAGTTAAGTGAGCACTCCCACAATTATACTTTTAGAATCAGTCTTTTGAAAAAAATTACAAATCAGGACTATCAGTAATAGTCATCTATCTCAGTGACGAACTCAGATAATTACATTGATTCATGGGCCACCCACTAAATAGGAATGGTCCTACATAAATTTATTGAGTAATCTTATTATCATATCCAAAGATCAGCATCTAGATAGGATTGGTCTCAGTCTCAGATTCATTTGAGTAATCTCATTATCCGGTCCTAAGATCACCTGCTAGATAGGCTTAATATAAGTCTCAGATTCAGTTGAATAATCTCATTATCATATCCAGAGATCACCCTTTAGATGGGCTTGATCTCAGTCTCAGATTTAGTTGAGTAATCTCATTATCAGATCTCGAGATCACTTGCTATATAGGCTTAGTCTTAGTCTTAGATTTAGTTGAGTATTCTTATTATCATATCCAGTGACCACCTATCATGTAGGCTTGATATTATTCTCAGATTCAATAATTATATTGATTATCAGATTTAGAGATCCTCTGCTAGATATGTTTGATCTCAGACATAATATTTTCTATTATTGATAGTAGATTTTGGAATCATCCATTAGTAAGGTTTAGTCTTTGATGAAGCCCGTTGAGAATAGAAAGCTCAGAATTCAGTCATTGATATGAGTAGATTCAGTTAATAAGTTTAAGTATCATCAGTTTTCGAGATCACGCACTAGATAAGACTGATTTAACTCTGGTATTCTGTTATTTGTATCACATGATTCAGTTTTTCAATATCTCAGGCATTAGTAGTGAGTTCAGATGACAGCAAAGTGGTATCCTAGTTTCAGTACTTCAAGTTGTGATGTTTTCAGTTATGGTTTGTGCATTCATGCCTATGTCCTCATGATTATTTAGTTAAGTAATTGTTCATGCATAAGGCCTTGCATTTATCCTTACCTCATATTCATACTTGGTACATTCCCTTACTGACGTATTTGCGCTATGGTGTTTTATTTGACACCATAGGTTCAGAGGCATGAGATACAGAGCACCTTTAGAAGCTTAGTCCTAGTCAGCAGTAGTAGACATAGCAGTGAGTCTTTTTCAGAATAGAATGATCCTTATTCTTTTTATTATAATATCAAACTTAGTTTATTTTCAGTAGACGGAGTTAGTTGTGGACATGTCCCATCAACTCCATAGTTTAAATAGTTTAGAGGCTTTTCGGGCATATGTATCAGTATTTAGTTTTCAATTTTGAGTATTTTGAAATGTTTTGAACCTTATGGCAAGTTTCTGCATTTATTATGTATATTATACAGTGCTTAGGTACAGATATCAGAAGAGGATTATCTTGTGGCCCTTCGGGATCATGAGCACTATGTGACGTTTGGATTCTAGAAAATTGGGTCATTATCATTTTGATGTGATTTTAGCCATAGACATGTTATTCCAATATCATATGGCCTTGGATTGTTTTTCCTAGAATGTTACCTTAGCTATTCCCTATATACCCCAATTATGTGGCATAGAGCGATTAGCTGTGAGCCGATAGGGATTATTTCTTATATTCTATCTAGAAGACATATTTCAAGGTGTTGGTAGTGTTATCTAACTTATATTCATGGTGTCAGTGTTGAGTGTCCGTTGTAAGAATCTGTTCCTACAGTTTTTCAGTTTCCTAATGTTATTATTACCGATATACATGGACTTCCTCCTGAGCATGATATTACATTTGTTATTGATGTTAAGGTTGACAAAAGACCTATTTATATGGAACCTTACCGTCGGCTTCTGTTAGGATTAAGGAGATAAATTCTCAGCTTCAGGACCTTCTTGGTAAGGTTTCATTAGATCGAGTGTGTCTCCTTAGGAGATCTTATCTTATTCATAAATAAAAAGGATGGTTCCATTCGCATGTGTATTAATTATTGACAATTTAATAAGGTGACAGTGAATAACCAATATATTCTTCCTCACATTAGCAATTTGTTCGACTAGCATTAGGGTAGAGATGACACGACCCAAACTAGGGCCTTGTCATAATTGGCATCCCTAGTCCAATAAGGATCGGAGACCACCCAAGATACCCAATCCAACCTCCAATCATATACCCTGAGTCTGATGAATTCAAAAAATATAACAAAATAAAGTTATTATTAACTCAAAAACAGTGGGATAGGTCTATAACCATGGCCAACCAGAACAAGTCTAACCATGAAAAGACAACTAACAACCATAACTACAAGAAAAACAATAACCAAGTCCATACCCATAACATAATAAAATGTAATAATCACAAATTCAATAAAATCATGCGGTATAAGCCCCAATACCAATACTAATGCTAAGGCTAACACCACTGCCGACACCGTCCATACCAACCCATAGTAGTTCCCTAAAGTCTCTATCGGGAATCAAAATAAAATCTGATTTGGACATGCCCTTGACCATAGCCAAAATAAATGTCCAAAACTAACCAATAAAAATATAAGAAAACAAAACTAGAAATGGAGCCCTTCAGAATATAGAAAGTCACCACTTCAAGTCAGTATAAGCTGATCTAGAGTGCAACTCACCACTTCAAGTCAACAGAAGTTGATCTTGAGTGTAATTAATTAGTAGGAGGTATAGAATGATGAACACTTGCATTATGTGGTGATGTAACATCAAAGACGGTTAGAGATTGGAAGTGCTAATATGTAACTCGATGATAAGGATAAAATTGTACCAACGATTTCTAAAAATCAATCAATGCATATACCAATGCAATACATACATACGCATAAATATTTATACAAAGTTGGGATAGGGAGCAAGATTAACATGGACTTTGAAATCATTAACCTGGGCTATGTATCACGACCTTCATATAATAAAGAACCCACAGTCTTTATGGGCCAAATTCTTCCCTAGCTGAAAGGGCTCTAGTACGAGTAGCTGCACGTATTAGACAATATCCATATCCATATATGACATTATAGGAGATGAAAAGAATTTGGATAATAAAGGTTACTTAAGAACCATTACATGTATTATGGGGGATTCGAATCTCCCATTCATATATTTATTCTGGGGACTCAAACCACCCAGTCTTAATACATCTGCACCAACTAGTGTAGTTTCCAGTGTTAGTCCGTCGGACTCCACTTTCAAAGAACAACTACACATCCCACATTAAATCCAAATTTAAAACCATTATTCCACACACACAACTATTTAGTCAATTACTTACTAAAGAAACTTTGTTGGTATCATCATTCCAATACTACTTGCAAGTATACCATATACCAATATCTTTATTAATCAACCAATCTTCAATTGACTTTGGGACTCGAACCCATCATCTAACAAAGACCCTTGTTCAATTTAAATTTTAGGCACTCGAACCGATTATCTAAGAAAGACATAAATAAAGTTAATATTTAGTTACTAAAATCGATTTAACAATTTAAACCACCAAGGTTACTATTTAGATCATCACATGTCCAATAAGGCCTTAAAAAAACAATTTATCAACCATTCTTATTTATGAGGCCAATGCATTAGTTCAAAACATCATTAACATTCGACAAGATTATTCTTTTAGGCTTTTTCAGAAACACGTTGTGTGTATACTATTACAAAGACCAAAATCAAGGTAAAAACCATCGAATTTATGGTAACACATGACCCATTTGTTAAACCATGATCACCAATCACCCACATGTGCAAACCATCACAAAAAATATGTATAAACATAAGTTAGACCAAGAGTAAACAATACTCAATCATATGCAACAAAACCTCAGAGCAATTTTCTAAACCTCCAGTTAATAATCATAATAACACTTTAAATCACATGATATTTGAGAACTAACAGTGAGGGAAGAGTCATATGCCTTAATGTAACACCCCACATTCTTGAGCTAGAAATCAAACTGTCATTTCTATATGTGCAAACTCTACCCCATGATTTATCTTGCAATACATGTTTCATGATCTTATACTAGTGGTTGAAATGCTTTCAATCAAAAAAATGTCATAGGAATCACTTAGAGAAAAGTTTAGCTAAGAGCCTTTGATTCAACTAAATTTTATTATTTAATTCTATAAGAGTCAAATTTGAATGTGTATAAAATTGTATATATATGGTATTTATTAGCTAAATAACCACCAAATTGTGGATAATCTAATCATCTTTCTAATGATACCAATTTTGCCTTAATTTTGATACTCGAGAGAAAAGTTATGATCATTTTTGTCAGAATTACTAAGCTGCCGCAATAGGGCTATGATGCGGGACTAAGTTACCATGTCAAGCTTCACAGGGTGGAGTAATGTTTTCCTGCATCCGATCTTAAGATAGATTATTTAAGTACTATTGAGGATTTAACTGAACACTTGAATACTGCTAGATTTGAGCTAAGTACAGATTTAGGTTAGATTACTAGCGATACTGAGACTATGGAGATTACTATGATTACTTAAGTTTTATATCTGTCTGAGAGTACAGAGATCTATAACACACAGAGTTATGAGAGTCGTGGGTTGGCTGAGATTATCGAGGAAACTGACATGGGCTCTAGACTGTAACTAATTTTTCGAGAATAAATACCCCCAAGACTCGATAAAATAAAAGTAAAACATAACTATTCTTGAATAATCAAGACTGTGGACATTCATTCACCATCGCAACCACTAAAGAATCTTTTCAAGTATTTAGAAATCATAAACATATAATAGTATAGGGATACATGTTATTGGCTCATACTCCATTCAAGATTTTGCATCAAACACTTAGAATGTATTAATGTCTTACCATGTACCGAATTGTACATAATTGGGGAATTTTATGCTATCATGCCACAATTCATTCACTAAGGGTTTTCAACAAACACTTGGCATGCATGGGCTTGCACATAATTGGGGATTCCTAGGAAACATGCTATATTGGCTCTAAT
The DNA here is from genome assembly GCA_030864225.1 of Capsicum baccatum var. pendulum. NCBI lineage: Eukaryota > Viridiplantae > Streptophyta > Magnoliopsida > Solanales > Solanaceae > Capsicum > Capsicum baccatum. Next base: position 47,938,701 of record CM061558.1, read on the forward strand.
ATTTTCACATAAGCATTTTATCAAACATATGGGGAGCTTGGTTTGTTTATTCAACAACTTCAACACTTAATTGATATAAACACACCACTTAACAAGCAACTTGAAGAGGGTTTTTCATTAACATCATATGAACATCACATACTACGGTCAAAGTTTTAAAACCTTGTAAACAAACATATATTAAATACTCAGTAATTTCATGAAATCCAATTTCAATTCATACGAATTATGAAAAATCATAAACCAAAGATCTTTGAAATTTAGAAATGGGTTCTTGAGCTTCTTCGATGAAAGGGACCCAAAAATCAATATCTGCATATGTTAGAGAAACTCTTTCTTGAAATATCTTGATGAGATTCTTGATTTTTTCCTTTCACTTAAAGAAGAAGAAAGGGTTTTGGTTTTGTAGAAACCCTAGCTCTTGTTCTTCAACAACTTTAGGAGAAAACTAGTATTTTTAGGTTAAAATGAGGTTAAATCTTGTGTTAAGAAGTACATATAGGGGTAGAAAAATGACCCTTTTCACCTCTGGAATTAAACTAAAAAACCCCAATTTTACATGCTGGCACGATGCGCCAGCTAAATAGAATTTGAACAATCGAGAAACTTCTTGATGGCGTGATGTGGTGGAAATCGCGTTGCCACCTTGGTTGCAAACTAGAAAGGCACTGCAACGTGGTGGATCCACATTGGTGCACTGGTAATTGACAATTCTGAAATTATCGTTCAACGTTGGCGCAATATTCCATTATCGTGAAGTCTCCCTGGATTTTGGCAAGTGCCATTTTGGCTAGCTCTGTGATGCGCTAAAGTGCTAAGTGGTATACTGTCTAACTAAAATAGCTCTAACTCTATGCTCGAGTGTTAGATTTGGGAAAATTTGGTATCGACAGAAAGCTTATTCATTTTTCTACATGATAAAAATTTAATATTAGGGAAATTGTACACGGTTTAAAATAATTCTCACTTGGGAAGACACTTCTTAACCATTTAGTGCTGGGTTAACACTTTACTAAACACGCTCTAAGGCTGAGACTATGAGAGAATTTTGTGGGGTCTTATAGAATATGTTTGAGTTGATTTGGGTCATACCACGACTCTAAATTAGGTGCTTCTTGGGAGGCGACCCAATTTAATTAGGTATGTTTTCTTTTAAGTCTTTTTAGTTTTTATTTCACGCAGTTTTTCTTTTTGGTTGAGTCACAGGCTAATGGGAAGTCTTAGTACCATAAAATTGAGATAAGAAGCATAGAAAAGACTGAGTGGGGGTACCATGGACCGCATTTATTCAAAAGGATGCAACTATCTAGGCCTATAGTCTTTAAGGAGTATTTCTATCTCTTACCTTTAAAATTCACTTTAGGGACTAAGTAGATTTTAAGTGTGGGATGGGGAGATTCTAAAATTTTAGCTTAATGTTAAAAAAATTTTGTGAGATATTCTTGTTGGTGTTATTTTTTATTACATTATTCAAGTGGGTTTCTTTTTAAAAGCATATTGATTGAGTCAATTGCTGTTTTTCAGACTCTTAGGCTAATATTTATGAGTCTTGTACTTGTTGGCTTAATTTTGAATTTTTGATATTGTTGGGTTAGGAGTCTATGAAGATGCTATGAAGTTGAGCATGTGCCATTTATGATGTGAGGTATTTGTGTATTCCTTGTTGCATGTGATGTCTTGAACCTGCACGATGTGTGTTTGAAGCGAAATAAAAAATGTTGGTTTAGGAGATGTTATGGGCATTTTTTTGATAGTTATTTTTATACTTTCTTTTTTACCTACCTTTGTGCATTATCCTAGCTAACCCCATTGAGCCTTTACCTTATTTTCTTTGGTAGTCTAATCTCTTTCTTTGAGAGACCATAATTTGATCCCAAAAGCTCCTAAGTTATTTAATTGACAAAAAATTTAAATAGTAAGGAGTTTGAGAAATTCAAGAAGAAAAGGGTGAAATTGATGCCCCAAGGTAAGAGTTTTTGGTATTTACAGTTGATGTTTGATGGTTGGGAGTGATATAGGTGTTGTTAAAAATAATCCCATGATTGTAGAAAAAGAAAAAAATTGAATCTTGAAGGAATAAACAATATGCCCACCATGTGTTTGTGAAAATGCAGTAAAGAGATGGGGCAAAATAAAAGAATAGGGAAATGAGTTGTTGGAGATTGGTTCTAAATGTATAATGTAGTGTATTAAAGCACTTAGAAAGGTTATTCACTATTCCCAAATAGTTCCTACCCCTTCCTTAGCCTACTTTACAACCCAAAAAGTCGTAATTTATCTTAATCTTTACATTGTAATATTAGTTGAGCATTACACTAGGGCAAGCCTATGGTTAATTGTATGTGACATGTGAATTCTTTGTGAGAGTGGGCGTACTTTGTTTCTTGTACCTATCATGTTATAAGTTGCTTAATTGTGATTGATTATGGGTAACTCTCTTGTTGTGAGAGCACATGTTTGATGAATGTGGATCATTTGTATGATGTCCTTAATTGAATGATAAGCATGAGTTTTCCAACTAGGTGAGTCAATTCTTGAGGCTAGGATATTTTGTAGTAGTATTCATAAGCTTTCAATTGTGATTGTAACATGCGTAGTAAAGAAATTTGCATTCCGTGTAGTCATTGTAGTACTATCAAGAGTTTCTTGCATATATTAAAAGTCTAGAATCTCCAAATCATGAGGTTTATACAAACAAGGCTTTAAGTGTAGGGTGGTGATGTTGGGTGTATTTATACATTTTAGTGTCACTACTCTAGCCTTTTTAGACTTGTTTTGAGGATGTTTCATGTGATATATTGATTTACAATTAGATAAATTTTTATAATATTTTTAAAGAATGTGTTTATTATGTTAAGAGTGAGTGTGAAAAAAGTTTGTACCTAAAAGATTCATATATAGTTCAACCCGGAAAACTAGCATTACTAGCTTGAGTTAGGTGCTTTTCACCAATGTATACAAAATGGTGGACTTAAAACACACCTTCATACATTCATTTTGAGGACTCAAACCTCCTGGTTATATAGACACCCACATCAGCTAGCAAAGTTTTCAATGATAGTTCTTCGAACTCTACTTTCACGGCTTGGTTACACATCCAACTTTAAAGCCTAATTAATATATTCCTTGCACATACACAACCATTAATCTAATTACTTAACAAAGGCATCTTGTTGGTATCATCATACCAACCCTACATGTAAGCATACAACATGCCATAATTGTTATTAATCATCTTGGGACTCGAACCCATTTTCTTAGAAGGGAAATTATTTCAATTTGAACTTTGGAGACTCAAACCCATTTATTACATCAATTCAATTTAACCAATGCATTAGTTCAAAACACAATTCAACATATGACAAGAGTATTATCATTGATAATTTCTAAAATAAGTTGAGGGAATACCATTATATAAACTAAAAGCTATCATACATAGGTTGAAGCATAAACCCTTAGTTAAACAACAATTCCCATGCACCCACATGTCCTATACTATTATTAAAACATCTATAATCATAAATTAAATTATTAGAAAACAATAAACAATAATATTCTTCCAAACCCTAAACCTTGATTTTAGAACCACCATCAATTACTCATGAACATTGTTTTCAACATATGATTTTAGTGAAGTAAAAATTAAGTAAGCGTCATATGCCTGAGTAACAAAAATTTATGAAGAGAATTTATTCTTTAATCCCTTTGATGACCACTTCGAAGAAACCCTAGCCTAATCTTTTTGGAGAAGTTTTAGAGAGTGTTTGATCTTATAAAAAAATAAAAGATTTTATAAGATATGGGGTGTTATGGGTTTGAGGTGGAAAATCTCCAGTATACCCTCAGCTTTAAAGTTGTAAAACGAGCGTAGGTAGCTACGAGTCAAGCCATTAAGCCATCTACATGACATACAACTCTTACTATTGAGTCATAACCAAGATAGAAAACTAGATACCACATACTATCAAAGTTATGACTTCCTTGCCTCAATCATTACTAGACCATATGGCTAGTACGGTCTAGTTGTTACCACCAAAGAACAACAAGGTCTTAGACAAAGTACAACATCAAAATAGATCTAAACCACTCATCATATGATCATAAAACTCATGAGGAGTCACTCATAACTAAGATAAAACTGGGCCAATAACATACTGGTTAACTTATGACTAGGGTCACTTGGCGTATCACCATACCATATGATTCATGGTGTGTGTCATAAGAATGGCATTGAGCCTAAAGCTCGGGAAATTTGTAAAGGATAAAGTATAAGGTGTTTTAATATGATAGATGATGTTGTTTTTTGATATTTTAGTTTAAGACCTATGAAATTAGACATCATGGTATCGATATACTTTAGTAGTCAACAAATAGAGTTTAAGTGATCTAAAATAGGTTAAGAACAACTCTGAGTAAGAAGAAGGCTTATACGGATTTTAGACTTTATACCTTTAGATTTAGAATTGTTGATTGGGTAGTTCTTTGTCTATATCCTATTAGAAGTACCCCTAGATTTTTCTACTATCCATCCAATTTTCCATGTTTCATGTTGTGAAGTTACATTCCTGATACATGTCATGTTCTAATATAGGACTCAATTCAATTAGATAAGTGGTTGACCTTCGTAGAGGATGCAATGCTCATTTTAGCTAGTGATGTTAGACGATTGCGCACTAGAGAGATTTCAGTAGTTAAGGTTCAGTTGAGGCACCAACCATTATTGAAGGCTACATGGGTAACTGAGAGCAAGATGCAGGCTGAGTATCCTTACCTATCGAGGCATCAGGTAAATCTTAACCCTTCACTTTCATGCATAAAAGTTCTTTTAGTAGTGGATACTATAATGACCCTCCAGGTCATTTTCAGTGTTTCCACTCATTTTTTTATATTTAAATCTTTCTTATAGCTACCCTAAGTCATTTATGAGTTACTGAAGCTGATAGTTTGGTTACCAATCAGTTTATTTGGTTCTTAGAGTCAATTCCCTGCATTGCGATCTTCATTGGTTGGAATTAACTACCTAGAAAAAAATTCAATCAAATAACGTCATATTCTAATTCTTATAGTTCCAACAGGCTATGTGAACCCTTTTTTTAGGTCTCGAGACTCCCAAACTCATTTTGGCCTATTTGCCAGAAGTTAAGAAAAATGACACTTGGGTGTGGGACCCACTTTTCACAGAAACAACCTTGGGTGTAAAATTTGACTGTGTCGTTGAGTCTGAAACATCTAATTTTATAGGATAGAATAGTTTATTTAAATGAATGAGATTTCAAATAAATTCCGAGTGGATAGTGAAATTCCAAGTGGCAGCTGGTATTGGTGCACTCGATTAAATGCCCTTTGGCCGCTTAAGCGATGACAGCGCTAGAGCGACCGACCTTCCTCTTAAGCGGCTGGGATGGTCTTGTAGATTTTTTCTTAAGAGGAACCCCTAATGCATAAGTACCCACCACTTAAGCAGCAAGGGACCATTTAATTGGTGTTAGTGTAGGAAGCTAAGTGTCTCTTAATATGTGACCGTTTAAGTGGCTTAGTGTTTAGTAAATTGACACCTGAATACCTGGGAATGCTATAATACCCCAAATTTTCCTGATTTCTCCCATTTTCACCTATTTTCAGGATGATAGAATAGTTGATGAATGATTTTTGCGTATTTATGAAGTCAAATTACACATTTCTTCTCCAAATTCATTGTAAGCTTTCATCAATTTCATGATTAATTCTTCTATTTTCCCAATTGCTAGAATATTAATGGGTTTAAGTCGCACCATTAGATCCTGGAATTAAACAATTGTTTAGGTTAAATATTCCTTGAGCATATGGGACGTATTGTCAGTTTTGAAAGTACAATTCCAAACATAGGCCCCACATAAATTTTTGGTGTGATTTCGCACTTGAAGAACAATAGTGTAATATGGGTACCTTTTATATTGGTTTGATGAGTTGATTATGATTTTGATAGTGTGGCATATTGTTGAAGATTCTAAAAATGGAATTGTTGGTTTTTGAATTTTTGGGCTTTTATGTGGTGTTCAAGTAGGTTAGGTTATTTTGTTCTTGGATTATTCTAATTCATAGTATACTTATGATAATGTGCTAGATATATGACGAGATTTAGGTGTTGGAGATTTTATTGTAAAAATTAGTATTATTTGGACTGGTTAGCCTAATAATGAACCGTAACTTTAGCAAAATATTGAATATTTTAGGTACAATTTCTATCTTAGGAATAATTATGGATTATTTAACATCTAGAAGTGAATTTAGATACCTTAGGCTAGTCCAGGTTAGAAGTTTTCTTAGAAAAGATTAGGATTCAAAGTGGGCTCCTCCAGCCCATGTTAGGCCAAGACTTGTGTTAGGTATTTTAGACTTCTATACATATGTTATACCCTTTGAAATGCTTATTTTGGGAGTTTGAAGAGATTACATACTTAATTTATGCTATTTTTGTTTTTGAAAGTTGGTGCTAATTTTGGCCAAATCTTAATGATTTATTGATATTGAGTTCTAGTTCAATTTTTGCAATTGACGATGATACTGATAATATGAGTTTGGGTTCAAGTTTCGCAAATGATTTTATGATGTTGATGCTACTGAGTTCTAATTTGAGTCTACATTGAGAGTTTAATTATGATATGTGTAACACCTCGATTCACTAAAACGAAATGCTACACAGTGCTTATGACCCCGAAGGACAACAAGCTAACCCATCACTGGAACCTACACACTGCAATATATATATATAATGTAATAATACGGAAAACAAGAACATGTAGGCCATAAGGTTCAACTTAAGTGATATCATAACATCCATGGGGTAATGAATACCCAAAACAACTAAACATAAATCTTAATACTAAATCTGATAGCTAAGTGTGAAAGTAAATCTAAAAGCCTCTACGTACTGTCTGAATAAAGAGTTGAAGGAACATGTCTCCAACTAACTACGTAAACTAATAACTGGCTAAAATAATAATAAATAAATCAAGTCATATTGTCCTTGAATGAATAAGGACTCACTGAATCTCTGCAATTGAAAATGCTACTGCTACTGCTTATTTGGAGCTTGTGCCTCTGAACCTATGGTGTAACATGAAAAGAAAGAATCATAGAACAAATGTGTCAGTACAACTGGAGTATTGAGTATACGATTGAGGTAGGCTGATGCAAAGGGTTTACATGTATGACTAATGCTAACTAACTAACTGATATGAACGTAAGAATAAAAACATACATAAATGTAACTTAGATCATAAATACGTAATAGATAAATCTATACTATAATACATGGATTAATGATAAATAACATGGCTAAAACTATAGTTCTAATAACATGAGGGACTGTGTCTCACAATCATAAATCTTATAGAACTGTCTGAGTTGTGTACTATACCTGAAATTGACTGTATTTAATAGTCCTTGTATGCTGAAATCTAAAGAACTATCTGAGTTCGTTTACTGTGACTGAGTCTGAAACTGTGGGAGGTAGTTATCTAACCAATATGCCCTAATGACGCATATAGCTAAGTTGGGGTCCAATCTCTGCCCCGACTGGAGGGGTGTCGCAACCGCGTCACTAGTAAGGACAATTGTGAGTAACCTTTATCTGGCAGGTACTCAAAATGAATATGGTAGGAACCCTGAACTGATGGGTTAGTCACCTCATCAACTGTAATACCCCCAAAAAGTTTTCATTGAAATTTTGTGCGTAAAAGTGTTGGGTTCTATCTTGAAGAATGAATTATAAATTTTCCATGCAAAATTTCTTATATTATGATCCACCATTACGTAGAGTATCAAATAATATTTCCAACGATATGTGTTTCATCAAAAAAGGACACCCGAGCGACGAGTTATGAACATTCTAATCGAACTATAAATAGTAGTGAACAATAAAATGTGCAGGAAAAAGTATTGAGGCCTGGCACATTTTTGCTCCAAATTGAAATGCTCATAACTCCATTTACATAATGATATGGGTGATCTACTATATATCAACAGAAATCTCTACGACTCCACTTTCCAATGAAATTGGTTTCATCTAATTTGCCTATCGGAGCAAAACGTTATGGTCAATCTACTTCAGCCTAGTGAATATTTGGGTCAACATCAAATGATCTTAACTCCATGTACACAATGATCTGGGTGAGATAATATACATCAACGGAAAGTTATGAGAGTCCTTTCTCTAATGTAATTGGTTTCACCTAATTTGAATATTGGAGTAAAATGTTATGGTTGATCTATTTCAGACTATCAAAATAGTCCACCAAAGGACAAATTCGAATTTTTTTTTGATTTTTAGGGGTATTTTGGTAATTTTCCCTCAAAAAAATCCATCCAAACCCTATATTAAAGCCTATTAGAAGTATTATATGTTATATTTCATCAAACTCCCTCCAAAAGAAAAACCTAAGCTCCTACATCAAACTTCAAGAACCTCCAAAGTTCACCATTAATTCTGCAAATTTATTCAAGATTCCAAGTTCCTAGTTCAAGAACACCAAGAATCATCATTCAAAGGCATGATTAACATCTCAAAATTGATTATCTATCTAAAGTTCATTATTCAAGGTATGTGGGGTTTTTCAACAGAAACTCTCTTTCGTTCTTGCGCCCAAAAGTAATTTTCTTTACAAAGGCGTGATTTTTATATGATTTTTATGAATTTGAAGCACGAACCCATATCTTATTATTTTGTCTTAATGGAGTTGTTTTGAACTCAAGTGTGAAAGAAATGCACAACATGGTTGATTTTGATAGATGGGAAGCATGGTGGCTCCCGATGTACATTTATATATTACTGAAATTATTTTATTGTGGATTGTGTTTGAAATGATCTGAACTACATCCGGAAGATATATTTAGCAACGAGGGGGAGCTATAAAGCGACCTTGCTTCCTAGAACTACGTTCCCCCATAGGAGTGAGCCTGACACTGATTCATATAGGGATTACTAGTTTGTGTGGATTTGATATCTATAGTACTACTTTGATGGCAAGGTTAGGACGGCTCTCCCCAACGTGTGTTGTACGTTGGACTCTATTTAGATTACATGGTTTATGTCGGATATAGGATCTCCCAGTGTGTATGTTTTCTTATGTCTATAGTAAATGCTGAAGTTATTTGAAAGTGGAATTGTGAAAGTTACTCTTTCAAAAGATTTAAATGATATTTACATTATGAGAATTGATATACTTGATAAACGGAAAGTGATTGACAAATTATATATTGACTCACATGTGTTATTGTACTTATTTCATCCTCTCATGATTACGATGATTTTCTTTGGGTTGTGTGAGTCTTTCATACATCCTGCATATTCCTTATGAATATTTGTTATGATGATGTTTATACAACTACATACACCCCAATATACTCGGTTCCTTTCCATGGTATTGACCCACATCTTCATATGTGGGATGTATTTTCTCAGAATATAGGTTCAGGTGCTCAAATCTAGGTTTGACCACAATTCTTCAGGCATGCTGGTCTATATTCTCTGTTTTGGTGAGTCCTCATGTTACGAGGACGTGATGTCTGATGTTCGTTTCACAGAATTATTTACATTTGATAACTGAGTATAAGTTATTTGGGGCATATCTCAATGGCTTGCTGGTTTTATTGATTGTCTTAGAGGCTTATCAGACTAGTATAGATGTTGGGAGTTGACTAATAAGTCATATTTTTTTATCTATCTGAAATTCTTTTATTCATGGATGATGAATACTCTGTTGATATTTAAGGGTTATTTATGGAAACACTATTGATTTGAGTTGAACTGAATGAAAGTGTGTCAAAGGGTTAGCATAAGTCTAATCATAACCTCAAGCATCGTGTGATGCTCCAGGACCTATTTTCTGGGGTGTTACAAACTTGGTATCAGAGCCTAAGGTTTTCATATGTCCTAGGGAGTTTAACAAGCCACGTTAAGTAGAGTCTTGATATCGGTGTGCGCTAGTTATCGGTGTGTAGTGCACCACATCTATGAGCAAGAGGCTACAAGATGTTTTCAGAAAAAGTTTGATTCTTTCTTTTAGAAGTCTATCGTGCTTAAAGTGTATCTCTCTACTATTGAATCATGCTCTCCTATTTCAAAAATATGCCGCCACATTGAGCGAGAAGAAGTAATTATGGTCAGCAATGTTAACCCGCTGACCCATTGAATGAAAAGGTGTCTTAAGCTAAATTTTGGGCAGCCTTTTAGGCACTGCACCAAGCTATTACTACATATGTTCAGGCCGACCTGACCCTCGCTCCACAGTAGCAAGGAGGTGATTCAATTGCCACCAGGATCTGTGACTTTATGCGAATGAATCCGTTGGAATTCTATGGGTCCAAGTCTGATGAGGATCCACGGTTTCTTTTAGAGAAGGTGTGCATGATTACTCAAGTGATGCATGTCTCTGAGGAACATAGTGAAGAGTTGACTGCGTATAGATTGAAAGACCTTTTTTATAACTGGGTTGCTGCTTAGTGGAAAGGTAGAGGTAAGGGAGTTGTCCCTAAAACTTGGCAACAGTTCCAGGATGCATTCCTGTATAAGTTTTTCCCTTTGGAGATGAGGGTGGTGAATGTCGAAGAGTTTATGAACCTACGACAGGCCTCTATGACTGTTAGGGAGTACTTCTAAAGTTCAATCAGGTTGCCAAGAATGCTCCTGACTTAGTGGCTAATAAGGAATGTAGGCCTGCTATACTGAATAGTGAGATAAATCTTTCTAGGCTGATAACTCATGCCCAACAAATTGAGGCAGACAAGATTAAAGAGAGAAATAGAATGAGAGGGAATAAAAGAGCTAGGTCCGAGCAGCACGGACAGGGTCATACTAGATCATAGGGAGGGATTCACCCTCAGTAACAGGATCTTTCGTCTATGCCAGCATTGTTATCTGCTAGTACTCCCGTGCCTACAGGTAGGCAAGAGCAAGGTACCAGGTTATATGTATCCAGGTCCCAGTACAGTGCTGGCAGTAAGCCAAATTATCCCCTGTGTCCTGAGTGTGGTAGGGCTCATTCGAGTGAGTGTTGGGGTAATAAGTGGGGTTGTTTTCTGTGTGGGGACATGGGTCACATAGTTAGAGATTGTCCAAGGATGGACAAGGGCCTCGTGACTATCTCCCTCAGACACAAACTCATACTGTTAGTGCTCCAATTCCAGTGACTCACCTAGCCCCAGCTTAGGGCGTCTCTTCTAGCATTGCTAGCGGGCAGCGCTAGAATAGATTCTATGCTTTACCTCCCCACCAAGAATAGGAGGACTCATCCAATGTTGTTAAAGTATGCTTCGTATATTTTAGTTTGATGTGTATGCTTTGTTGGATCCTCAATCCAGTTTCTCATATGTTACACCTTTGATTGTTGTGAAGTTTGAAATGAGTGCTGAGATTATTCCTGAGCCTATCCTAGTTTCTACCCCAGTGGGTGATTCGACTATTATCCAGAAAGTGTATAAAAAATGTCCTGTTAACATTCTTCAAAGAGTCTTGTTGGCTAATCTGATTGAGTTAGAAATGGTAGATTTTGATGTGATTCTAGGTATAGACTGGCTATATTCTTCTTATGCCTCTATTGATTGTCGGACCTAAGTGGTCAAGTTTCAGTTTCTGGGTGCATCCGTGTTTGAGTGGTCTGGGAATTCTGTGTCACCCAAGAGTCATTTTATCTATTACCTCAAAGATACAAAAGGTTATTTCCAAGTGGTGTATTTCTCATTTGGTTAGAGTCAAAGTCACTAAGTCTGAGACTCTGACTCTCCAGTCTGTTAACGTCATCAATTAGTTTTCTGATGTCTTTTTGGATGATCTCCCAGGGATACCTTATGATAGAGAAATAGAGTTCGGGATTGATCTTTTTTTTGATGCTCAACCCATTTCTATTACTCCTTACCATATGGCTCCTGCCGAACTTAAAGAGTTGAAAGAGCAACTCAAAGATCTACTAGATAAGGGTTTCATAAGGCCCAGTGTTTCTCCTCGAGGTGCTCCTGTGTTGTTTGTGAGAAATAAAGAGGGATATTTCCATTTGTGCATTGATTACCGCCAAATAAATAAAGTCACCATAAAAAATAACTACCCCTTTCCGAGAATAAATGATTTGTTTGACCAATTGGAAGGTGCAAGTTATTTCTCAAAGATAGTCCTTCGTTGCGGCTATAATCAATTCAAATTTAGGGAGTGTGACATCCCAAAAATTGCTTTCTGAACTCATTATGACTATTCTAAGTTTCATGTAATGTTTTTTGGGTTAACTAACGCCCCAGCAGCTTTCATGGACCTCATGAATGGAGTGTTCAGATCATATCTGGATATGTTTGTCGTAGTGTGCATCAATGATATACTGGTGTACTCCTGTAGTGAGGATGAACATTCCGATCATCTCTGAACTGTCTTGGAAACCTTTATAGATAACAAGTTATTTGCCAAGTTTAGTCGGTGTGAGTTTTGGCTAACGTCAGTTTTTTTTTGGGTCATATCATTTTTTCTGAGGGTATTATAGTTGATCCCTAAAAGATTGAAGTTGTTAGAAATTGGCCTAGACCTATTTCTCCGACTGATATCGGAAGTTTCTTGGGTTTAGCTAGCTATTACCATCTTTTTTTTTTAGGGTTTCTCCTCTGTAGCGTCTCCTATGACTCGGTGGACCCAAAAGAAAATAAATTTCTTATGGTCTGAATCTTATCAGAAGAGTTTTGAGGAGTTGAAGACTCTACTCACTTCAGCCCCTGGTTTGACTTTTCCTGATGGTGTTAATCGCTTTCTGGTGTGCTGTGATGCTTTGAGAGTTTGGTTAGGTTGCGTATTGATGCAGAAGGGTAAGGTTATAACTTATGCTTCTAGACAGCTGAAACCCCATGAGAAAAATTACCCCACCCATGACCTTGAGTTACCTGTTGTTGTGTTTGCTTTGAAAATCTAGAGATACTATTTGTATGGTGTCCATGTTGATGTTTTCGCTGATCATAACAGTATGCAGTATGTGTTTACCTAGAGAGAATTGAATCTTGGATAGAGAGGATGGTTAGAATTATTAAAGGACTGTGATTTGAGTGTTTTGTACCATTTGGGCAAGGCCATTGTTGTGGCGGATGCCCTAAGTAGAGTTTCCTTGGGTTGTGTTTCTAATATGGTAAGGGTAAGAAAGTGTTGGCTCGTGATGTTCATCATTTGGCTAGATTGAGGGTTAGGTTGTTTAACTCTGCCGAAGGTAGTATATGGGTTCAGAGTAGTTTTGAATCCTCCTTGGTTTCGGAAGTGAAGGAAAAGCAATACTTATATGATAATTTGGTCAGACTAAAGGAGTCAGTCAAGGACCAAAAATTAGAGGTTTTCTCCAATGAGAGAGATGGTGTGTTGAGATTGCAGGGTAGATTGTCTGTCCCAAATGGTGATGATCTGAGACAGAGGATTATGGTTGAATCACACGGGGTGCGATATTCTATTCATCCTGGTGCCACCAAGATGTATCGAGACTTGCAGGAAATCTATTGATGGAGTGGCATGAAGAAAGATATAACAGCGCTTATAGCTTTGTGTACGACATTCCAACAGGTTAAGGTTGAACACCAAAGACCAGGTAGTATGATGCAAGAGTTTAGTATTCCCACCTTGAAGTGGGAAGAGATTAAATTGGACTTCGTGATTGGTTTACCTCCTTTCCGACACCATCATGATTCCATTTGGGTTGTGGTTGATACGTTGACTAAGTTTACTCATTTCTTGCCTATTGAAACTTCATATACTATGGAGGATTATGCTAGATTGTATATCCGAGAGCTAGTCAGACTGCATGGATTTCCCTTGTTCAGTTCACTTCACAATTTTGGAATGCTTTTCAGAAGGGTCTTGGTTCCTAAGTGATTTGGAGTTCTTGTTTTCATCTACAGACCTATGGTCAGGATGAGCGGACGATCCATACCTTAGAGGATATGTTGAGATCTTCTGCACTTGACTTTAAGGGAAGTTGGTATGATCACTTACCATTGATAGAGTTTTCTTACACTAACAGTTTCCACTCTAGCATTGGCATGGCTCTATTTGAAGCCATATATGTGAGGAAGTGTAGATCACCCATAGGTGGGTTTGAGGTGGGTGAAGCGGCTATGACTAGTCCTAATTTGGTATTGAGGCTATGGAAAAAATTAATTTTATTAAGGAAAGGTTAAAAACTACGCAGAGTCATCAGAAGTCATATACAGATGTTAGAAAGAGAGACCTTGAGGTTGAAGTTGGTGAGCTAGAGTATCTGAAAATTTCACAAATGAGAGGGTTGAAGAGATTCGAAAAAAAAAAGAAAGCTTATTCCCCGTTATGTTGGTCCTTACAAAATTGTTAGTTGTGTTGGTAAGGTAGCTTATGAAGTCGAGTTGACTTTCGAGTTGTCCTCTATTGATCCAATATTCCATGTCTCTATTCTTAGAAAGCATATTAGCGATGCTGTGGTAGTGGATTCCTGTATGAGTAGTGCATTCAAGAAAATCTTTCTTTTGATGAGATTCCTATTGAGATTCTAAATTTCACTGTTCGAAGACTAAGGAACAAAGAAGTTCCCTTGGTCAAGGTATTGTGGAAAAACCAATTTGTTGAGAGTGCAACTTAGGAAGCTGAGTCGGATATGCGATCTAAGTGCCCGCACCTATTTTCCGTGAACTCTGACCAAGCAGAAGGTACCATTCTTTCCTAAATCATGCACTTTTCATAAAAGTTGCAGCAGTTCAACTGTCATTTATTATGTGTTCAGCTGTAGTTTCTTGAATTTATGAATTCTATGTAGCATTCGGAGAGAGAAACAATGTGGTGATAAGTCTAACGAATGGTTTTAGCTGTATGCTCTATTCCGTTTCTAATATTTTCATGTCTAGCTTCATTCGAGGATGAATGTTTCTAAGGCGGGGAAGATGTAATACCCTAGGAAACTTTTCGTGGAAATTTTGTGCGTAAACGTGTTGGGTTCTATCTTCTAGAATGAGTCATAATTTTTTTGTGTGAAATATCTTAGATTATGACCCATCATTTCATAGAGTATCAAAAATCTTACCAACGATATATGTATCATCTAAAATGGACACCCGAGCGACAAGTTATGAACGTTCCGATCGAACCGTGAATGGTAGTGAACAGTAAAACATGCAGGAAAAATACTGAGGCCTAACGTATTTTTGCTCCAAATTTAAATGATCATAACTCCTAGTACATAATGATCTGTGTGATCTACTATATAATAACGGAAATCTCTACGAGTTCTCTTTCCAATGAAATTGGTTTCATCCAATTTGTCTATCAGAGAGAAAAGTTATGGTCGATCTACTTTAGTCTATCAAAACTGAATTTATGGGTCAAATTCAAAAAATCATAACTCCTTGTACAAAATGATCTGGGTGAGATACTATATATAAACGGAAACATATGAGAGTCTTCTTTCTAATGAAATTGGTTTCATCCAATTTGAATGGTTGAGTAAAAGGTTATGGTTGATCTACTTGAGAGTATCAAAACAGTCGACCAAAGGAAAGATTCGAATTTTTTTTTGATTTTTAGGGGCATTTTGGTCATTCCCCCTCACACAAAATATATCCAAACCCTATTTAAAGTCATAAGAAGCATTATATGTTATATTTCATCAAACTCCCTCAAAAAGAAAACTCTAAGTTCCTACATACAACTTCAATAAGCTCCAAAGTTCACCATTAATTATATAAATTTATTCAAGATTCCAAGTTCCTAGTTCATGAACTCTAAGAACCATCATTCAAAGGCATGATTAACATATCAAAAATGTGTATCGATCTAAATTTCATCATTCAAGGTATGTGGGGTTTTTCAACAAGAACTCTCTTTCGTTCTTGTGCCCAAAAGTAATTTTCTTTATCAAGGGATGATTTTTATTTGATTTTTTTTGAATTTGATGTATGAACCCATATGTTATGATGATTATTATGAAATCATGATGTTTATGATTTTGAAAGATGAATTTGCATGTGTGGTGGTATAAAGCACGATTCTTGAACGATATTTATCATGATTTTGATATTTGGGTCATGAATCCCCATTGCAAATTGTGTTTTTTTGGAAAGTTTGTGTTATAAGCATGTTGATGTTGAATATTTGAGATATTTTGAATGATTTGACCTTTTGGTCTTAATGGGGTTGTTTTGAACTCAAGTGTGAAAGAAATCCACAACGTGGTTGATTTTGATAAATGGGAAGCATAATGGCTCCCAATGTACATTTATATATTACTGAAATTGTTTTGTAATGGATTGTCTTTGAAATAATATGATCTAAGTCCGGGAGAAATCTTTATCACCGAGTGGGAGGTATAAAGCGATCTTACTTCCTTAGAACTACGTTCCCCCGTAGAAGTGAGCCTGAGGCTGATTTATATAGTCATCACTAGTTTATGTGAATTTTATATCGATAGTCCTACTATGATGGAAATGATAGGATGGTTCTCCCCAACGTTGGTTGTACATTGGACTCCAAGTAGCTCACATGGTTTATGTCGGTTATAGGATCTCTCAATGTGTGTGTTTCCTTGTGCCTATGGTGAATAGGGAAGTGATTTAAAAGTGGAATTGTGTAAGTTATTCTTTCAAAATATTTAAATGATATTACATTATGAGAATTGATATTCTTGATGAACTGAAAGTGATTGACAAATTATATGATGACTCAAATTTGATATTGTACTTATTTCATCCTCTTATGATTATGATGATTTTCTTCGGGCTATATGACTCTTTCATATATCCTACATATTTCTTAAAAATATTTATGATGTTGATGTTTATACAACTTCATACACCCCCATATACTCGGTTCTTTTCCATGGTACTGACCTACATCTTCGGATGTGGGCTGCATTTTCTTAGAATGTAGGTTCAAGTTCTTAGTTCCAGGTTCGACAGTGATTCTTCGGGCAAGTTTTTCTACATCCTCTATTGTGGTGAGTCCTCATATTTTGAGGACGTGATGTCTGATGTTCATTTTATTGAATTGTTTATATTTGATAACTGAGTATGAGTCAGTTGGGGTATGTCTTAAAGGATCGCTGGTTTCATTGATTTTTTTAGAGGCTTGTCAGACTAGGATAGATGTTGGGAGTTACCTAATAATTTGTATTTTGTTATCTTTCTGAAATTCTTTTATCTTGGATGATGATTACTTTGTTGATATTTGAGGGTTATTTATGACTAACTTATTACTTGAAAACGGAAACATGTAAATACATCAAGGTAACATGGTGTTCATAAACCTCAATCCCTTAATGATACTTTGAATACAATAACATTATTTAAAAATTTATAAGAAAATTCATGATTCAAATACTAAAAACATAGTACATTTCACTAAAAGGATAAAATCTATGAACTTGATTATATGAATATGATAAATTTATGATGACCATATGTTCACATGGTTTTATTCATGAATTGGTAAATTAACATGGAATCAATTGAATATGATATGGGTGACTTAAATTCAAGCATCTAATAACATAATTCACATGGGGAAACATATTGGCATTGGTTGAATTCAAAACTAGTAAGAAAACAAGGATTAAACTCAAGATTAACGTAGATATTATCATAAAAGGGGATAAGAAGTTAATATTTGAAAAAAGAGGACTTTTAGGACTCAATGGGTGGAAGGAAACCATTCATGAATACCCTACATACCTTAATTTCTTTGAGTTCTGATAGAAGAAGCTTGAAATTGGGACCTTGAATGGTTGAATCCTTGGGAAGATGCTTGAATTTACAATCTTTGGAATGATAATGAGTTTTAAATGTTAACTAACGGGGAATATGGAAAATAATGCCCCTCTTAGGGTTTTTAATTCGAGAATTGAGTGTTTAGGGAGAGGGGTAAGGACAAAAATACCCCTTGAACATTTAATGAGGATTTTTAAAAACCTCAACCTCTGTGGCACAGAGTTTATCACGGAGGCTAGCCTTCGTGAGATGGTGTGTATCGCGGAGGATAATCTCCGTGACATGCCATGTATCGCGAAGGTCATACCTCTGTGACATGCCCAAATCTCAGAGGCATTCTTCCTCCAAGATCCAAAAACACCCCAAACCTATCCCAAAAATTGCGAAGCTCCCTCAGATTACCTTTTTAACATCCCTAAACATATTTCAACCCAAAAATCAATGTTTCGGACTCGGGAAAGTAAACAATAAAATGTTTTCATTCTTGGGGTCTTAAAATGAGTAAGTCTTTTGTACTTAGTGTGAATTAATGCCTTGGACATTGATAAACATGTGTTTTGTAGCTGAAAATAAGTCAAGAATCATACAGGGTATTACCATATCTCCTCCTTAGGGTAATTCGTCCCTAAATAAACCTATTTGAGTTGAGATACTTGGAAAACTGACACTGTGTACTAAATATTTGCTAGCTAAATACTCCTCATGTCCGCTTTCAGATAGTCAGACTAGATATTCAGAAATCTAGATTTTCTTTTAGATTCTTCTATCAGTAATTCAGACATATCTGTATATTTATTAGTTCAGCTTTCACATATGATACTTTGTCAATATTTTACTCTAGTGCTCACAATAGATACCACATCGTACATTATCTTGTGTTCACTTATGTCCTTAACAATCGTGTTATGACTAGGGGGTAGCCTCGGGTCGTGTACTGAAGACTTAATTAATGAATTTAAAATCCCAAGAGGGGCATTATTTTCCCTATTCCCTATCAATTAACTCGTAAAAGTCATCCTCATTCCCAAGAATGAAAATTCAAGCATGTAATAACATAATTCACATTGGGAAACATATGTGCATAGATTGAATTTAAAATTAGTAAGAAAACATGGATTAGACATTTAATTAACTTTGATATCATTATAAGAAAGGATAAGAAGTTAATACTTTAACAAAAAGGGATTTTTGGACTCAATGGGTGGAAGAAACCCATTGATGAATACCCCACATACTTTAATTTCTTGAGTTTTTGAAGAGGAACCTTCAAATTGGGACCCTCAATGGTTGGATCCCTTGGAAGATAATTTATGTTATTAGGAATGGGGATGAGATTTACGTGTTCACTGATGGGGAATGGGGATATTAATGCCTCACTTATGTTTTTAATTTGTAAATTAATCGTTTAGGGAGAGAGGAAAGGAATAAAATACCACCTTGAGCGTTTAATGAGGCTTCTAGAAAAACACAGTCTCCTTGGCATGGAGGTTATCGATTAGGCTGGCCACCATGAAAAATTAAGTGTTACAGAGGCTAACATCTGTGACGCACTGTATATCGCAAAGGTCCGGCCTCCATAACACTCCCAAATTGCATAGGGATTCTACCTCCGAGGTAATAAAACACTCAAAACCTATTCTAAGAATCTTGAAACACTATCGAATGACCTTTTTAACATCCCCAAATACATTTCAACTCAAAAATCAATGTTTCAGACTCAGTAAGGTTAAAAATAAAATGTTCGCATTCTTAGGGTCTTAAAATTGCTAAGTCTTTTTTATTTATTATGAATTAATGCCTTGGACCACTTTAAACATGCGTCTTGTAGATGGAAACGTGTCTAGAATCTTACAAGGTATTAAAATATCTCCAACTTGGGGTCATTCATCCCCGAATGAAAATGTTTGAGCTGAGATATTGGAAAACAAGGATTGTGTACTGAATACTTGTGAGCCGAATCATGGTTAAATAACTAAATCTGAAACATAGAACATGGACTGAATCGATTTCATAAATGAATGCAATGACATGACAATGGTTGCATAGTTGAGATAGAACATACGAGAATCACCTGAGGAAAACCCCTAAATCACGATAAATCTAAATTTGTAAAGAAGATGTGGGGATACTTGGGTCACATATCTGCTTTTGCTTCCTAAGTAGCTCCCTCAATGGACTGATTTCTCCATATAAACTAAACCAAGGGGGCTTTTTTATTCCTCAACCTACGAATATGACGATTAGGAATGTCAATTGGAAAGACTATAAATCATATCCACAATCTCTAAAGGAAAAACAGAAGTTGAGTCACTAATACATTTCTGTAGCCAAGAGACACAAAACGCCGGATGCACTGAAGCCAAATCTGCAGGCAAATCTAAAACATAAGATACCTTCCCAAAATGGTTCAAAATCCTATATGGGGCCAACATAGCGGGGACTGAGCTTCCCCTTCTTGCAAAATCTCTTCATCTATTTCATTGGCAAAATTTTCAGATAAACCAAGTCACCAATGTCAAACTCAAGATCTCTTCTCTTCACATCTGCATAAAATTTCTAATGACTTTAAGTTGTATTCAACCTTTCTTAGATTAACTAAACTCTATCCATCGCTTCATACACTGAATTTGGCCCTATCAAAATAGCCTTTCCTACTTCAAACCAACTAATAGGAGATCAAGACCTACTTCCATAGAAATCCACAAATAGAGCCATCTAAATACTATAGTAATAGCTATTGTTATAGGAAAACTTAATAAAAGGTAAGTGGTCATTCCAACTACCCTTGAAGTCGATAACATAAGCCCTCAACATGTACACTAAAGTCTTAATGTCTCACTCTACCTGACAATCTATATTATGATTAAAAGCTATACTGAAATGAACTAGGATACCAAGACCCTTCGGAAAAGACTTCCAAAAATGAGATATAAACTGAGTATCTCTATTTGAAATGATTCCCAATTGAACCACATGCAACTTTACCAACTACCAAAGATAGAGTCTAGCATAATCCTAAGTTTAATAAAAAAATGTGTCTGGCAAGAAATGAGTTTACTTGGTCACTCTATCAACACTAACTCAAATAGAATCATGTTGACGGCGTGTACGAGGAAACCCTTTGACAAAGTCTATGTTCACCACCTCTCACTTTTAAGTGGGGACACTGAACTCCTGAAGCGTACCACTAGACATTTAATTTTCAATCTTAACCCGTTTACAATTCAAAAATTTTTCCACAAACTCCACAATCTCATTCTTTATACCACTCTGCCAATATATTTCCTAAAAATCACGATACATCATTGTGGATCTTGGGTGAATAAAATATTACGTACCATGTGCTAAAGCTAATATCCTTTATCTCAGACCATAAACACGCAAAAAATATAACCTATCTTGAAAACGAAGCACATCATCTCTCTCTTTGGAGGAATCCTCAACCTTTTAATGCCTAACTTCCTCCTTCAACTTTACCAAAATGGGATCTCTATCTTTCTTTTCTTTTACTTTAACACCTAACCTAGCAAGCTGATGAACCTCAAGAACTTTAACCAACCCAATACCTACCCTAGCAAGATGATGAAACTCATGAGCTAACTTTTACTTTTCATCCCTAAAATGTGTAACACTTTCCATAGATAGTCTACTAAGGGCATGATCCATTTCATTGTCCTTACTCGGTATACATTACAGTCTTATCATAGTCTTTCAACAATTCCAAACACCTTCTTTGATAAAGATTTAGGTCTTTTTATTTGAAAACATACTGTTAAATCTTATGATATGTAAACACATCAATATTAACTTCATGAAGTTAATGCCTCCAAATCTATAAGGCAAAGACAACTTCTACTAACTCAAGTTCATGGGTTGGGTAGTAGTTCTCATGGGGTTTCAGCTGTCTTGATGACATAGGATATGACCTTACCTTGATACATTAACATAAAAACAAGACCAACTCTAAAAGAATAACAACAAACAATAGACCCATTTGTGCCTTCGAGAAAGGTCAAGACTGAGCGAAAGTGAGTTGAGTCTTCAACTCCTAAAAACTCTTCTCGCAGGAATATGACCACAAAAATTTTACATATTTTGGATTAATCAAGACATAGGAGAAGCAATAGAATAAAATATGGCAAAAAGCTATCTATTTAACCATGTAACCCAAGAAATACTAGGTGTTTTATGGAGAGATGGGTCTAAGCTAATTTCTTACTACCTCAGTCTTTGATAATCAACTTGAATGCTACCATAAAAAATATGTGACCAACTGAAGCTACTGATTTCAACAAGAATTCTTACTTAGTGAATAACTAATGATCCTTAAGGGTCTGCAATAGAACCCTCAAATGGTCTGCATGATCACTTTCACTACGAGAACAAACAAGGATGTCATCTCTAAAGAGTATTACAAATGTATCCTAGTACTGCTTTAACACCCTGTTAATCAAGTCCATAAAAGTTGTAGGAGATTTCCTTCGTCCAAATGGCATAACTAAGAATTCAAAGTGACCATACCAAGTTCTAAAGGTTGTCTTTGGAATGTCACATTCACTGACTCTAAGATGATGATAGCGGGATATGAGGTTTATCGTAAAGAAATAGCTTGAACCCTTAAGTTAGTCAAACAATTCATCAATTATAGGGATATGATATTTAGTATTGATCACGTCTTTGTTCAACTAATGGTAGTCAACGCACATTCTTAGGGAACCATCTTTCTGCACACGAAGAGAACTAGAGCACCCCATGAAGCAACGCTAGGCCTAATGAAACCCTTATGTAAGGGATTTTTCAGCTGTTTCTTCAATTCCTTAAGCTTAGATGAAGCCATTATATATGGTAGAAATAAGATAGGTTCGTTATATGGGATGAGATCTATTTCGATGTCAATTTTCTTTTTTAGAGGGACTTTGGGGAGATCTTTAAGGAACAATTTTGGAAACTCATTCACTACTGTAATTGACTCAAGGCTCAAAGTTTTTAAGTTTGAGTCCTTAACTCAAACAAGATGATAAATAAATCCCTTAGATATAATTTTTCTTTCCTTAATATAGGAGACAAACTGACCTTTAGGCACTAATGTATGACCCCTCTATTCGATAATAGGCTCATTAGGAAATTTAAACTAGACAATACAATTTCTAAAACAAACTAAAGCATTACATAAGTGGAGCCAATCCGTCCCGAGAATGACATCAAAATCAATCATCTCCAACTATACAATGTTAACTAAATTAACTCTGTAAGACACTATGAGAAAGCAATTTTTGTATACCCATTAGACTATAATAGAACTACCTACTGGGTAGACACCAAGAAAGTCTATGCTAATATTTTGGTACTATCACCGAAGTGTACAACTATATAAGGAGTCATAAAAGAAAGTAAAGCTCTGTGTTCCAACAATGGTTAAACATAAAGATAGAATACTTGAAATGTACCCGCAACCAGATCATGATAATATTTCTAATTATTCCATGTATGGAGAGCATAAATTTAGTTTTGTCGATGCCTACTGGTGGCACTGGAGATGGTTCTCTATTGAGTAGGATGACCTGCTAGCGCTGCTGAAGAATTAGTTTGGCCTTGTTGACGATCGTTTCTGCATACCACATACCCAATGGGCAATCCCTTATCCTATGGCCTTACTTACCACATCCAAAGCATGTATCACTATCTTTTGTACACTCACCCTGATGATTTATACTATATTTCCTACAAACCATATTGGCGTAACCACTATTTATACTACCCTAGGACTAAAAGCCTAGTGTCATATCCCTGTTGTCCTGTCTCAATTAGGAACTGGCACACTTGCTAAAGATGGGGTTGGATTAATAAATTTTTGGTGGAACTAAGAACGACGACCACCTTCAAACCTTGGCTAAGAAAAATATATACTACCTATTCTAGCCCTCTTATTTTCCTTTTTCTTTTCCTTACGAATGTCCTCCTTAATTTGCTGAGCGTGGATTATCAACGTAGAGAGATCCATCTTCTTAATCAATATAGATATACTATACTTATTAACCATTTTCTCAAAAATCTCGACATGAACTTACTCATATTGGACCTAGAACGGCCATCATAGTTGGAGCATACCTCGCTAACTAAGTAAACTTGAGTGAGTACTCTTTCATATTCATGCTACCCTAATTCAAATTAATAAACTCCTGAACCTTAGGCTCCCTCAACTCTAATGGAAAGAACTAATCTAAGAAACCCATGGAAAACTTCTCACATTACATAGGTCTTGCCTCAATACCTCTGTCCTACTTCCACTACTTAAACCAAGTATGAGTCACTCCCTTTAACTGACAAGAAGCTAAGTCAGCACTCTTACCCTAGGAGACACGCATAATGTCAGTCACCTTCTGTACATAGTAAAGAAACTTCTATGGATACTCCTCATACTTAGATCAAAAAAATACCATCATATTTATCAAACTAATGTCTTAGAACCTAGATACAGCTTTATCCATCACTAGATTAGCTAGGGAAATAGCCTATTGTTTATTCTAAGTAGCCACATAGTGGGCCAAAGCTGCAAAAACAGCCCTGGATTTATTGTATGAAATATATTTAGTCAGGCGATCTTCTTGAACATGTGGTGGTTCGAGCTCATATCTGTTTTATCTTCTATTGTTCCTTTTGGGAGGAATTTCTATAAATGGATGAAGGATGAGTTAGAAAGGGAATTCAATGTAGTTCATTCACTTTTTCATAATATGAATACTGAAAGAAGGGAAACATTTCTCAAAAGTCTCGTATCCTCTTCTCCATAAGTGTGGCACGCTTCACACCAATGCACTATACTCTACTCAACACTATTTTTAGATACCCTAGGACATTTTAAAACCTTAGGCTCTGATACCATATTTTTTCACAACCCAAGGCTACCCCCTTGTAGTAACGCAATACTTATCGACACAAGTGAGCAAAGATATCTTATGATCTAGTACCGGTTGAGAGAACAAAATAAAATAATGATAAAGTATCATACGTGTAAGCTAAATTGATGTAAATACCTATATGTTTGAATTACTAATAAAAAACTAAAAACAAATCTTAATGTATAAATTTTTAGTCTGACTATCAGAAAGACTCTAAGATGTGAGAAGTTGATGGAAAAAACTACCAAATAAATACTATTAATTAGACATAAAGAATTACTAAAATAACTTAAAATAAATTTTCCTTAATGAATGAAGACTTAACATTACTGTTGTTGAGAGGTACTAAGTTGAGTAAGGGCGATTGGGGAACTAAGCGTCTAAACATATATTATGAAATCAATATAGCACAAAAGAGATTATGCAGCCAATACATTGATTTTACTGGTATGTGAGGTAGCGACAACTAAAATTCATTTCAACACTAAACATGGATGGATGAACATGTAAAAGGTATACAAGACCAAGTAAAGTGTGAACGGAAATAATCTATAAAACTGAATGACTAAATAGTTGATAACTGAATACTTGGTCATGAAAACCTAATATAATTGGTCTGAATACTGTATCGAGACTCAGGGAGATAACTACAACCGACATGCCCTATTCTAAGCTATCGAGGTCTAACCTGTAACCCCAGTGCAAAGGTTGCTAGTACCTTTCCAGGGCTAACAACATATGACAAACGATGTGGATCCACAAGGCTAATGTCTCAAAGGATGGGGGTGTAATGCCTCTAGTGATAGGGGGCCCTCATAACCTATGGTAGCATTATAGGTATGGAACATAGGGACTGCTACTAATAACCATGCCTAACTGATGGGGGAGCTGCCATCCCTGCATTCACTCGGTTATAAGTGTTACTCCCAATTGAATGACACGAGTATTATTATTTATTTAACATGATTTGGCACTATAATGAAAAATGCTTAGCATGAACATGAAAATTTATATGTGATAGTAAAATAATGATCTGTCTGACTTGTTACTTGAAAATGGAAATGTGGAAATACAAATAGGTCAGGTGTTCAGAACCCTCCAACACTGAATGACACTTTAAATAAAATAACATCATTTCTAACATTACAAGGAAAATCATGATTCAAAGACCTAAAACATAATACATTTCACTAAACTAACGAAATCCATGAACTTATATATGGGAATATGATAATTTTGGGAGGACAATATATTCACATAGGTTAAATCATGAATCGGTAATAACATAATTAATATAGGGAAAACATATGGGAATGGGTTGAATACAAAACAATTAATATAACATAAATTAAACTCCTGATTAATATTGATATTATTTTAAAAGAGGATAAGAAGTTCATACTTGAAAAAAATGGATTTTGGGACTCAAGTGTTTAAAAAAGCAGCTTGGAGTTGGGACCTTGAATGATTCAATCCATGGAAAGATGCTTGAATTTATGATCTTAGGAATGGGGATGAATTTTAGATGTTAACCGATGTGGAATGGGGAAAGTAATGCCCCTCTTAGGGTTTTAAATTTGTGAATTGAGTTTTTTAGGAGAGCGAAAGGACTAAAATACCCCTGAATATTTAATGAAGTTAGAGAAAAAGTTCAGCCTCCTTGGAATGGAGGCTATCATAGAGGCTAGCTTTCATGACATAGCATGTATGACGAAGTCTAACCTCAGTAACACGCCGTGTATCGCAGAGGTCTTGCCTCCATGACACACCTAAATCAGTGTGGTATTCTTCTTTCGAGGTCAAAAAACATCCTAAACCTATTCAAAAAATTCTGAAACTCTCTCGGATGACCTTTTCAACATCCCTAAAGAAATTTCAACTCAAAAATCAATGTTTCAAACTTAGGAAGGTCTAAAGTAAAATGTTCGCATTCTTGGAGTCTTAAAATGGCTAAGTCTTTTGTATTTTGTATGAATTAATGCCTTGGACCCCTTTAAAAATTTGTTTAGTAGATGGAAACATATATAAAATCTTATGGGATATTAAAGTTTTGCAGTCTCCATGATCTTCCCTATCTTTACTTTTTTATTATTATTTTGTGTTAAAATGTTTGCATTAAAATTGTGTTCGAATTCATAGAATAGAGACTTTTAGTTCAATTTTTTGGAAAATTTGTATCTATTTCTATTCACTTCCTTACTAATTTTATGATATGGAATGGATTGTGACTTTTCATTTATCTAAATGACTAAGTTTAGGTATTTATATTATTTATTGTGTTCTTTGAACTAGATTGGCTTATCCATCATGGAGTGATATATGTGTCAGCACATTCTCTGATTTCAAGTCGTTAAAAGTTGTATCAGTATTCTAGATTCATGGATCTCAAAAGTTACAAGCCAAGTGTAGTAAAGTCTAGTAGATAAATTAGAGACATTGGTTATCTATCTTTGTTGTGCATACCTTATTATATTGGTTACAAAGATTAAGTTTTTTGTTCTGCGATAGATAATGAGGACACATGATTATTGATGTGATGTCAAAAGTATATATATTTATCAATTATTTGCTACACATTTTAGGACTTCAACTGTCATAAAAAATCAAGCGAATACTTTACATGCTCTTACTTGATATAGCATGTATTAGTTGTTGATTACAATTATATATGTGAATATCATTAGAATTAAAACATAAAGATAATTCTTCAATATTAGTCTCCGAGAGATTATCTATTGATGTTGGGCGTATTTATACCCCTAAGAACCACAATTTACCCATATTTTAGCTAAGTTTTGAGGATAAAATATATAATTCCTGCACTTTTAGTCTATTTTCCTTTAAGTGAGCTGACCTACGTGATTAGCATGTTTTTCAGGTATTAATGATGAAGATTTCAGCACTTTATGGACTTGTGAGCAGCAAAGGAAAACTTCACATTAGAGGGAAGGCAACGTTTGGACTGAAAGTGTTGCATGAGAACTTTTTCCCGCGCAAACCCAGTATCATTAAATACTTAAGGAGGAAGTAGCAACATATTAGATAAGGATATTATTAAAAACCCTATTGCTGAATTTTTCAGCAACATTCGATCATTACCATTCGACATTCGACTATTATTCAGTTTACAAATTCTGTAATTTCGGACAACAGAGAAAATGGCTTACGAAACCAACGAAGGGAGAGAAACACATTATTCTCTCTTCTTGTCGCTAATTACTTCCATCGCCAAGATTGTTATAGGTTGTGGTATGATGATTATGTCTATTTTGATTTCCGTTGTATCCATGAGTAGCTAAACTTCTCTGTTAGGGTTATGGAAACCTTGTAAGATACTATCTACTGCTATGAGTTTGTGAATACTTGATGTGTATGCTACTTATATCATTACTCTCTTTGTTTTAATTGAATTCTCATGGTTGCAAACAAAGGGAATATGCCAGTATAATATTAACTTGTTTGAGAGAAAAGTTACATGTTTGGAAAAGAGAGTGTGACAACAAAATACGGCTTCCAACCCCTGTTTACACATTAATGCTTTAACTGGATAAATATTCTTGGAGAATTCATACCATTAGTTATACACTTTAGGTTCGAGAGAGCTAAGGTGAAACAATCTTTGATGGTTGTAAAACACTTGGATTTACAATTAGACTACGAATCTCTATAACTGCATGCATGTCTAAATTCCGCATTAATCATAGTTAATCGATAGGTAGAAATTACAAGGTGGACATAACTGTAACTTATTATTATCTGTGATTAAATCTTACTAAATATATCGTCTCATTTGTTACTTTGATATTATTAGTTCACACATAATCAAATCCCCATTTTCCATGGAATTTTCGACCAATAGTTTACAAATAATTTCAACACTCAGTGACCAAGTATTCCCTGTGGGATTCGACACCCAACCTAGTTGGGTTGCATATTTGACAACGACCACTTACACTTTCTAATGAGAGTTGTAATTTGGGCGTATCAAATTTTGGCACCGTTACCAGGGAATATGGTTGTCAATTAAGTTTGTGATAGTTACTAGACCCTTTGGTGAAAGATTCTCAAATTTTACTTTTAGTTGTTGTTTTTCTTCTATTCAGTTTCAATTGAGTGCATGCCAAATACTTGAAGCTTTGGTCAACCGTTATTACCTATAAATCCTGAACCACATCTTATTGGTAGAATGGATGCGCAACGAAACATTGAATGGATGTATACTCAACATGAGGAGGCTAGATTAGCTGCATTGGCAGATGCTCAAGTGAATCAACAAAATATTGATGACCTAGGTCCAGCAAGAAATCTTGATGATGAGGACCTGGGTGATGATGAGTTACTAAATCCAAGGTGTGCAGATGAGGTGGCAGCGCTTGTGAAGACAGAGATCGTCAAGCAAGAATGAGACCTGAATGTCGAGCTCTGCAGGTTCCTTTTGATGATGATGATAATGATCTGGATGGAGCTGGTGTCACAGGGGTTGTTATTCCTCCGCCCTTGGAACCCAGAGCCAAGTTCAATATTACTAGCACCATGATTCAGCTATTGCAACTCAGGGCTATTTGGTGGACTTGCAGGCAATGATCCGAATATGCATCTGATCAATTTTATTTCAACATGCAAGTCGTTTGACAATCCAGGAGTTGGAAAGAATGCAATTCGGCTGCGCTTATTTCCATTGTATGTATCTGGAGAGGCAACTCTATGGTTGAATGGGCTAACTCCTGACTCTATTACTAATTGGAGGCAACTGAAAGACGCTTTCCTAGAAAGATTCTTTCCTCCATCCAAGAGATCATAATTAAGAGTTGAGATCAGCAATTTTTGACAGCTTCCAACTGAAGCTCTCCAAGAAACATAGGGGAGGATCAAGAACAAGCTTATGCAGTGACCACATAATCAGATGACCAATATCCACTTGATGGAAATATTATACAGGTCTTTGAACTCGTTGACAAAGCCAGTGGTTGATAATGCTGCAGGTGGGTAATTCATGGACCTTACTTTTATTGAGGCAAGTGATATGCTGGATCGTATGACAAAGCAGAGCAGAGTTTGGCATACTAGGGATTTTGAGGTAGCAAGCTCTACTTTATCTATTGGCATGACTGCAGAACAGAGGCGAAGAGAAGAGGAACATGATCAAGATATGGCTCACATGAAAATACAGATGGACCTTCTTACCAAGCACTTATTATCAGGGAAAACCAAAAAAGTTACGGTCTTTATATCATAGGGAAGAGATGAATCCAATTCTGAGGAGGAGGAAAACTACGTGAATAATCAGGGGGGGTTTCGAGGCAATGCCAAAGGAAACCAAGGTCGGAATTATTATGATAAATCAGGATACAATGACCGTGATCAAGGTAGTTGGAAGAATAAGACTGACAGGAGTGGTTTGTATGTTCGTCCTGGAAATCGTGAGGCTGGGGTGTCCGGCTCTGGGAAGATATCCATGGAAAATATGATGGCTAAGCTGTTGAAAGGACTGGAGGCAACCAACATGGGCGTAGCTGAGGTAAAAATGATTTATCCTCAATAAATCAGTTGGTTGACTCGCATTCCACTTCAATAAAATAGTTGGAGCAACAATTGAGTCAACTATCAGCGGCATTAAACCAAAGTAAGGATGGCACTTTACCTAGTGACACTATGCAAAATCCAAGAAATGAGGGATCGTGTATGGCTATTACTACCAGGAGTGGTAAGGTATTGGAAAATCCATCCAAAGGCAATCAGGTTGTTCATAATATAGTAGACAATATTATTGAAGAAAATTGTGATGATGATGCAGAAGCTGAAGAGAACGTTCATTATGTTACCCCTAGATGTCTACAGCCTGAAAAGATCGATAATCAGAAGCAAGATAAAAAGAAAGTGGTGGAGAAAACTCTTCCCCTTCCACCACCACCTTTTCCTCAAAGACTAAAGAATAAAGCTGATGACACCAGGTTCAGTAAATTCATGATTATGTTGAAACAGCTGACTATTAATGTGCCTTTGGTGGAGGCACTGGTATAGATGCCTGGGTACGCCAACTTCATGAAGGACCTTTTGACAAAGAAGCAGGAAGAAAGCTACGAACTGACAGATAATGTTCATTATTGTAGTGCAATTGCCACAAGGTCCTTAGTACAGAAGAAGGCAGATCCTGGTGCTTTCACTATTCTTTGTACGATTTGATCTTTGGATTTTGCTAAGGCATTGTGCGATTTGGAACCTAGCATCAATTTGATGTCGCTATCCATTTATAGAAAGTTGGGGTTGGGCGATCCTATACCAACCAATAGACGGCTCGTGATGGTAGATAGGTCGGTAAAATGACCTATTGGTATCTTATATGATGTACCGGTGAAGGTTTTTACCTTTATTTTTCCTGCAAACTTTGTTATTTTGGATTGCGAGGTGGATTCTAAAGTTCCCATAATCTTAGGTAATCCTTTCCTTGCAACAGGAAGTGTGATTATTGATTTAACAACTAATGAGATTTTATTTCGGATGAATGACGAAGTGGTCCATTTTGATGTATGCAAATCAATGAAGCAGCCTAAAGATATGAATGTGTTCTCTATAGCGTATGTTTATTATGAGTATGAGAAAGAATTATCTGTAGAGAAGTATATTATTGTTGAGCCATTGGTTGTTGTGCTTATGAGTTTTGAGCGTGGTGATGTTGAAGATTATGAAGAAACTACTTGTGCCCTAACAGGAATAGGGTCATATTCTCATGCCCCTAAGAAGTTGGACCTTGATTTTAAGAATCCACCTTCACCACCAGCGAAACCATCCATTGAAGAGCCACCAGTGCTAGAATTGAAAGATCTACCCATTCACCAAAAGTATGCATTTTTGGGAAGTGGAAATACACTTCTGGTTATTGTTGCGGCTGATTTGGGCGAGCATCAAGTAGTGGCTCTCATCTCTGTTCTGAAGAGGTACAAGAGAGCCATTGGTTGGACTATTGCTGATATAATTGGTATCCCTCCTAGGATATGTACGCACAAGATTCAGCTCGAAGAAGATTGTGCGCCTACTATTAAGCATCAGCGTTGTCTGAATCCATTCAGAAAACGATGGTCCATATATCTCGATGAAGTTTTAGTAATCGAGATAACCATGTCGTACCGTGATAATAAATCAAGCGCTACATGAGGCAACCCATCATTTTTAATCGTTTTGTTTTACTAGGAGTTTGTTTTTGTTAAATAAAAAAATCTGAAACGAAGAGTCGAGCCACGACCAAAACTAAGGTGCTTGGTGGGAGGCAACCCATCCTTCTAATCATTTTTGTTGTTTTTGATTAAGTGTAGGTGCAAGACGTACAAAGAAGGGGATTAGTCCCAAATTTTGGTAAGTTAGGAATGATGGAGCAAAGGCTATAGGCTAGGCATTGCCTATGCCAATCTAGGCAACGAACAAGGCAATGCCTATGCCAATCTAGGCATTGAACAAGCCAATTCCTATGCAAATCTAGGCAACATACAAGGCAATGCCTATGCCATTTCATATGTTCACTGCCTCACATAGGCAATGGACAAGGCAATGCCTATACTAATCTAGGTAATGGACAAGGCAAGGCCTATGCTAATCTAGGCAATACCATAGGCGCCGCCTATGCCATTGCCTATGCTCACTTTCTCAACAAGGCGATAGAAAAGGCGCCGCCTATGCCAATCTAGGTGATAGGCAAGGCATCGCCTATGCCCAACTAGGCATTGACAAAGGCGCCGCCTATGCTAAGCATAGGTAAAGCATTAGGTGCCGCCTACTTATGCCTTTTTGTCTCCTAACCCGTATGTACATGGATCAAACCCGACCCATTGCTTAGTCTATAAATAGATCCTCAATCTTAGAACACAATCCCATTGTTTGCTCAAGATAGGCGCCGCCCAAGCTTCTAAATTCTCTCAAAGATTTTCTTTTTACTCATCTAATCTTGCAAGCTCATCTTTCCGAACCTTCACCAAGTAAGTTATTCTTTTATATTTCATAGTTGTTGAAATGCTACGTTTATAATGATTTATCAGATTTTGAAGTGCTAATTGGTGATAAGAATGGGGTTAGTTTGTTATGATACATCTAGTTGAGTGAAAGAATACATGTTGGTGTCCTTGACTTTGTTCGAACTTGTATTTGATTATTATACACTGTCATATTTTTATGAAGTCAAAATTGTGAAGTTAATACATAATCTAGAATGTTGAAAGCTTGAATGTTTTAATGACTCGTACATCGAGATACGGATCATGATTGACCACAACCATAAAATGGTGTGATTATTTCTAGGCAAAAAAATGATACGATCTCTATGTGGTGGTCTTCTTCAGAAAGTGCATTCATCCAA
This sequence comes from Capsicum baccatum var. pendulum, assembly GCA_030864225.1. NCBI lineage: Eukaryota > Viridiplantae > Streptophyta > Magnoliopsida > Solanales > Solanaceae > Capsicum > Capsicum baccatum. The sequence continues at coordinate 47,971,662 of CM061558.1, forward strand.
ACAAGAAAGTATAGTCAAGATTACATGAAAGTATGACTGTGCTAAACATGTTGTTGGAATATATCGCCTAAATATATGTTGATGAAGTCTGAGTAATCGACATCACTCACTTAATTAGTCTGTGCCAATAAATTAAGTGTCGGGTGGTGCCATTACAGTTTGTTTTTCAATTGAATCTTCTGAGATGAAGTTAACATGACTCTATTGTGATCTCAGGAAGAATGGCCCCAAAAGGACGACAAGGAAAATAAAAAGTGTCCACCTTACAGAAAGGACAGAAAAGGTCAAGAAAAGAGAAAGCTGAGTCCTCATCTTTACAAGTGTATCGACGCACTTTCAGGATAAGGTGGGTCCTAGAGGAGGAAGGAAAAGAGTGGTACAAGAACAACAAAGTAAAAAAATATGTTCACATGGATTTGATGCAGAAGGAGAGTCTAGCGAAGAGAGACCCCCGCATTTTGGCTAAAATCATGGCACTAAATCTTGATTTCATTTTTCAAGATATCGAGGAATGCAATCTTGATCTAACGAGAGAGTTTTATACCAATTGGTCCCCAAAGAGTACTGGAACTGAAGTAAAGATTTGGGGCCAAGTCTTGCTATTAAATGTGGAGTTCTTCAACTCTTTTCTGGGTCTTCCATCTATGGATCAATCATCGTTCAAGGAGCTTTATCACAGACCTCCCTATAGGGCAATCAGACACATACTGCGCGGAACAAGGTCAGTGGCACGGTGGATTCATCACAAGGATAATGGTCGGCACAATACCTTCTCGTATGCTTCCTTGAATAGAGAAGCTTGTATATGGTTGAGGATAGTCAACTCTTGCTTGATTCCTGGGACACAGTACACAAAGATCACACGTGATCAAGTTTGCTTGATGTACGCTCTGATGATGAATATTCCCATCAACATTGGTGTGGTTATATGATCGTTAATGCATAAGGCTAGGCTGCACAGTAGGTCCCATTTTAGCTTTGGAAATTTGTTGACTACGATCTTTAGGAAGGAGCACATTAAAGAGGAACCTGCAGATCATAAGCTTACACACAACTCGAATAAGGTTGATCTCACGAAAGTTAAACATCCTGAAACTGGGCATGGCATAAACCTTACCACCAAAGAAAGACATGCTTGAGATGAAATTTTCTTTCGCCATCTATATAGAATGACTAGGTTTACCATAATGAGTGGGGGTCTTATTCCGACTGATGCAGAGCTTCAGCAGTTAGATTATGACTACCTGATGAATAAGCATGCGCGGGCTATATGTGCAGTGGGGGTACATTTTGAGTAACTTCTCGATGATGATGTGCCGACTGACGATGATCGTCGGTTGCCAGATTAAGATGTGGAGGACAACTCTAAGGATGACGACTCTTATGATGATTCTGACGCAGGGGGTATGACCTCAGACATAGAAGAGGAGTCCGACTAATCAGGTTTCCTTATTTATTTCCACTGAGGGCAGTGTGTCCCATCTAAGTGTGGGGTGCTGGTACTTGTATGCTGTACTGTACTTCTTTGCTTACATTTATTCTTGTTTTTTCTTGTTTGAATTAGTCGTAATTAGTTAGTTAAATTTTAGATTTTTGTAGATTTTGCATGAAATTGTTCTAATAGATGGCATGGTAGTATAAAAAGAGTTTGGCTAAATCATTACTATTGAGATATTTAGGCTCTACGTGTGACTCACTGTGTGATAATTGTGTGGCTTAATTCATTCATCTATTGGGTCAAGAGTCTATAATGCTCCCAATTAAGTTGACCATGTGCCTGGTGTGTGTAAGGTTATAGTATATTCTGTATTGTGACTGATGCTAGAACTTGCCTGGTTTGTGTGTAAAGCGAAATAAAGAGTGTGAGTCTAGGAGATGATTTAGGCATTTCTTTGGTAGCCTGTAATTGTTTACCTTCTTTGTACCTACCCGTGTACATTGTCCTAGTAAAACACATTTGAGCCTTTAACTATTTTCTTGGACAGCCTCATATGTAGCCTAATCCTTTTTTTTCAAGACCATAATTTGATCCAAATTCCTAGGCACTTTAAATTGTAGAGTCATGTGCCAAAATAAAAATAAATTGGGTGAGAATGATGCCTCAGAGTGTATTGGTACTTGAAATTGTTGTGAAAAAGAGTGGCTATCATAGAGGAGCTTTATAAAAAAAATAGATAAATAATTCAATAAAATATAAAAAAAAGAAAAAAAAGAGAAAAAAAATAGTTCTGTTTATGATTGAATAACAAGAAAAAGGTGAAAAAGGGGTTGGTAGATGAAACAAAGGTTGAGGGGTTGTTAAAAGATAGTGTAGATGGCATAATGTGGTGTATTAAAGCGCATAGTGAACATAGTCACTATTTCTGGCCAAAATAGTCCTACCTGTCCCTTACCCTACATTACAACCTGTAAAGACCTATTTGATCCTAATCTTAGCATTCTGTTATTAGTGGAGCATTACACTAAGGGCAAGCCTATGGTCATCACTTGCAATATAAGAATTATTTGTGAGAGTGAGAGCAAGGAGAGTCTTATACCCATGTTTCGAAAAATGCAAAACTGTGAGTGATTATGGGTGATATCTTGTGTGAGACACACATGGTTGATGACATTTGGGTAGTGTTATATGATTCTTTGTGGCTTAACTTGTGGATACGAATTAACCATCCTCAAGAGTCTATGTTGGAGGTTGAATTGTTTGTAGTAGTGATCAAGAAACCTACTCTTTGTTAATAATTGATGTGCATGTCTTGTTGAACATTTTGTGTTGCTATTGTGAAATTCTAGTTGAGTGTTTGCATGGATGTAATATTTTGTTCGAGGAAAAACAAATCTTTAAGTGTGGGGTGGTGATGTTGGGCGTATTTATAGCCCTAAGAACCACAATTTACCCATATTTTAGCTAAATTTTGAGGATAAAATATATAATTCCTGCACTTTTAGTCCATTTTCCTTTAAGTGAGCTGACCTATGTGATTAGCATGTTTTTCAGGTAATGATGATGAAGATTTCAGAACTTTATGGACTTGTGAGCAGCAAAAGAAAACTTCACATTAGAGGGAAGGCAGCTTTTGGACTGAAAGTGATGCATGGGACCTTTTTCTCGGGCAAACCCAGTATTATTAAATACTTAAGGAGGCTGTAGGAACATATTAGATAAGGATATTATTAAAAACCCTACTGCTGAATTTTTCAGCAACATTCGATCATTACCATTCGACATTTGACTATTATTCAGTTTACAGATTCTGTAATTTTGGACAATAGAGAAAACGGCTTACGAAACCTACAGAGGGAGAGAAACACGTTATTCTCTCTTGTTGTCGCTAATTATTTCCATAGCCAAGTTTGTTCTAGGTTGTGGTATGATGATTATGTCTATTTTGATTTTCGTTGTATCCATGAGTAGCTAAACATCTCTGTTAGGCTTATAGAAACCTTGTAAGATACTATCTACTGCTATGAGTTTTTGAATTCTTGATGTGTATGCTACTTATATCATTACTCTCTTCGTTTTAATTGAATTCTCATGGTTGCAAACATAGGTAATATGTCATTATAACATTAACTTGTTCGAGAGAAAAGCTACATGTTTGGAAAAGAGAGTGTGACAAGAAAATAGGGCTTCCAACCCCTGTTTACACGTTAATGTTTTAACCGTATTAACATTCTTGGAGAATTCGTACCATTAATAATCCTTGATGGTTGGAAAAAACTTGGATTTACAATTAGAATACGAATCTCTATAAGTGAATATATGTCTAAATTCCGCATTACTCATAGTTAATCGATAGGTAGAAATTACAAGGTAGACATGACCCTAACTTATTATTCTCTGTGATTAAATCTTAATAAATACATCATCTCATTCGTTACTTTGATATTATTAGTTCACGCTTAATCAAATCCCCCTTTTTCGTGGAATTTTGACCAACTGTCTACTAATAATTGCAACACTTAGTGACTAAGTATTCCCTGTGGGATTCGACACCCAACCCTGTTGGGTTCTATATTTGACAGTGACCGCTTACAATTTCTAACGAGAGCTGTAATTTGGGCGTATCATCCATCTCAACAAGTTATGAAGTAGGGGGCAATGTGTTAACAATGATTTTTTATCAAATGTAAATTTCATAAGAAATTTTAAATATATTAGTTCATAATAATATTATGGATTCATATAACTTGATTCATTATTTATGTCCAATAAGTACATTCTTAATTAAAGTTCAATTTGTTGAGCTAGTCATTGATTTGGGCAACAAATGATGAGATCACTTTAAAAAATTCAAGATGTCATTTTATTCTTGAGATTTAATTTGGTGTCACATATCAAATGTAAGGCCAAATCAAGTGAAGGAGTAGATCGATCATACCACATAACAAAATGACATAGCATTCTTTGTCAAACTAAAGATCCATGAAAATACACCACATGTATAAGTGACATGTTACACGGAATTTAATATTTCAATCTTACCTTCAATTTGTATGGTAAAAAAGATATGTACTTACTATAACTCTTTCATCCTAAAATAAAAATAGGGGCTTCAGAAAAATTGATCAAAATTCAAACAAGGAGCAAGCATACATGGTCTCACTTAGTAATATAGTGTTATTTTACAAGCCAATTATTAATCAATTAAATACTTATGTTGATAACTATCCTAGACTAGTCCAACTATTTTGAATTCATGCAGTGCTAAGGTAGCTAAAAGTAATTTCAAGTTAAAACTCAGAATAAACTAAATAATGCAATAAAGTAAAGGTTTAAAAAAACAATGGGGAGAAACCCAGAGCTAAGGCATTGCAAAAAATAATACTACGCTATGAGCTTCATTTATTAGGTTGATTATCTTGGTTGTTGGTTCTTGGGGTTCATACTATGACCATGACCTCCGAACCTCCCATCAATAATCTAACATAGCCCCACAACTACATTGAGTGGGGATGCGAGAATTAAGTTAAATACATTAATATTTCATCCTTTACTAGAAAAAAATTTAGAAAATAGGTATATTCCTATCCTAAATGCAAATTATAACTCCATTCAATTAGAAGATTACAATTCTATTCTATCTATCCCACTTTCTATCCTCTTGTCCCTCCCCCCGGGTACATACGATGGTTATATATGTATTGTAAAGGTCTTGAATCATTAAAGTAATCATAAAAAGGATAAATAAACATCCATTATTTATAAACAAACAAAACAAATAAATTCATAACAATAATACTCATGTTCTTTGGCTTAACCCCGCAAAAGGGTATGTAGCCAATCTTGGACATAATCATAATCACAATTAATGAATTCACGTGAAAATATATATACGAAAAAATAATGGAATAAAAATCCTAATTTATGTGTTCTCTAGCCTCACTTCTACTCCCAAGGTCGTCTAAGGTGTGAAACATAACAACTAAGCATCCTATTTATACTTAGACGCAAGCTATCGATTTTGACTTAGGGTCGTGCCATGACCATATAGAGGTGCCTAGGTGACATGGAACCCCCTAATAACAGTGAGATACTTTACTTGGAAATTTATTACGCAACCAATGGTGTATCATGGATCTAACACGGTTCCTATGGTCCGTGGCACGCCAATGTCTCCAAAAACGTCCATTTTTGGTCAAGTCTTGTCCCAAGTATTTGTCCATACTTTCTAATCCTTTTTGTATTGTTTAAACTTGATTTAAATATTTTCTATCATCCGCATATCATAATTATAAATTCATGAATCATCCTGTAGAATCAAGCACCACGAATTAGGGCTCAAAACAACACATAATCCAAGACGATGAACTAGTAACTTAAGCTAAGAGTACTTACTATGTCCTTTTGATCTTTAACTTAGTATTTTGTCCCTGGGCCTAATTAAATTGAAACTAAAACAGTAAAAAAAAATTATTGGACACCTAATTAGAACAAATACCCTCAGTAAATCATCACGTACACTAGAATCCATCAAAATCAACTAGAATAAGACATAGCTGAAGCTAGTAACACTAGTTTCCTCGTCTAAACATGAAGTGACCAAATTGATTCCAAACTTGTTTGAAACACACCTTAAATATTACAATCACATATTTTAAAACTTATATTCTAAATTTATACAAATATTTACTCATTAATCACAAGATAATTCCTCTAAACGAGGCTAAATAAACCCGGAGAACAACGCTGAGGTGCATAAATCCACCTCAGATTATCATCCGGCACTTAATCCTTGTTAGTCCTAGAAAAACTCTTTACTGTAAGAATCATAATCAGGTAAAATTCTGTACATATATATAAAGAAAGGCATTTAATCTAGTACTATGATTAATACACAAACAACAGGTTTCATACCCCAACATATCTTGTACAATTAAGAACTCAAGAATTATCTCACTAAGCTTGAAAACTCATGCATATTTTTCAATCAAGGAGATTACACAAATCACCACACATTCATCAAACATGTGCCTTCACACAAAAAGATTTACCCATCGTCACTCCATAGAAGTAATATATTATAAAATGGGTATAAGCATCAAATTACACTCACTCTCACAAAGAGTTCACAATTTACACATGAGTGACCATATGTTTTACCTTAGTACAACAGTCTACTAATATCGTAATATTAATGAGCAAGATCAAATATGTATTTATGGGTTGTAATGTAGGCTAAGGGATAGGTAGAAACTAGTTTGGCTAGTAATAGTGACTACCTACCCTAACCTCTTTAATACATCACAATTTTCATTCAATTCACCTCTAACAACAAATACTCCACCTGATCTACCTTCACACACATCTTTTATTTTTCTCCTCATTAAGATAGTTTACATACACTATAGTTGGAGTATTTTCTATTCAAATCTTATTCAATTTTGAAAACTTTTCTTTCATTTCATACCATAACTCCCACTCACAACAAATTAATTTGCTACACCAATAACTACTTCTTAGGGTCTTACTTTCACCTCTTTTCTTCTTGTTTTTCACACTCCTTAACTTATTAAATTTTGAATGAAGCATTTAGGATCTTTAGATAAAATTAATGTCAGACAAGGAATGAGAATTAAGCTACATATAAGGCTACTAAAGAGTAGGATAAGTGCTCAACGGGGCTAACTAGGTTAATCCACAAGGGTAGGTCACAAACGGTATGAAATATGGATGTCAAAGAAATACCTATATCATCTCGTAAACCCATACGCTTATTTTACTTTGCACACACATCATACAAGTTTTAGAAATCAAATACAACAAGAAATACACAAAAACCTTACACTATATATGGAACATGCTTAACTCTAGTAGGATCATCAAATACTTACAACCAAATAATAGCATCAATTAAATATTATGTCAACAACATACAAAAGTCATAAACCAGAGCCTAGGATTCTCAAAAGTAGTAATTCAGACAACAACATGCTTTTACACATAAAACCTATTTGCATCACATAATCATACGTAGCACCGAAAAAAATATCTCACTTCCCTAACCACAAAAATTTAAAATTTACTCCTATAAAGAAAAAAGATAGTTGGTTCAAGGGGTGGCTCCGTGAAAAATAACTAAAAAAGAACAACCACGGGGTGCGTAAAGTGTGCACCTAGACTGACACCTAGAAACTGAAAACTAAAAATAAAAATACTTTTGTAATTTTTCAAAATATTTTAAATCTAAACCAAAAACTAAGAAAATAACCAAGACTCAAGAACCAACAACAACATTTCACCCAAAACAATGGGAATTTCCCCACTTCACACCTAAGACTTACTTTATCCCCAAAGTATACTTAAAAGTAGAGATCAAAATAGTCCGTGAGGCCTCTAGGCCAAGATAATAATATATTTAAACATTAGTAGGGCCTAGTGACTCTACACTTAGTGTCTGCCATACTCCTTATCTTAGGTTTCTGGTACTCACACTTCCCATCAACCTGGGACTCAAAAAAACAAACCCTATATAAAGTAAGAACTAAAATACTAAAAATAAAATACCTTCATTAACTTGGGAAGATTCCCAAGAAACTCTTGACTTAGTGTCACGACATAACCAACATCACTCCTTAGTTGACTTTTTTAATCCTCTTACTCCTACTTGGAGAAAATCTTCTCACTTTCTTTTAACCTCTTCAGTATGAACACAGAATGTTAATACCATTTCTAATTTTAGCCTTTATAGGATCATCAATTATCATCAACTCAGTCTTAGACGGTGGCTTGGGAAACTCAATGAGACTATTTGAAAAGATCTTTGATGCTGGACTTTCTCCCACCCCATACTTATACTCTTCTATCACTATAATCATACATAAATTTTTGTAGTGGTAAGGTGGATTAAGTTACTTATACACTCTAAAAACTATATCTTTATCATCTAATCTCATTATAAGAGTTATCTCTCTCACATCTTTTAATGCTCCTCTCATGGCTAAGAGTGAACAGCCTAGAGTGATTGAAACCCTATTATCTGCATCATCATAAAAAATGATAAAATTAACATGAATTACAAACTTAATAGCCTTTATAAAAATATCATCAATTATTCCTTCGAGTTTCACTATAGTCTTATCCGCCAATAACAATATCACATAGCATGGTCTCAGCTCACCAAACCTAAAAGTGATGAACATGGATAGAGGCATCAAATTTATACGTGCCCTTAAATCAATCAATGCATAGATCACTTCGCCATCACTAATCTTTATGTGGAGGGATAAACTCTCTATGTACCTAATTTTCTAGGTTATTTTTCTTACTACCTTAGATCTGCACTCATCTGTCAATGCTATCATCTAATTATCAAGTAGCTTTACTTTATTAATTAGCACATTCTTTAAGTACTTGGCATACTAGGGCATTTTCTACAAAATATCTAAAAAAATAAAATTAATGTGAATGTCTATGAATGTGTCAAAGAACTTCTTGAAACAAGCATCTTTTATGACTTTCTTCAATATCTTTAGGAATAGTAGTGTTGGTCTGCTATTCACTTATACAACAACATTTGTTTTTGGGTACTCAAACTTCCCTAAATTATAACAACATTGTCTGCAACCCATTGTGGTACCAACTCTACAGCTACCTCCTTAGCTTTCTTTGAAGATCTACCACTAAGCTCATTACAAATCCTCAAATTAATTGCTATAACTTTCTTTTGAGTTTTATTATCACTTGGAAAAGTACGTTGAGGCTCAATATTCTATGCCTACTACTATAACCCCAACTACTACTCTAACTTTTTTTAAGCAACTTGTTGATTTTTTATATTAGTAGCTATCTTCTCTTGGTAAGCTAGGATCTTTTGTAGTGTTTCCTCAATATTATTGGCTAATTTGTTACAATGTTTCTACTTAAACTGCTGGTACTAGTTATTTCCCTAATAATGAATGGGCTGAGTCCATTACTTTTTGTTGAAGATGTTTGTATAATTTGTCTTTAAGTACTTCCCACATAATTGAAAAATTCAAGATTTGCACCTCATAAGTCTATAGAGGGTCCACTATTTCCATAAATCTCAGACCATACAGGATCCTATTGTATCACATTAACCTGATCATGAGGCTGCTACACCCAACTTGCTAAATTAATTAATCATTTGATTATGCATAGCTGAAAGTTGGGCGGCTAAGGTTGTTATTATATTAACTTCGATCATACTCGCAACATTTTTCATTATAATCCTTGAGGTATCACCTTTGCCAATCCTAATTTCCTTGTGAAATATGATTCAACAAGTTGTATAGATTATTATAAATTCTTGACCACCTATTGTTGAATCTAGTAAGATTTTCATATTATGGTCAAGTGACTCAACAAAGGTGTGAGATAAAACCTCATTGGACAATTTGTAATATGGACAATCCTGAAGAAGAGTTCTGAACCTCTCCTAAGCATGATGTAGAATCTCATCTTGCTTCTTTTTGAAGCTCAAAATCTTAATGCAAAGTCTCATAATCTTTCCATATAGGAAGAATCAAATAAGGAAATTTTGGGATAGGTCATCCTAAGTTTTGGTTGAACCTGTTGACTCAGCATTAAAATATTTTTCTCCTTCCCACAAAAGTGAAAAAGGGAAGAGTGTCAGCCTCACAAAACTAGTTGGCACACTCATAGGGATGAATGTGTCACTAATCTCCAAAAAGTTTTTTAAGTGGACTTTCGGATCCTTATCTGAAATACCAATGAATTATCTACTAATGTACAAGAGTTGTACCATGTTTTGCTTAAGTTTAAATTTAACTCCAAAATCTGGTATTCAAATGGCAATGGTCCCATTAGTCTCAAGTAGGATTGTTATTTCACAAACTATAATGTAGGATGGTGGATCCTCAGCCATAGTTTTACACATATTTTAGCTAAGTTTTGAGGACAAAATATATAATTCATGCACTTTTAGTCCTTTTTCCTGTAAGTTAGCTAACGAACATGAGTAGTAAGTTTTAAGGTATAAATGATGCAAAATTCAGAATTTTATGGATAACTTGACGCCAAAGAAAGCTTCACAAAAGGAGGAAAGCAAAGCTTGGACGCCAAGGACCAAAAGTGGCGCATGGAAAATCTGTCCCGGGCAAAAACAACAATTTTGAAGACTTTGGGGACTAGCAGTAACTTATTAGGATTAGGATAATGATACATTAACCAAGTAGGATTGGGTATTATAAATACCCTATTCTACTAGAGATTTTTATTCATTCCTCTATTATTCTATTACTCTACAATTCTACTTCTAATCATTCCATTTTTTATTCTTCTATTCATCTATTCAATCCTTAATTTCCACAATGAGAGAAACGTTACTTTGCAAAGAAGTCACGCCTAACGCCTACCACACCTTACTAAACGAGATCTTTATTGTGGTATAATAATAATGTCTATTGTAATTTCCTTCGCATTCATGGGTAACTAAACTCCTCTGTTGGGGTTATGGAAGCCATATGAGATACGATCTGTTGCTATGAGTTTGTGAGTTCATGCCATGTATGCTGCTTATATCATTATTCTCTTCATCTTAATCTAAATTCTTTGTGGTTGCAAACGCATAGAATACGCCAGTATAGGATTAAATTATTCGAAAGAAAAGTTATATGTCTGGAAATGAGATAATGTCAAGGTAATAGGGTTCCATCCCCTATTAAAAAGTTAGTGTCGTAACTGGATTAACCTCTTGGAGAATTTGTACTGTTAGATATGTGTTAAGCTCTAAAGAGTTAAAGTGAAATAGTCCTTGTTTAGGTTGAAAGACGCTTGGATTTACCATCAAATACAATTCTCTATAAGCACATGCATGTCTGAATTCTGCACAACTCATAGCCAATAGAGACGTAAAACTCATAAGGTGGACATAACCCCAACTTCTCAATTCTCATTGTTTTACATCTTACCAAACATCCTTTCTTTTTACTTTGCTATTTTCTATTTTACTTTATTATTTTGTTCACATCAATTGCACGTTACAATCCCCCTTTTACGAGACTTGTACTAAAAGTCTAGTAATCTTTGCGTACTTGTTGATCAAGCTATTCCCTTTGGGATCGATACCCAACCCAATTGGGTTATATATTTGACAACGACTGCTTTACACTCCTACGAGAGTTGTAGATTGAGCGTTGCCAAAAATTGGCGCCGTTGCCGGGGAATACAAGTGTCAATTAAGTTTGTGATAATTACTAGACCCTTTGGTCAAAGATACTCGTACTTTTTACTTTTAGTTTTTGTTTTTGTTTACTGCAGGTTTTTATTCAGTGCATGCCCCATACTCGAAGTTCTGGTCAACCGTTATTACCTATCAATCCTGAACCACAACGTATTGGAAGAATGGAGGCACAACACGAAATTGAAAGAATGGCTGCTCAACAGGTACAGGCGAGACTAGCTGCTCTAGCCACCGCTCAAGTGCATCAATAAAATATTGATAACCCTGGGCGAACAATAAATCCTGACGACAAGGACCTAGGTGATGACGAGTTACTAAACCCTAGGCATGCCACTGAGATCGCAACACCTGCCAACAGAAGAGATCGTCAAGATAGGTTTAGGCCTGAACGCCGATCTATGCAACTAGCTTTCGACGATGATGATAATGACCTTGATGGAGCCGAAGCCACAAGAGCCATAATTCCTCCACCATTAGCTCCTGGAGCCATGTTCAACATCACGAGCACCATGATTCAGTTATTACAACTCAAGGGATTATTTGGTAGACTAGCAGGCGATGATCTGAATATGCATCTCATCAACTTTATTTGTACATGGTAGTCGTTTGACAATCCTGGCGTTGGTCAGAATGCAATTCGATTACGTCTATTTCCATTGTCTCTGTCTGGGGAGGCAACTCTATGGTTGAATGGGTTGACTCCTGAATCTATTACAAATTGGAGGCAATTAAGAGACGCTTTCCTAGAAAGATTCTTTCCGTCATCCAAAAGAGCACAACTGAGAGATGAAATCAACAACTTTCGACAGCTTCCAACTGAAGCCCTTCATGAAACATGGGAGAGGTTCAAGACGAATCTAATGCAGTGCCCGAACCATCATATGACTAATGTTCACCTAATGGAGATACTATATAGAGCCTTGAATTCAATAACTGAACCAGTGGTGGATAATGCGGCTGGAGGATCTTTTTTGGACCTCGCCTTTGGTCAAGCAAGCAATATGCTAGATCGAATGACAAAGCAAAGTAGAGATTGGCATACCAGGGATTCTGAGGTAGCAAGCCCCACTTCATCTATTGGCATGACTGCAGACCAAAGGAGAAGAGAAGAAGAACATGATCAAGATATGGCGCACATGAAAACACAAGTGGATCTTCTTAAAAAGTATCTATTATCAGGGAAGAATGAAAAAGTCAAAGCTATTGCGTCAAAAGGAAAAGACGAATCTGATTCAGAAGAAGAGGCCAACTACTTGAACAATCAGGGGGTTTCCGAGGTAATACCCAAGGAAACCAAGGTCGGAACTATTATGATAAATCTGGAAACAAGGACCAAGGTAGTTGGAAGAACAAGAATGAAAAGTGTGGTTTATATGTCCACCCAGGAAGACGCGACACCACTACATCAGGTTCTGGAAATATGGAAGAGATGATGGCTAAACTATTGAAAGGAGTGAAAGCAACGAGCGCTGGAGTAACAGAGGTAATAAATGATTTGTCCTCTATAAAGCAATTAGTTGATTCTCATTCCACTTTAATCAAGCAAATAGAACAGTAATTGAGCCACCTTTCAGCAGCACTCAATCAAAGAAAGGTTGGCACTTTACCTAGTGACACTGTGCAAAACCCAAGGAATGATGGGTCATGCATGGCTGTTACTACACGAAGTGGTAAGGTGCTGGAAACTTCATCAAAAGGGAAGAAAGTGGTTGATGATGTAGCAGACATAGATGATGAGGCGAAAGGAGAAGATTCCGCAGAAACCTCCCACGACGTCCATGACATCACACCGAGTTTGTTGCAGCCTAAAAAGGCTGAAAAGAGGAAGCAAGAGGAGAAGAAAGCCCTGGAGAAAACAATTCCTTATCAACCACCACCTTTTCCTCAAAGATTGAAGAAGGTGGCGGATGATACAAAGTTCAGCAAATTCATGACTATGCTAAAGTAGCTGACCATTAATGTTCCATTGGTAGAGGCACTTGAACAAATGCCTGGTTATGCAAAATTTATGAAGGATCTTTTGACAATGAAGTGGGCAGCCAGCTATGAGTTGAAAGATAACGTTCATCACTGCAGCGCAATCGCTACCCGATCATTAGTTCAGAAGAAGGCTGACCCAGGTGCTTTCACTATTCCTTGCACCGTTGGATCTCTGAATTTTGCCAAGGCATTATGCGATTTAGGAGCCAGCATCAATTTGATGCCATTATCGATCTATAAAAAGTTGGGGTTGGGTGATCCTACTCCAACCAATATGAGGCTAGTAATGGCGGATAGGTCGGTAAACCAACCTGTTAGTATTCTATGTGATGTATTGGTAAAGGTTTCTTCATTCATCTTTCCAGCAGACTTTGTTATTTTTGATTGCAAGGCAGACTTTGAAGTTCCCATAATCTTGGGGCACCCTTTCCTTTTGATTTGAGAGCTAATGAGCTTTCGTTCCAAATAAATAACGAAGTAGTTGTTTTGACGTCTGCAAATCAATGAAGCAACCAAAAGAGCTGAACATATTCTTGGTGGCTGATGTTTGCTTTGATGATGAGAAAGAGTTACTTGAAGAAGAGAAAATTATTGATGACCCATTGGCGACTGTGCTCATGAATAGAGAAAGTAAGGATACTGAAAATTGCGAAGAAGCTATTTGTGCTCTATCAAGATTAGGGACATATTGCCATGCTCCCAAGAAGCTGGACCTTGATCTCAAAAATCGACCCACACTACCAGCAAAGCCATCGATTGAATAGCCACCCACGTTAGAATTGAAGGAGCTGCCTAGTCATTTAAAGTATGCATTCTTAGGAAGCGGAAACACACTTCCAGTCATTGTGGCAGCAGATTTAGGTGAGCAACAAGTTGCATCTCTCATTGCTATTCTACGGAAGAATATTAGAGCCATTGGTTGGACCATCATGGATATTATTGGTATTCCACCTGAGATTTGTACACACAAGATTTAGCTTGAAGAAAATTGTAGACCCACCATTGAGCATCAAAGGCATCTCAATCCACCTATGCAAGAAGTGGTGAAGAAATAAATTATCAAGTGACTAGACGCTGGAGTTGTGTATCCAATCTTCGACAGTACATGGGTAATTCCGGTACAATGTGTTCCCAAGAAAGGAGGCATGACGGTGGTCGCAAATGAAAAGAATGAGTTTATTTCACTTAGACCCGTCACAGGATGGAGAGTATGCATGGACTACCGAAAGCTGAATTCATGGACGCTCAAAGATCACTTTCCAATGCCATTTATGGACCAACTATTAGATGGATTAGCAGGGAAAGGATGGTTTTGTTTCTTAGACGGTTATTCGGGATATAATCAGATTTGTATTGCCCCTGAAAACCAAGAAACGACAACATTCACATGTTCATATGGCACGTTTGCCTTCAAACATATTCTATTTGGGCTATGTAACGCACCAGCCACCTTTCAGCGTTGTATGATGTCCATTTTTTCTGATATGGTTGAAGATACTTTGGAGGTATTCATGGACGACTTTTCAGTTGTTGGGGAGTCTTTTGAAGCGTGCTTGGAAAACCTAGGTATGGCGTTGCAAAGATGTGTAGAATTCAACCTAGTGCTGAATTAGGAAAAATGCCACTTCATGGTAAAAGAAGGAATTGTTCTTGGGCATAAAATTACCGAAAGAGGAATTGAAGTTGATCGAGCAAAAATTGAAGTTATTGAGAAGCTACCGCCCCCAATTTCAGTGAAGGGAGTGCGTAGTTTCCTTGGTCATGAAGGTTTCTATCGACGGTTTATCAAAAACTTCTCCAAAATTGCTAGTCCATTGTGCGAACTCTTGAAGAAAGATACAAAGTTTGACTTCAAGGAAGATTGTTTGAAGGCATTCAAATGCCTCAAAGGAAAACTAATTGAAGTTCCTATCATGGTAGCACTAGATTGGTCTCTACTGTTTGAAGTCATGTGTGATGCTAGTGGGGTAGCCATTGGCGCTGTACTTGTCCAGAGGAAGGAGAATTTTCATCCTATCTACTATTCTAGAAAGGTCCTAAATGAAGCCCAAAAGAACTATACTGTCACAGAACAAGAGCTTCTAGCGGTTGTGTATGCGTTTGAGAAATTCCGTGCTTATTTGTTGGAAACCAAAGTGATCGTTCATACAGACCATGCAGCTCAGAGATATTTAATGACAAAGAAGGATGCAAAACCAATACTAATTCAATGGGTGTTGCTGCTGCAAGAATTTGATTTCGAAGTTAAAGATAGAAGAGGTTGCAAGAACTAAGTGGCTTATCATCTATCTAGACTCGAGAACGATCATATAGCACAACCTAAAATCGAGATTGATGATGTATTCCCAGACGAGGAGATCTTAGCCACGATAATGTAAAAGTTTCCATGGAATGCCGACTTTGCGAATTTTGTGGTGAGTAATGTGATACCTGTAAACTTATCTTACTATCAAAAGAGGATGTTTATGCATGATGTAAAACACTAATTTTGGGATGAGCCATATTTGTTTTGATGATGCGCGGATGGTGTTATCTGACAATGTATATCCCATGTAGAGGTGCCTAATATATTGGAAGCATTTCACACTTCCCAAGTTGGGGGACATCACGCAGGTAATCGGACAACACAAAAGGTATTGCAAAGTGGATATTATTGGCCTTTGATATTTAGAGATGCCTATGACTTTGTTAGAAGATGCGACCAATGCCATCAACAAGGCGCTATTTTGAAATACCATGAGATGCCCATGTCGAAAATCCTTAAAGTACAGCTCTTTAATGTATGGGGTATTGATTTCATAGGTCCATTCGTAAATTCATTTGGAATGAAGTACATCCTAGTTGCTGTATATTATGTCTCGAAATGGGTAGAAGCTGTAGCATTGGCCGACAATGAAGGAAATTATGTTGTAGCATTCTTGAAGAGAATTATCTTTTCTCATTTTTGAGTACCACGTACTATCATAAGCGATGGAGGTTCTCACTTTTGCAACAAGCTATTCAAATCCGTGTTGGCAAAATATGTTGTCAAGCAACAGAATGTAGCCACACCTTATCACCCACAAACTAGCAGACAGGTAGAGGTTTCCAACCGAGAGATCAAGCAAATACTTGCTAAAACGGCAAATGCTAACAGGAAAGATTGGTGTCGGAAGCTGGACGATGTACTATGGGCCTATAAGACTGCATTCAAAACACCAATTGGCATGTCCCCGTATCAACTAGTTTATGGGAAGGCCTGTCACTTACCCATTGAGCTTGAGCATAAGGCAATGTGGGCTTTGAAGCGATTGAATTTGAATTGGGATGATGCAATAAATCTGAGATTGGAGCAGCTGAATAAGATGAATGAATTCCGTCTACATGCTTATGAGAGATCAGACCTCTACAAGGAGCGGATGAAAAAGTATCATGATCAGTGGATTGTTTGACGAAACTTTCAAAAGGATGATATGGTACTTCTCTTCAATTCCAGTATTCCCAGGTAAGTTAAAGTCCAAGTGGTCTGGTCCGTACAAAGTTAACCAAGTCTACTCATCTAGAGTAGTTGAGTTGGAAGACAATAATGGTGTTGTCTTCAAGGTGAATGGCCAACGAGTTAAACCTTATATCGGTCCTCTTGATTCGATAAATTATATGGACATCACTTATCTCGACGAAGTCTAAGTACTCGAGGTAACTATGTCGTGCCGCGACAATAAATCAAGCGCTAGATAGGAGGCAACCCATCGTTTATTGTTTTTCATTTTCCATTCGTTCTATTACGTGTTTGCTTTTGATAAGTAAAAATCCAAAAATAATACTCGTGTCATGACCAAAAATAAGGCACTTGATGGGATGCAACCCATCGTTCTAATCGTTTTTATTGGTTTTGAGCAAATGTAGGTGCAAGAGGTATAAAATAAGGAGATCGGTTTCAAATTTTGATTTGGACGTATTGCATGTTAGAGGTGGTAAGTTAGGAATGAAGAAGCAAAAGGCTGTGGATTAAGCATTGTTCATGAAAATGTAGGCATCGAACAAGGCTAGGCCTAGGTGAAACTAGGATACGAACAAGGCAAGTCCTATACTATGGCCTAAGGTCTCGGAATCTAGTGTGCCATAGCATAGGCGCCGCCCATGCCCAAGTATGTCATAGCATAGGCGCCGCCTATGCTAATGCCTTTTGTCTATGAATCTCATATGTCAAACTAAAGGCGCCACCTGTGACTAGGAATGACATGGCATAGGCACCGCCTATGCTAGACAATGTTTTGCAAAAGGCGCCGCCTATGCCAAGCATAGGCAAAGCAAAAGGCGCTGCCTATGGTCACTTCTTGTCTCCAAATCCGATTTTAAATGGGTCAAAACCCGACCCAACCTTCTCCTATAAATATGAGACTTAGTCTTGAACCAAAAACACATTGGAAACCTAGCTTAAGCTCTTCCTATAGTCCCCAAATCCTCTCAAAAATTTTCCTTTTGCTCTGTTACTTCACAAGAACATCATCCAAAGGCATCAATCAAGTAATTACTACTTTGTTCTTCATTTATATTCCGTAAGTACTACACTACTACGCCTATTATGAATTGTTGAATCTTGAAAGTAGTATTGATGATTTGTATGTTATTGAATTATTGTGATACAACCAAGTGAGTGAATGAATACGTAAGGATGATCTTTACTTATTTCCAACTTGAATTTGATTTTGATGCACTATCATACTTTTGCGGAATTGATATGGTCACAAAAATTGCATAATATTGTCACTTGAATACTTACATGTTGGAATGTTTTGGTCATCGGAACAAGAATTATAGTTGCCTACCAACATAAGATGTTGTAATTATTGTTAGATACTATACCTTGATTCAATCCCTATGTAGTAGTCTTGATATATCAAACATGAAAGTATTGCCAAGATTACAAGAAGTATGACTGCACTAATTTTATTGCTAGAATATAGCACCTAAAACGTATGTTGATGAAGTCTGACTAATCGACTACGTTCACTTCACTAGTTTGTGCCAACAAACTAAGTGTGGGGTGGTGCCACAACTATTTATTTATAGACTTTATCCATCGAGATGATGCTAACATGAACATTGTTTTAAGTCTCAGGTACAATGGCACCCAAAGCAAGACAAGGCAAATATAAGGCTACCACTTCACAAAAAGGCAAGAAAAGAGGCCGAAAATAGCAAGGATAATCATCCTCGATGCAATTACCACGCCGCATGTTTGGAATAAAATGGGTTCTCGAAGAGGAAGCAAAGGAATGGTATAGGAACAACAAAGAAAGAAAATATGTTCATGTGGACTTGATAAACAAGGAAAGCCTAGCGAAGAAGGAGCCACGCATGTTGGCTAAGATCGTGGCATTACATCTTGATTTCATCTTCCGAGACATGGGAGAATGCAATTTCGATTTAACAAGAGAATTCTATGCCAACTGGTCGCCGAAAACCACAGGAAGCGAGGTCAAGATTCGGGGCCAAGTTTTACAACTCAATGCGGAGTTCTTCAACTCCTTTCTAGGCTTGCCTGCTGTTGATCCATCACCATTCAAGGAGCTGTACAGTAGACCTCCATATAGATCCATTCGACACACACTCTGTAGAACAAGATCCATGGCATGATGGAGTAGACACAAAGACACCGGTCGACACAACACCTTCCCATATGCTCCTTTGAATAGGGAAGCAAGGATATGGTTGCACATAGCCAAATCCTGCCTCATTCCAGGGACCCAGTACACCAAGATAACAAGTGATAGAGTGTGCCTGGTATACGCATTGATTACTAATGTCCCTATCAACATCGGGGCAATCATTCGCTCCACAATGCGGAAAGCTAGGCTACACAAGAGGTCCCACTTCAGTTCTGACAATCTGTTTGACTGCAATCTTGAGGAAGGAAGACATCGAAGAGGAACCGGCTGATCATAAACTCCCACAAAATCCGAAGAAGGTTTACCTCACAAAGGTCAAAGATGTTGAATCAACACATGGTGTCAACCTTACTACGGCAGAGAGGCATGCTCGGGATGAGAGTTTCAATCTCCATCTTTATGGCATGACTCGATTTACAATGATGAGCGGAGGTCGTGTTCCAACTACTGTAGAGCTCCAACAGATGGATCATGACTATCCAATAAATGTGCATGCAAGAGAGATGTGTTGATTAGGTACATATTTTGAGAAACCCCTTAATGACGATGTGCCAACTGATGATGATCGACGAATGCCAGACTCTGACATGGAGGAGAATTCTGATGAAGATGACTCCTATGTTGATTCCAAGGAAGGGGGTATAACCCCTGACATAGAGGAGGAGTCCGACTGACCAGGTTCTTCGTATTTATTTTCCAATGAGGGCAGTGTGTCCCGTCTATGTGTGGGGTGGTGGTATTTGCATGCTATATTCCTTTATCCACATTTCCATCTATGTTTGTTTGCTTAGCTAGTTTGTTTGCGTAGCTTAGTTTTTTTTGCTTAGTTTTTTCGTTTTTCATTTTTTTAGTAGTTAAGGATTTTTTTTTCAGTAGTTAAATTTTTTTTTATTTATCTTCGCATGAAATTATTCTAATAGGCAGCATGAGATTATAACAAGAGTTTGTGCTAAAATCATGACTATTGAGATGTTTAGGCTCTAATTGTGACTCACTATGTGATGTTGTTTGGTTTAATTCCTTCATCTGTTGGGACAAGAGTCTATACTACTCCCAATAAAGTCGACCATGTGCCTTGTGTGTGTGAGATAATAGTATATTCTATGCTTTTGGCTGATGCTAGAACTTGCCTGGTATGTATGTAAAGCGAAAATAAAGAGTGTAAGTTTAGGAGATGATTTAGGAATTTCTTTGGCAACCTATGATTATGTACTTTCTTTTTACCTACCCATGGACATTATCCTAGATAACCCCCTTTGAGACTTTAGACTATTTTCTTTGACAAACCTCATATGTAAGCCTAATCCAATTTTTTTTCAAGACCATAATTTGATCCAAATTCCTAAGTGCTTTAAAGTGAAAAGTCATGAGACAAAATAAAAGGAAATTGGGTGAGTATGATGCTTTAGAAGGTATTGGTGCTTGAATTCATTATGAAAAAGAAGTGCTATCATCAGAGATATGTTATGAAAAGAAAAAGGAAAGGAAAACTAAAAAGTTGGTTATGTTTAAAATTGAAAAACAAAAGAGGAGAAAAAGGGTGGTATATTAAAAGAAAGTAGAGAGGTTGTTTGAAAGAAAAATGATAATGATACAATGTGATGTATTAAAGCTCTTAGGAACATAGTCACTATTTCTGGCCAAAATAGTCCTACCCGTCCCATAGCCTACATTACAACCATCAAAAGGCCTATTTGATCCTAAGCTTAGCATTCTGACATTTAGTCGGGCATTAAACTAAGGGCAAGCCTATGGTCATCAGTTGCAACTTATGAATTCTTTGTGAGAGTGAGAGCAAGGGTATTCTTATACCCATGTTTGACAAATATACTATGCTTGTGAGTGATTATGGGTAATATATTGTGAGACACACATGGTTGATGATTTTTGGGTAGTCGTGTATGATTCGTTGTGCCTTAACTTTTGAATATGAGTTGACCACCATCACGAGTCTATGCTAGAGGTTAAATTGTTTCGACTAATGATCGGAAAACTACTCTTTATTGATAATTGTTGTTCTTGTCTTGACGAATATTTTGTGTTGTTACTGTGAAACCCTAAGTTGATGTTTAAATGGAGATGATAGTTTGTTCGAGGACGAATAAAGCTTTAAGTGTGGGGTGTTGATGATAGGCGAATTTACACGCCTATAGTGCTATATTTTACCCATATTTTAGCTAAGTTTTGAGGACAAAATATATAATTCATGGACTTTTAGTCCTTTTTCCTATAAGTAAGCTAACAAACATGATTAGCAAGTTTTCAGGTATAAATGATGCAGAATTCAGCATTTTATGGATAACTTGACACCAAAGAAAGCTTCACAAAAGGAGGAAAGCAAAGCTTGGACGCCAAGCACCAAAAGTGGCTCATGGAAAATCTATCCTGGGCAAAAACAACAATTCTGAAGACTTTGGGGACTAGTAGTAACTTATTAGGATTAGCATAATGATACATTAACCAAGTAGGATTGGGTTAAGTAATTCATTAGCTTAGTAGGAATAGGATATGGGTATTATAAATACCCTATTCTACTAGAGATTTTTATTCATTCTCCTATTATTCTATTACTCTACAACTCTTCTTCTAATCTTTCCATTAATTCTACTTTTTATTCTTCTATTCATCTATTCAATCCTTAATTTCCGCAACAAGAGAAACGTTACTTTGCAAAGAAGTCACGCCTAATGCCTACCACACCTTACTAAACGAGATGTTTATTGTGGTATAATAATAATGTCTATTGTGATTTCCTTCGTACTCATGGGTAACTAAACTCCTCTGTTGGGGTTATGGAAGCCATATGAGATACTATCTATTGCTATGAGTTTGTGAGTTCGTGACACGTATACTGCTTATATCATTATTCTCTTCATCTTAATCTAAATTCTTTGTGGTTGCAAACGCATAGAATACGCCAGTATAGCATTAAATTGTTAGAAAGAAAAGTTATATGTCTGGAAAAGAGATAATGTCACGGTAATAGGGTCCCATCCCCTATTAAAAAGTTAGTGTCGTAACTGGATTAACCTCTTGGAGAATTTGTACCGTTAGATACGCTTTAAGCTCAAAAGAGTTAAAGTGAAATAGTCCTTGTTTAGGTCGAAAGACGCTTGGATTTACCATCAAATACAATTATCTATAAGCACATGCATGTCTGAATTCTGCAAAACTCATAGCCAATAGAGATGTAAAACTCATAAGGTGGACATAACCCCAACTTCTCAATTCTCATTGTTTTACATCTTACCAAACATCCTTTCTTTTTACTTTGCTATTTTTCTGTTTTACATTATTATTTTATTCATATTAATTTCACGTTAAAATCCCTCCTTTTACGAGACTTGCACTAAAATTCTAGTAATCTTTTCTTACTTGTTGACCAAGCTATTCCCTATGGGATCGATACCCAACCCAGTTGGGTTATATATTTGACAACGACCGCTTTACACTCCTACGAGAGCTGTAGATTGAGCGTTATCAAAAACTCATCTATATTTCTCAATAAAAGATATCTTAAAAATCACCCACATTCATCAAACATGTGCCTTAACAATAAGTGAGTTACCCATAAACACTCAAATCATTACAATTAATAACACAATGGGTAAAATAATAAAATTGTGCTCACACTCTTAAGGAATTCAGAAGTTACACATAATGAACCATAGGCTTGCCCTTAGTGTAGTACTCCACTAATATCAGAATGAGGAAACATGCGATTAAATAGGTCTTTAAAGGGTGTAATGTAGGCTATGGGATGGGTAGGAACCATTCTGGCCAGTAATAGCAACTATCTTCCCTAAGCACTTTAATGCATAACTTACATTCAATTCAACTCTAAGAACAAAATTACACCCCTTTTGTCTACCCCAATTTTTTTGTTTTCACCATATCTTATAAGCTTACTCACATACACTATGATGAAAAAGTGCAAAGTATATATCATCAAATTTTACCCATTTTTGCACCCAATTTATGTTATTTACCGCTATGATAGACACCCTCAACTTAAGAGATTTGCCTTAATTGAGATGCACAATGTCCAAGGAGGACCAAGGCTAAAACATGTTTATTGTAACATAACTGGGCTAAAAATGGGAACTTTTCAAGCACAAATTTCTCTAACTCCCAACCACAACACATAATGATTGCACGTACCAATAACTGTCACTTTGGGGCATCAATTTCACGTTTTTCTTCTTCAATTTCACACTCCTTAACTTACTAATTTTCCACTAAAGAGCTTTGGAGCTTTGGATAAAATTAAGGTCTATTAAATAAGGGTATTAGGATACATACGAGGCTACCAAACAAAAATCTAATGGATCAATGGGGCTGACTAAGATTATGCCTATATCAAAGCTACCAAAGAAATGCCTATATCATCTCCTAAACCCACACTCATTATTTCATTTGCACACACACCAGGAAAGTTCTAGAAATCACATCCAACAAGGAATATAATGTAACATTATACATACATGGCATATGTTCAAATTTAGATAAGATCATCATAGACTCTTGACCAAACAATCACTTGAATTCAACTTTAATCCAACAAGTACAAGAGTCATAATCATAAGTCTAGTTGTCTCAAAAGTAGTCATTCACACAACTAACATTCTCCATACAAAAAAAACCTTGAACTATGCAATCACTTATATCACGTACAAGAACATCCTACTTCTTCTCGACACAAAAAAAATCAAAATTTACCCAAAAAATGGAAAATTCCCCACCCCACACTTAAAAATCTACTTTGTCCATAAAGTATACTTAAAAGTAGAGATAGAAATACTCCTGAGGCCTTTAGGACTAGATAGTACCATTTTTATACATCATGAGGCTTTGAGGGACCCCACACTAAGTCTTTGCCTTGCTCTTTAGATCATGTTTTTAAGTACTCAGACTTCCTATAAACTTGTGACTTAATAAAACAAAAATTACATAAAGTAAGAACTAAAATACTAAAAACAAAATATACCTACTTAACTTGGGTTGCCTCCTAAGCACCGCCGATTTAGTGTCGCGACATGATCCAACTATGACTTAACAAAATTCCTTTATCCTTTTCCTTACACTTGGAGGCCATCTTTGTACTCGTTTCTAACCTCTTGAGTATGAACTATCAAGTTCAATAGCTTTCTTAACAATAGACTTTTTAGTCTCATCAATCGGCATCATGTCAGGCTTAGGTGGTTGTTTCTTAGGCAATTCAATAAGGTTGTCCAAAGAGGTCGCTTGTGGAACTATCTCCACCACCCCACAATTACCCCATTCAATCACAATAATCATGCATAAGTCCTTGTAATGGGATACTGTGTTAGTTGGTTTGGATACTTTGAAAACTACCTTTTCATCCTCTAACGTCATTGTAAGCATGTAACACTCCGAATATGGCACCCGAAATACTACACGGTGCTCATGATGCTGAAGGACCACAAGATAGCTCAAGACTAATATATGTACCTATACAATACATAATATATAGTGTAAATATAAAAATAAAGGCTGAAAGTACATAAGGTTTAAAACTATAACATAACTTATAAAACATCACATCTGGAGGGGGTATGAAATACCCAAAACAACTGAAATAATTTTCTAAATATGCTAGTCTGAAAAGCCTCTAACTGACTGAACTATCTGGAAAAGGAGTTGATGGAACATTTCCCCAACTAACTCCAACTAGTAAAATAAATCAATTAATAAGAAAATAAAGTAATGGTCATGTCCTCGATGGATGAGGACTCACTGCTAACTCTGACTGTAAAGCCTAGAATGCTACTGATGCTCTGGTGCTCGTTCTTCTAATCCTATGGTATAAAACACCATAGCACAAATGTGATAGTATGATTGAATATACTGGTATTAAAGTGAGGTTGGTTGAATGCAAGGGTTTTATATACATAAACTATGCTAACCGACTATATAACATGAATGTGAGAATACATGCATGAATAAGTAACTGTAACTGAATTCATAATTATACTAACTAATGAGTTTTAATACTAATAACATAAGTTACTGATAACTGAAATAACTAATGCTGAGCAACTGTACCTGACAGCCTAGGTTTTGATGGAATAAGCTGAGTTCCATACTATTCTGAGTTGATTGTATCTGACAGTCCTGAATTTTGTAGAACTCTCTAAGTTCTATTACTGAGACTGAGACTAAAATTGTAACTGTGAAAGTTATTCATGTAACCAACATGCCCTAAATAAAGCATTATAGTTGAGTTGTAGCCCAAACTATAACACCAATTGGAAGGGTGTCCATACTGTGGCACTGGTAAGGACAAGTTGTGAGTAATCCTTTATCTAACAGGTACTATAAGGAGAATGGTGAGACCCTTATCTACTATATTAAGACACCTCATCAACCCTTATCTAAGAATCACACCCTCCAGTCACAGGTAAGTTCCCATCCTTGGGCTCACTTAGTGCTAAATCCTACTCCTATCTTATTATAAACTAAATAAATTACACTGAACTGACTGAACTAAGTTTGCTGAGTTTTCCTGAGTCATGAGACTAACTGAATGCTACTGAACATGGCTTGACTGAGAGTATCTTGAAAACATGACACTGGCTCTAGGAACATAGCTAAATTGTTAGGTAGAAGTATCTCCAGGACTCAATAGCATAAAACGGACAAGGTATGACACTTTTTGACAGATGACTATAGTTAATAATCCATAATATAATCATTGGTAAATTTCATGAGGCACTTGATTACCATGGTTTTGTACATGAATAGGAAAGCATATAAACATGTCTTAATTTCATAAGATAATCTTATGAACTATCCATCAAACAATTTCTGTTCATAGCAATAACATGGAAGTCATTTTGAACATAAGGGTAAAGCATGGGTTTAAGAATTTGGTCAAAATTGAGTCCCAAACCATGATTCTTGTTCTTTAGGCATTTTATCAAAGACATTGTATACATATATTTAGGCTTAGGCATGAATATTAATATAATAAATTATGGCAATATCTTACACTTCCAATGAAAGAATTTCAACCACATACTAACATATTTTCATGATAGTCATTAAGGACTTCAATTTGGAAATCAAACAACAACATAAACATGGATATAATTCAATTCATACCATGGAATAAAAATTTTAAATTTCAAATGGGTTTCTTGAGCTTCATGGGTGTAAAAAACCCATGAATCAACATACATAGGTGGATGATTTCTTAAGGATTGGTCTAGGAAAATTTGAATTCTTTACTTGAAATTAAGCAGCTAGAGTTTCTTATTCTTGGGGAATGATCTTTGAGAGAAACCCTAATTGAATGTTATAGATCGATAATAAAGTTGTTAGCCCTTGTCTGGAATAATTAGGGTTTAAAATGGGAGAAAAATACCCAAATATCATTTTAAAAATGTCTTAAAAATGCTGATTACAAGTGGCGACGGTCCATCGCACTTGGCCAGATTCTGAACTTTCTGCCTCTTCTACGATGGTTTGGGCGACAGTCTATCTCTAGCTCAATAGTCCATCGGCCCTAGCCATCACACTTGACCAAAGGTTAGTTTTATTGCTTTATTCGCGATGGATTGGGTGATGGTCCATTGCTAGCGTGATAGTCCATTGGCCTGATCGTCATTTCTAGGTTGTTTCGATAGTTCTCTATAAAACATCCATAATGCTTTACTCTGATACCAAATATTGACGAAATTGGTATTGCTGGAAAGCTAATTCAATTTCATATTTGATAAAAAGTCAAAATTAAGGAAATTATATCTTTTTTAAATATTAATCATTTAGGAAGTCATCAATAACTCTTCTGAAGACTAGATTTGACTTAAAAAAAGTTTAGAGTATTATAATATCTCTCCCTTGGAAACATTCATCCTCTAAAGAGACTGAAAGAGAGAGGAGAAACGGTAGAATAAAGTACTTACTAAATATGAATGACTGAAACATGATTCCATGAATAACATAACTATAACTGAATATATATCATACTGATCATTCATATCTGATGCATAAGTAACTGATTCCTAAATGTATGACTGAGTGTTTTAAGGAACTAAGTTTCTCACAATGAGAATGTATATCTAATGTATGATTACTTGTCTGAAATGATACATGAATTAATGACAGAATATGCAATGGTATATAATACCAAGTTTATAATTGAATTATAAACATGGACTTGATACTAAGCTTGTAACTAAAAGCTAAACATAAAACTAAAAAGCTTAAGGAGAACTGTTCCCTTGAGCTATATCTGAGTTAGTAGAGAAGAGGTGAGGATACTTGGTAGGCGTGTCTGCTTTTGCTTCCCAAGTAGCTCTCTCAACGAACTGATTCCACCAAAGCACTTTGACTAAAGGGACTTCTTTGTTCCTTAGTCTACAAGTCTGGTAGTCAAGAATTTCGACTGGAATCTCGTCATAAGAGAGGTTGTTCTAAACATCTATGCTCTGAATAGGGACTACAACTGCTGGGTCACCTATGCACTTCTTGAGAAAGGAGACATGGAAAACTGGATGAACTGAGGTAAGATTTGAAGGAAATTCGAGCTCATAAGATACCTTACCAAAGTGACTGAACATTTTTAAGGGACCAACATATCGGGGGATAAGTTTTCCCTTCCTACTGAATCTCATCACTCCTTTCTTGAGAGATATATTTAGATAGATGTAATCTCTAATATCAAACTCAACATCCTTTCTGTGCATATATGAATAAGACTTCTGTCAGCTTTGAGAAGTCCAAAGTCTTTTCTCTAATCAACTAGACTTTCTCTAAAGCATTGAATATAAGTCAGTCCCTATAACTGATGCCTTACTAACTTTGAACCAAACGATTGAAGATCTGCATCTCCTACCATAGAGATCTTTGAATGAAGCCATCCGAATATTGGATTGATAGTTGTTGTTGCAAGCAAACTCAATCAAAGGCAAGTGGTTATCCCAACTATCCTTGAAATCAATTGCACACTCCATTATCATATCTTCTAAAGTCTAAATGGTCCTTTCTACTTCACTATCAGTTTGAGGGTGGAAGGTTGTACTGAGATGAACTTGGGTACCAAGACCCTTTTGGAATACTTTCCAAAAGTTAAAGGTGAACTGGTACCTCTGTCTAAGATAATAAATAACAGAACACCATGCAATATGACCAACACTCTAATATAGAGTTTAGCATATTCCTCGATTGAATAAGAGGTATGAACTAGAAGGAAAAGAGCTGACTTGGTCATTCAGTCTATAATGACCCCGACTGAATCATGCTGGAGACAAGTATGAGGCAAACTCATCATAAAGTATATGTTCACTTTTTTTCACTTCCAAGTAAGAATACTAAACTCTTGGATGGACCTACTAGGCTTCTAAAGCTCTATCTTAACCTACTGACATATAGAGCACTTAGCCACAAACTCTATAAAATCTCTCTTCATCCCACTCCACCAATAGATTTCCTAAAATTTATGTTACATCTTTGTGTCCCCTGGATGAATAAAATAGTGTGCACCATTCTCTTCTACAAGAATTCATTACAATAAGTCATCTACACCTAGAACACACAGACGATCCTGATAACGCAAAACACCATCTCCCCCTTAGGATAAAACCTCTACTTTATGATCTTTGACTAATTCTTTCAACTTGACTAGATTGGGATTTCTATCTTGCATTTCTTTCACCTTAGAAACTACAGATGATTCTAAACTACACTGAACCCATATGTCACCCTCATATGATTCAACTAAGTGAACACCTAGACTGGAAAGATGATGGATTTCATAAGCTAACTTCTTTTTGTTGTCCTCAACATGAGCAACACTACCTATAAATAGTCTAGTGAAAGCATTGTTAACCATATTGGCCTTGCCTGGATGATAAAGGACACTCATGTTATAATCTTTAAAGAGCTCTAAACACCATCTCTGATAAAGATTGAGATCTTTTAGAGAAATGACATGCTGAAGGCTCTTATGATCTGTGAACAGATCTATATGAACTCCATATAGATAATGCCTCAAAATCTTGAAGGAAAATACTATGGATGCTAAATCAAGATCATAAGTTAGATAATTCTTCTCATGGGGTTTATGTTACCTAGATGATTAGGTTATGAACTTACCATGATGCAAGAGGACAAAATCCAAACCTACTCTAGATGCATCATAATGCACTACGTACCCATCTGGACCATCTTGAAGAGCTAGACTAGAGCTGAGGTTAGTCGAGTCTTGAACTCCTGAAAACTCTTCTCGCAAGGATTTGACCACTGAAACTTGATATTCTTCTGAGTCAATATGGACATAGGGGAAACAATAGAAGAAAATCCCTCAACAAACCATCTGTAATAGGTAGTCCAACCCAAGAAACTTCTAATATCTGATGGAGTGACATGTCTTGGCCAGTTTCTTATTGCTTCATTCTTTTGAGGATCAACCCTAATGCTATCATCAAAAATATATGACCAAAGAGTGCCATAAACCTTAGACAAAATTTGAACTTATTCGCCATGGTGAACAACTGCTGATCTCTGAGGGTCTGAAGTACAATTCTGAGATGGTCTTCATGATCCTACTCACTGTGGAAGTAAACAAGGATATCATCTATGAAGACTATAATGAATATTTCCATGAAAGCTACTAGAGCATTGGTAAGAGCAAAGAACATGGCTAAGAATTTAAAGTGACCATATCGAGTATGGAAGTCTATTTTCTAAATGTCACATTCTCTGACTCTTAGCTGATGATAGTCGGATCTTAGGTCTATCTTAGACAAATAACTGGCACCCTGAAGTTGGTCAAACAAGTCATAAATTCTAGGAAGTAGATACTTGTTCTTAACCATGACTTTATTGAGCTAACGGTAGTCTATAAATATTCTGAGAGAACCATATTTCTTTTACATAAATAAGACTAGTGTACCCCATGGGGACACACTGGGCTTAATGAATCCCTTATCTAAGAGATCCTTCAACTACTCTTTCAATTCTCTGAGTTTTGCTAGTTCCATTCTATATAGCAAAATAGATATAGGTTGAGTATCTAGAAGAAGATCTATGCCGAAGCTTATTTCCCTTTTGGGAGAATTTCCTGGAAGATCTTTGAGAAAGATATCTGAATATTCATTCACGACTGGGACAGATTTATTATTGGGAGTTTCAGAACTAGTGTCTTTAACTCGAACAAGATGATAGACACATCCTCTAGATATCATTTTCCTTGCCCGAAAGTAGGAAATAAGCTAACCTCTAAAATTTAAAGTGCTACCCCTCCAGTTTAGAATAGGTTCATTTGGAAACTGGAACTGGAAAACTTTGTTTCTGCTGTCGACTGTGGGATAGAAGGAATAAATCCAAGCCATGCCAAGAATGAAATTATAATTAGTCATCTCTAATTCGACTAAGTCTACTAAGGTGAATTTCTGAGATACCCCAATCGGACAGTTCCTGTATACCCATTGGGCTATGATGGTTTTAACCACTAGGTAAATACTAAGAATGGCTCTGCTAGAATTTCAGGACTAACTTTGAAATCAACTACAAAATAGGGAGTAACAAAAGACAAAAAAAGCTCCAAGATCTAGCAAAGCATAAACATAAAAGTGAAAGATCAATAACATACTAGTAACCACATCAGGAGAATTTTCCTAATCCTATCGGGATCGAAGAGCATAAATTTTGTTTGGTTGTTGCCCACTAGTAGCACTGGAAGTGGTACGCTACTAATTTGGTAAACCAGATAGAGCTGGGGAGCGGTTACGCTGACCCTGATATCCTAGCTGGGTACAATCTCTAACTCTATGTCCTGTCTTGCCACATTTAAAGAAAACATCACTACTAGCTCTGCAAGTACCCTAAGAGTGCTTACCATATGCCTGACAAAGAAGATGGGTGTGGGCACTACTAACACTATCCTGAGTCTTAGAGCCTGGAACCAAATTTCTATTACCATCCTTAAACTTAGGTGTTGGAGCACTGGCTGAGGAATGAGATGGAATGGATGTCTTAGGACGAAATTGAGAACTGTTTCCTCCATATTACTTAGGATGAGCAAAGCTGAAACTACCTGTCTTTGCTTTCTTTTTCTGCTTCTGCCTTATCTCAATATTTTTATCCTCTATCTGCTGAGCATGATTCATAATCCTGGCTATGTTTATGTCACTATTCAACATCATGCACCTGCACTCATTGACCACACTACTATTTACCCCAAAAACAAACTTACTTTATCTTGGCCCTACTATGTTCAACCACATGAGGAGCATATCTAGATAATTGAGTAAACTTAAGAGAATACTCTTCCAACATCATGTTACCATGCCTTAGGTTGATAAATTCTAATACCTTATCTTTTTTCAGCTCTAGGGGAAAGAACTTCTCTAGAAAGGCAGTGACAAACTCGTCCCACTCAATGGATCCTGCATCTACTAACCTCTATGACTGCTAGTATTTGAACCAAGTATGAGAAACATCATGGAATTGATATCTAGCTAGATCAGTACTCTTACTAGGATTAACCCTTACAATTTCAGTAACCTTCTAAACCAGATCAATGAATTTTGAGGGTCCTCATCTGACTTAGACCCAAAAAAGGATAGAGGATTCATTCGAGTGAAGTCCCAAATACTGATTGTAGCTGAATAGGGCACTAGGTTGGCCGGAATGACAGTTGTTCATTCATTTTGAGTAGCAACTAATTGAGAAAGAGTAGTGAATGCAACTCTGAACTCTAAATGAGAGAGGTGTTGGCCCAAAGGTTCTTAAGGCTGAGGGGTTGGCTGATTACTATTTATTTTTTTTGGAGTCATGTTTTGTAGAAAAAAGAGAGAAATAGATTAGACTAATTGATTGATTTGAGATTATGCTCACTGGCACGACATGAATACTGAAAGAAGGGAAATTATTTCTAAAACATCTTATAGCCTCCTACACATAAATATGGCGCGCAACACACCCATGTACAAGACTCTACTAGATGTAGCTTTAAGACTTCCTAGGACACTATTGAAATTTAGGCTCTGATACCAAGTTTGTAACATCCCAAATCTAGTATCCGAAATGCTACATAATGCTCATGACCTCGAAGGACCACAAGCTAACCCTTTACTGGTATATGTACTTTTACACTACATAATATACTGTATAAATGTGGAAATAAAGGATAAAAAGCCATAAGGTTAAAAAAATTAAAACACAACTGACAAAACATAACATCTGGTGGTGGTATGAAATACCCGAAATAACTAAAATAACTATCTGAACATGC
This sequence comes from Capsicum baccatum var. pendulum, assembly GCA_030864225.1. NCBI lineage: Eukaryota > Viridiplantae > Streptophyta > Magnoliopsida > Solanales > Solanaceae > Capsicum > Capsicum baccatum. The sequence continues at coordinate 48,004,214 of CM061558.1, forward strand.
TAGTCTGAAAATCCTCTAACTAACTGATCTATCTAAATGAGGAGTTAATGGGACATGTCCCTAACTAACTCCAACTACTAAAATAAATTAATTAATGAGATAATAAAATAATGGTCATATCCTCAAGGGATGAGGACTCACTGCTAACTCTGACTACTGAGACTGGAATGTTACTGATGCTCTGGAGCTTGTGCTTCTAAAATTAGGGTATAAAACACCATGGCACAAATGCATTAGTACAACTGAATGTACTGGTATACAAGTGAGGTAGGATAAATTCAAGGGGTTTATATACATGAACTATGCTAACCGATTGTAAAATATAAATGTGAGAATACATGCATGAATAAGTTACTGTAAATGAATTAGTGATTATACTAACTACTGTGTCTAAATACTGATAACATGAGATACTGATAACTGATATAATTGATTTTAAGCAAATTTACCTGATAGTCTAGGTTCTGATAGAACTAGATGAGTTTCGTACTATTTTGAGTTCGCTATATTTGACAGTACTAAATTCTGTAAACCTATCTAAGTTTTATTACTGAGACTAAGACTGAAACTGAAACTGCAACTTTTGGGGTTAGTCATGTAACTGATATTCCCTAACTAAAGTATTATACCTGAGTTAGGGTCTAATCTGTAACACTAATTAAAAGGGTATCAATACTACACCACTACAAAGGAGAACGGTGGGACTCTTATCTAACAGGTTAAGCCATCACATCAACCCTTATCTAACAGGTTAGATATCCTAAATTATGCTAGCTACGTAGTTCAAGAACACAACCATTACTTCTAAGAATCACTCCCTCTACTCATAGGTTAGTTCCTATCCTTAGGCTCACTCGGTGTTAAATCTCACTCCCACCTGATTAGACACTAAAAAAATTATACTAAACTGATTGGACTGGGTCTACTGAGTTTTTCTTAGTCATGAGACTGACTAAATTCTACTGAACATGGCTTGACTGAGAGTTTCTTGAAAATATGACATTGGCTTGAGATACACATCTAAATTGTCGGGTACAAGTACCCCCGAGAATCGATAGCATAAAATGACAAGACATGAAACTTCTTGACATAGGACCTTAGTCAACAATCCATAATAGGATCATTGGGGAATTTCATGAGGCACTTGAATACTATGGTTTGGTATATAAATAGGAAAGATTATAAACATGCCTTAATTTCATAGGATAATCTCTTAAACAATCCATCAGAAAAATTTCAATGCATAGAAATAATATGGAAGTCATTTTGAACATAAGGGTAAAGCATGGGTTTATCAATTTGGTCATAATTGAGTCCCAAAGCATGATTTTTGTTCTTTAGGCATTTTATCAAACACACTGCATGCATATATTTAGGATTATGCATGAATATTGAAATAATACATCATGGCAACATCTTACACTTCCAATGAAATAATTCCATCCACATACTAACATATTTTCATTATAGTCATTAAGGACATCAATTTGAAAATCAAACAACATAAACATGGATATAATTCAATTCACACCATGGAATCTAATGTTTATATTTCAAAAACGGTTTCTTGAGCTTCATCGTGAATGGAACCCATGAATCAACACTTTACATACCTGGGTGGATGATTTCTTGAGTATTAGTGGAGGAAAACTTGAATTATTGACTTAAAATTAAGCACCTAGGGTTTTTTTTTCTTGGGGAATGATCTTTGAGAGAAACCCTAATTGAATGTTATAGATGCATGACAAATTCATGAGCCCTGGTCTGGTATAATTAGAATTTAAATTGAATGGGAAAAGACCCAAATACTTTTTTCAAAATGGCTTAAAAATTCTTATCGGAAGTGGCGACGGTTCGGGCAACGGTCCATCATTGGCTCGACGGTCCGTCGATCCTAACCATCGCACTTGGCCGGATTCTAAAATTTTTGCCTCGGTTGTAATGGTTTGGGAAACATTCCATCGCTAGATTGATGGTCCATCGGTCCTGCCTTTCGCACTTGACCAAAAGTCAGATTCACTACCTTAGTAGCGATATGTTGGGCTACGGTTCATAGCTAGCTCGATGCTCCATCGTCCTGACCACCTCTTCCGGGTAGTTTCGATAGTTCTTTGTACGACGTCAATAACATTCTACTGTAATACTGAATTTGGATGAAATTGGTATCATTTGAAAGCTAATTCAATTTCCCATATGATAAAAATTTGAAATTGGAGAAATTCTATCTACTTTAAATTTAATTGTTAGGAAGTCATCACTAACTCTTCTGGAGACAAGATTTGACTTAAAGAATGTTCAGGGTATTATAGACCATGACCTCTCTCACATCTATCAAAGGTTCTCCCATCTCTAAGAATGGACGTCCCAAGATGATCGACACTTATTCATCTATTTGGAAATCGAAAACAATAAAGTCAGTAGGAATAATAAACTTACCAACCTTTATGAGAACATCCTCTATGACTCTTTCAGGATGGGCTATGATCTCGTTTACCAGTTGCAACAACACAGAACTTGGTCTAGGTTTCCCCAAGCCCAAAGTGTTGAACAAGGAGAGAGGCATCAATTTGATGCTTGCCCCTATGTCACTAAGTGCATGGACCGCCTTGTCAATCCCAATTTGAATGGGGAGAGTGAAATTTCTAGGATCCTTGATCATTTTAAGCATCCTCTATATCACCACAAAGCTACACTATTCAAAGAGTGTAACCGTCTCTATATATTATAGATTAATTTTATTATCGACCATATCCCTCAAGTACTTAGCATACAGGGGCATTCCCTTCAAAATATCTAAAAGAGGTAACTTAATGTGCAGCTCTTTGAATGTATGAAAGAACTTCTTGAAGCATGCATCCTCGTTTACCTTTATATGTTTCTCTGGAAAATGTAGCGGTGGGATCTTTTACAACTCTTTAGCAACTTTTGCCTTTGAGTACTCAGACTTCCTCAAATTTTTAGCAACTTTGTCATTTACCTATTTAGGATCTTTCTATACATCTACCTCCTTAGTTTCCTTTAGAGATTTTTCATTAATCTCTTTACCACTCCTCAAAGTGATTGTCATTACTTGTTTAGGATTTTCAGTATCACTTGGTAAACCACCTTGAGGCCTGGTATTTTATGCCTACACAAAGTAACCAATTTGAACCTCCTAGCTCCTTGTTGCTGCTTGATGGCTCATTATATCTACTTCCAATTATGCTTGAGTATCCATGTTTTCCTTCAGTATCTTTTCCATATTGTGTTCTGGGACGTGGCTTAATTATTCTAAACTTGTTGTTGTGTAAGTTGTTATTGTTGAGAGTTCCATGGGGTAATTATTGGTTGATTCTGCCACTTCATGTTGTAGGCGTTACCATAGTTAGTCCTCTGAACATTTCCCACAAACATCACGGACTCTGTAGATCTAGCACATAAAGCCACTGAATTCCTACTATTACTACAAACCACATACCGACTTGCCATTTATAAGATTGCATCAACTGTGGCCACTGACTATTCAACCCCAACTTTATATTGCTTATTTGATTTTGTAAAGCTACAAGATGAGCGACAAAATAGTAAAATGGTCTACCTCCAACACACCAACAAACTTCTTTAGGGAATTTCTTGAGTTTGAGTGCCTCTAGGGATTACCTTGTGCAATTCAGTTCAATAAAGTATAAAGTTCATCGTACGTCATCTCTAGAGTTTGAACACCTACAACTGAATCTAGTAATTTTTTTGTGTTATGGTCAAGTATTTCAATAAAACAATGGGATAATAGATCGTTCAACTACTGATGATGTGGACAGTCCCAAAGAATTTCTTTGAACCACTCCTAAGCATGATATAAATTCTTATCTGGCTTCTATTTGAAGCATACAATCTAACTACAAAGTCTTTCACTCTTGCCAATTGAAAAGAATCGGATGAGGAATTTTAGGGCAAATTCATCTCAAGTTGTGATTGAATTTGCTGGCTCAGCATTCAACCACTTCTTCAATTACTTTAGCAGTGAGAAAGACAATAGCACCAGTCTCACATAATTATTTAACACACTCCTGCGGATGAATGTAACACTAATTTCTAGAATAATTTGCTAGTAGACTTGTGGATCTTTATGTGAAAGCCCAGTAAACTGTCCACTGCTGATTAGAAGTTGCTCCATATTATGTTTGAGCTTAAAATTACCTCTAGCGGCCAATGTCTAAAAAGGGAGGTAAAATTAGTTTGAAGTGGGATTGGAACTTCTCTAACTATCCTGCGGGTTGCTTGTTCTTCAGCCATGAGATTAGGATTGTCTTGATATTCTTTTACTTAGAAAATTCTTGGGAGAATAATTGTTTATCTCCTTTTCTGATGGAAGTGTTGCTCGGGTTTAGGACTTGGTTCAACTAATTCCCTATTCCCTATAAACTTACTGCTTTGAAAACGTGTTATCTACAAATACAAAACTAAGACCAAGCATAAATCACCAAATTAATCAAAAAAAGAAAAACAAAAAATAGAACAGTTTCCAAATTATAATTCCTCGGCAACGGCACCAATAACTTGACAGTGCACAAGCGTATAGGTAAGTGTACATGGTCTACCAAGTAATATAGTAGCCTTAAAGATAGACAAGTATCGATCCCACAAAGACTTTTTCCAACAAATATCAAATTATAGTTCACTTATTAAGATTAACTTGATGCAATGTAACAAAAAAAAGTTTGAAGATTTGTAAAACTAAATATAAATTAAACAATGCAAAAAATAAAAGATCTGAGATAATCAATAGAGTAAAGCCCAGGTTTAAATCACTTTGAGCAATCATCCTAAACTATTAAACATTATTCGTTAAATCGATTATCTTAGTTGTTGATTCATAGGGTTTTTCATATGATCATGCTATCCCAACCTTAAATCGTTTACCTAACTTGGTCATTACAACTACATAGTTCAGATGGGATGTAATCGCCTCCACTAACTGGAATTGCCAATTGCTCCAATATTTGTGTAAGTGTTCCACCGCTTCTCCTCTTGCCTTGTAGTGTTGTTTTGTTTTTGTTTTCAGATTGTATATAATATAAATATCATCCATGTCAACTTATCAAGAATCTTACATGATCAAATACTATACATTAGAGTTTAACACAACGCTAAGACTACGAGTTAGAAACTCAAGCTAAGACTAAGCTTGCTCGCTTTGATCTTTGACTTATTGTGTTGAATCTTGGCTTGGTACAATTGTATTTTTCATATTATAAACAAGTTTTTCCACATAATATTACACATTAAAACTATTTTTAACTCATTTGACACCTTATAATAATACACGATAGACTAGAACAACACCTAGCTCAAGCTAGTAAAACTAGTTTTCTCGCCTAAACTCTAATTGATCGATTTAAGTCCAAATTAGTTTGAAAATACTTCTAAATATTTAAATCACCTAATTGAACACACATGCTTATTTATATCATCATTCACTCATCAAGCACACAAATCATCCTCAAAACAAGGCAGAATAAGCTAGGATAACATCACTAAAGTACATAAATACACCCAACATTGGCAGAATAAGATTTTTAGGTATTCAAAGAATGGTTGGGGTTATCAAAATAGTGATAAATATTTTATACATTACATTAAAAGAAGAAATGAGGGTAATTATTATTCATCTGCTAGTGCTCCTTATTCTAATCCTTCGGGTGATCGTCGTTCACAAGGTAGTTGTGGTCCTAAGGCATTGGTTGCCCAATATTAGACTAGTGGAGCTTAGTCAGCCCACCATATCCTCATTATCATTTTTGTGGGTAGATTCACTGTTGATATTATAAGGATGGGACAAATCGGTGTTATAATTATGGTCATCTTAGTTACAAATAGCGAGATTATCCTTTATCCAAGGTTGCCACAGGGGCCAATAATGTTTCTCTGGCCACACCTTCAGCTCTTGCACCAAAGGTCTCTACTTCTGGTATTAGCACCAACCGATACCGTCTCTGTGCACTTGCTACTAGCCAAGAATCTGATGCATCTTCAGATGTTGTTACTGGTATGTTATATCTCTTTTCCATGATATTTTTTATTTGCTTGATCTGAGTTTTACCCTATCTTATGTAACCCAAAAGTGGTTGTGAATTTTGTTTTTATTGTGTGAAGTTCCATAGTTTCACTTGATTTTGAATCCATTGCATTTCATTAATGGATAAATGGATATGTAAATGAATTTGATGTCCTTTGGTACCTTGGTTTTGAATTTAAATGGAACTTAGAAGTCAATGTTGTTGTGTGGATTGGTTTGGCATATTTAATTCAGCTTGCAAGGGTATTGGTATGACGATAATAAGTGGTAAATGACTTAATGAATGACTGCTGGATTAATGGATTATTTTGTGATTTAATTTGGACTTATAGGGGGTTGTGTAGCTTACTGTGAATGTGTCAAACCTTCGGGGACGAACATTGGAAACCACATTTGCCGGCTTTAGGGATCTATATGACTATGTGCTTGAAGCACACTTGATATATATTTTTTTAGGAAAAGTATTGCCTTGGTGGCTTTAGTTTTTCCTCTGTTATCCTCAATTCATATGGCTAACACGCATTGAGGCCCTTTCATCAGGGAAAGCTATACCCATATAGACCATGGGAGCCTTTAGGAAGGAGCGAGCAACACAGTTAAGGTTAATGATTTTAAAACTCTTATGTTATGACCCTTACCCTATTTTATATATGAATGTGTGCATGTTATTTGATTGATATTGGACATGGCATTATTTTATCAATTTTCATTAGTTACATGCCATTGCTTATCCCATTGACCATCGTAGGACGCTATATTATTTCATGATGTAGAGTCCCAAGAATTTTTTATTGCTTCTGTGCAGCGTTAGGTGGATTAACATGTTTGTTGAGTTGCTATGAAGTGCTAAGACTCCATCCTTCAAAAAGCCTTATCCTTACATTATTCTTTCTTTATTGATTCAGTGTTTTTATATTTTTTTCATAGTCGGGGGAATATTCCAACTTTGATACTGTTCTGGTTTTAGAAGAGATGTTGTTCTGGTTTTAGAGGAGATACTTTTCTTGTTTGAGTCTTTCGTGGATAGATATGGGTTGGTTGTTGTTTTACTCTTAGTCCTCATTTGAGTTATTTATTCATCTTCTTACTACTATTTAATTGTCTTCCTCATTTTTACCATTATTATCATTCTGCTCAAGAGGTAAGGCTAAGGGGGTGGTCTTCGATCAATGATAGGCTTGCGATATCCGTCACGGCCAGGCCCAGAGTTAAATCGTGATAGTCCTACATTCTGTTCTTTTATTTCACATCCAGGGTTCATAAGATTATTATACATGTATTCTAAGGGTTTAAAATCCTTAAAATAGTGATAAAAATAGCCATTTGATTAAAATCAATTCATAACAACAATACTTATGTTCTTGGCCTTAATCCTGAAAAAAGGTGTTTACTCGATCATGGATATAACCATAATCACAATAAATGAATACATGTAAAAACCCATGAGCAAATGAAAGTAATGGAATAAAATTCCTAATTAAAGTTTTCTCAAGTCTCCCTTCCAAGTCCCAAGGTCGTCCAAGGTATGAAACATAACAACTAAGCATCCTATTTATACTTGGTCACGCACTGCCGATTTTGATTTAAGACCATGCCACACCCTTATAGCAGTGACTAGGGTCCATGTCATACCCTAATAAAGTTTAGATACTGTGATTACTTATTTAATATGCTACCAAGGGCGTGTCACAGCCCTAACACGAGGCCTAAGGTCTGTGGCACGCCAATGACTTCAAAACATCCATTTTTATCTAGTCTTATCCCAAGTGTTTTTCCATCCTTTCTAAGCCTTGTGGTTTATTTTCCACTTGATTTCCAGATTTTGTATCATCCATATATCATTATGATCAACTCACAACTAAGCATCCTATTTATACTTGGACATACACTACCGATTTTGATTTAAGTCCATGCCACGCCTTTATCACAGTGACTAGGGTACATGTCACACCCTAATAAAAATGTTCTTCTGGAATTACTGATTTAGTATGCTTCCAAGGGCGTGTCACGTCCCTAACATGATGCCTAAGGTCTGTGGCATGCGAATGACTCAAAAACGTCCATTTTTTATCAAGTCTTGTCCAAACTGTTTGTCTATCCTTTCCCAGCCTTGTGGTGTTGTTTCACGTGATTTCTAGATTTTGTATCTTCCATATATCATTATGATCAACTCACAACTAAGCATCTTATTTATACATGGACACACACTACCAATTTGATTTAAGGCCATGCCACACCCTTATTGCGGTGACTAGGGCCCATATCACACCCTAATCGAGGTGAGCTTCTGCAATTATTCATTTAGGATACTTCCAAGGTTTTGTTATGGCCTAAAACTGTGCCTAAGATCTGTGGCACGCCAATGACTCCAAAACATCTATTTTTTATCAAGCCTTGTCCCGAGTGTTTGTCTATCCTTTCCAAGGCTTGTGGTGTTGTTTCCACTTGATTTCCCGATTTAATATCATCCATATATCATTACTATCAGCTCACAAAGAAACCTATAGCATCAAACACCACAAATTAGAGCTCAAAATAATATAGAATGCAAGATGGTGAACTAGTAACTTAAGCTAAGAGTACTAGTTTTGTCATTTTGATCTTTGACTTAGTGTTTTTTCTCATAGCTTATTTTACTTGAATATTAAAAACTATAAATAAATTATTCCATGCCTAATTACGCACTTATAACTTTAGTAAATAATTACATAAATAAGAATCCATCGAGAACAACACACAACATAAGCAAGTAACACTAGTTTCCTTGGCTAAACTTTAAGTGACCAAATTGATTCCAAACTTGTGTGACACACACCTTAAATACTATAATCAAGTAGTTTAACACTTATGTGCTCAATTTAGATAATGATTTACTCATTAAGAACAGGAGAATTCATCTAAGCTATGCTATATAAGCCCCGATAGTGACACTAAGGTGCATAAATCCACCTCAGATCAGGTGTCTTTAGAAAAATGAATCAAAATTTAAACAAAGAGTAAGAGTGATCTTGCGGATAAAATGATGTTAATTTCTATATATTCTGTAAATATTCATACACTCAAGTATTTATCAACAAGTTTTTGAGATCATGATGGAAATACAGGTACAAGATCAAAGACCCTTAAATTCAAATCCAATTAAGTTCGAGACCACAAAATAAAAGATCAAGATTTAAGCCCTTTAAATTCAAGTAAATGTCAAGATAAAATCCATCAAGATTAAAGACAACGCTCAAAATCACTCCAATTTATATTTGAAAGAAATAATAGAGGATTCATATAGATTGTAACACTCACTTTATTCAAAATAAAATATTATTATTCATGCGATATTTTTTTGTCTTGATTATTATTTCTCACTGTGAATTTTACTGTCTATAAATTTTCCAGACATTGAATTTTTTTGAGACTCTAATTTAGTTAGGGTTCTTGGAGGCTAATTTAAACCCTAACTCATGCATATATAGAGGTGATATATTTCCTTAAAAAGGTGTCTCAAATATCCCATAATTTCTTGAGATATTCACAAAGAGATCAATATATCACGTATCATGTGCCTTTCTCAATGTTTGCCTAATGTTCCTTGTGATCAAATATATTGAAAGGAGGTCCAATTTATTCTACATTTGAGAAATATACTACCAACTATCCTCAAATGTCGGATATAATCAAGAGCGGAGAATCAAGAGAACAAACATAATTGTACTCACATTGTTTATTAATAAAATTATATTTCTTCATATTTTATTTTTGAATAAATTTATTTTCACCACTTTAAATATGTTGGAAACAAACTTTCTCGACCAGTGTGACCAACTCCTTCCTTTATTTCTTCTCTCACAAATCATTTATGTAAACTAGAGCCACAATATCGAAAAGAAGGACGCTCAATTCTTATGGGTACTTCAAGTTTCATTTTTTAGTTTCATCTAGTCTACACTCAGAAAATCCTTCATGTAAGGTGTATTTGCAGACTTGGAAGCTTTTTGAGATTCTACAAGAAGACCTCAAAGAGGTTACTCTACCTTATATTCACACCTATATAAAGTGCAATACAATTCCTTAGTAGGCGTCTGCAATATCTCATAAACTCATGGGATATCCAGAAAGATATTAAGGCCGTCAAAGTAAGAGCGAATAATATTAACAATGGAGAATATTATTTTGAGGACTCTATACAGTTACGTTCTTGATAAGATCTAAGTACTGAGAAATGTTGTATGGTTTTCAAAATGATAATGATGTAGACATAAAGTGGGATAGAAATGTATAATAAAAAATCTATAGGAGAAGACGTATAGTTATACTATATAAATGGGAAAGTAGAGTAATGTTATTTTGTTTGAACTTCGGGTACACAAAATCTGTATATTGCAATACCAACTTCAACTTGAGTTCAAGTATGAATAAGAACACAATGAAGTATATCAAATACCCTCAACACAAGATCAAAATGACCTTTGCAACCGGTGTATTTTATTTAGCAGAAATTAAGATGAAATAGAAAATTGCCAAGTCATCCGAACTCATGGATTTTCCTTAGGGAAATAATCCCCTCACTGTACTCGAGGTTGTGAAATTTTTCCTCCCAGGATAAAATGGCTAACAGGCCAACAGTAGCGGTACCTCAAATGGTTGGAATATCTTCGAACTCACAAAACATTTTGAGTGATCACACATAATATTTTTTAGACCAGAAGAGAGTTTTTAATCTGAAAATTTCATACCAAACCTGTGAAACAAACCAGGTTTATAAATCTATAACATTCCTCTTCTGAAAAGAGGTAATGGTTCACTACAAAGGTTACACCTTTGTTGTAAGTTCATGTCTGTTCATCAAAATTGCATCTTTTCCTGAACAGTCATCTTATTTCATAAATAATTGTGTCACTTCATTAAAGGATTACATCCTTCTAAAGCATCATCTCAAACCATTGCAACCCTCTATAACCTCAGTTCAGAATAATGTATCATTTTTGAAGCACTAGTTCAAAAACAATACATCAGTTCACTTAAAATAGTGCAACTGTAACTGCATGTATATATAAATCGAGTTCCAAAATATCATAAAAAAATTTATTGCATTTTTCCTTGGCATTCTTCAAAATTCAAATAAAGTTTGTCTGAAAAGATAGATCTCATCGATCGATCATTTGCCAAATCCAAATTGAAATTCAAATCCAAAGCCAAAGCCGAGCCAAGCGAGCGATGATGAAGATGGTGTGAGGCATCTATTATTTATTGCCTCACTTGACATATTGAGTAAGTGTTCTTGATTATAAACACTTTCAAGTTCTCTTTTTCCACCAATGTGGGAGAAAGATTAAACTTTCTAATTTTGGAGTACAATTTTCAATTTAGTGTCTCCTTCCCCTCCACCATTTTATTCTCCATTTTTTCCATTCACACATCTTTTATATACTATGAACCCAACAATCCCCCACATGAATGAGGATTGACTATTTATCATAAAATTTTTTCGGAAAAGTATGTGATCATCAACTAAAGACTGATTTCATCTGGATAAGTATGTTTCCCTTTGAACTTTCCATAGTGAACATGTATCGGATAGACTCGGTCAATCGGTAGATTTGATATCTTTGAACCGTCCATCTTTAATGTACAGCTATACAATGCATGTAATAGAACCATCCTTTTTAATGTTTATAGTTCTTATGGTTTTGTTATTTTCAGCTATGAACACATCCCGGTTTCATGAGAGCTTAGAGAATAGGCCTTTACTAATATTCTCTTTGAAGCAGCTTCCACTTCACCCTCGCATAGGTGTTTTCTAAATGTTCAATCTTGTAGAATAAATAATTTGGCCAAATCTGCCAAATTTAGATAATCATTAAAAGACTTTTCACCTTAAGTCTTATCCTTGTTTACTATACATTGTCTACATCATGAGAATGGGTTGGGTAATTGACAATGTTGAACCTATCCAACACAACCTTTTTTTATATCTTGAACCTAGCTCTTGGGATATCCAGTCTGCTAGGTAGAGTTACCGCTATGCTGACTCATCCTAGGCCTTAAACCCATTACCTTAGATATTTTTTCCACTTTTTCTCTAGATAGGCCTTTTGTAAGTGGATCTGACACATTATTCTTTGACTTTACATAGTCAATAGTGATAATTCCACTAGAAAGAACATCCCTAACGGTATTATGTCTCTGTCGTATGTGACGAGATTTAACATTGTACGTCACGCTCCCTGCCCTACCTATTGCTGTTTGGCTATCACAGTGTATACATACTAGTACCATTGGCTTGGGCTAATAGAGAATATCTTCCAAGAAATTCTGGGGCCTTTCTGCTTCTTCAGCGGCTTTATGTAATGCGATAAATTTAGATTCTACTATAGAGCGAGCCATACAAGTCTGTTTAGATAATTGCCACGAAACTAATCCTCCACTGATAGTAAATACATATCCACTTGTAGATTTTACTTCGTTTGATCCGGTGATCCAATTTTCATGACTATATCCTTCAAGTACCGCAAGATATTTATTATAACGCAAATCATAGTTTTGAGTGCATTTAAGATACCCCAAAACTCTTTTCATTGCCATCCAATGAGTTTTGTTGGGATTACTGATGTACAGACTCAATTTACTAATTGTATATGCTATGTCTGATTGTGTACAATTCATTATATACATTAAACATCCCAATACTCTTGCGTACTCCAATTGTGACTCACTTTTACCTTCTTTCTTTTGAAGTGCAAAGTTCACATCCAATGGAGTCTAGGCAATGCCGAATTCTAAATCCTTGAACTTGTCAAATACTTTTTTGATATAATGAGACATTGACAATGCTAACCCTTGTGGAGTTCGATGGATTCTTATACCTAAGATCACTTTTGTAACTCCAAGGACTTTCATATCAAACTTGCTCCCGAGCATTTGTTTGGTTGCATTTATGTCACAAATATCTCTGCTGATGATCAACCTATCATCCACATATAAAAAAATAATGACTTGGTGATTTGGTGTGTCTTTAATATATACACATTTGTCACATTCATTTATCTTGAATCTGTTTGCCAACATGGTTTGGTCAAACTTTGCATTTCATTGCTTAGGTGCTTGTTTTAGTCTATAAAGTGACTTAACAAGTTTACACATCATATTTTATTTTCCTGGAACCACAAAACCCTCAGGTTGTTCCATGTATATTTCTTCCTCAAAATCTCCATTTAGGAATGAGGTCTTTATATCCATTTAATGGATTTGAAGATCATATACCGCCGCCAAGGCAATTAACATTCGAATCAAGGTTATCCTTGTTGCTGGAGAGTATGTATCAAAGTAATCAGGTCCTTTCTTCTATTTGAAGCCTTTTACTACAAGTCTTTTCTTGTATTTATCAATAGTACCATTTATCTTCATTTTTATTTTGAAGATCCATTTAGAACCTAACGATTGATTTCTTAGAGGAAGGTCAACCAGTTCCCATGTATGGTTGCTTAAAATTGAATCTATCTCACTATTGACTACCTCATTCCAAAAGGATGAGTCTACCGACGACATTGTTTTTTTCAATGTTTGAGGCTCATTTTCTAAGAGAAATTACTAAATCCGATCCAAACAAAGTTGATGTTTTTTGATTGATACTACGTCTTGGATTTTCTTCATTATGTACATTCTAACTTTGTTCATCTCGAGGACGTCTAGATCCTCCACTAGACTATTCATGTCTAATTTTATATGGGTGAATATTTTAAAAAAATCAGTATTATCTGATTCAATTACCGTATTTTCATTAATATCCGGATGTTCTACTTTATGAACCAAAAAACGACATTCTTTACAAATTTTAGCACATCCTATGAACACGCACACCACCGTTTGAGGTCCTATCTTAACCCTTTTAGGTATAGAAACTTGAACTTTCACTAGATACCCCCACACTTTGAAATATTTCAAGTTGGGTTTCTTTTCTTTTCATTTTTTGTAAGGAATTGATTGTGTCTTACTATGGGGAACTCTATTGAGTATACAATTGGCCGTAAGGATAGCCTCTCCCCATAAGTTTTGCGGTAAACCAGAACTTATAAGTAAGGCATTCATTATTTCCTTCAAAGTTTAGTTTTTCCTGTATGCAATTCCATTAGATTGAGGTAAATATGGGGTCGTAGTTTGATGGATTATTCTCTACACGTATTTGTGCAAAGGGAGATTCATATTCTCCGCCCCTATCACTTTTTATCATTTTATTCTTTATGTCTAACTGATTTTCAACTTAAGTTTTATATTGCCTAAATGCATATATTGCTTCATCCTTACTATTTAGCAAGTAGACATAATAATATCTATTCCAATCATCAATAAAAGTTATGAAATACTTTTACTACCAACTGATGTTGTTGACTTCATATCACAAATGTTAGTGTATATTAAATCTAAGTGATTGGAATTCCTCTCAACGGAATTATAAGGATGCCTTGCATACTTTGATTCCACACACGTTTGACACTTTGATTTATTACACTCAAAGTTTGGCAAAACTTCTAATTTAATCAGTTTTTGTAAGGTTTTGTAATTAACATAGCCTAAATTTTCATGCCATAAATCCTACGACTCAACCAAACAAGAAGAATTCAAACTTTTATTTATTTCAACAGTCATTACATTCATCTTATAAAGGCCTTCGTTCAAATAGCCTTTTCCTACATACATTTCTCTTTTGCTAATTACAATTTTTCCAGAAATGGCTACACATTTGAATCCGTTCATATCTAGGAGTGAAATAGAAATTAAGTTCCTACGTAACTCCGGAACATATAATATATTGTTCAGTGTCAAGACCTTGTCGGATGTCATCTTAAAGCAAATTTTTCATGTTCTCTCAACCTTACTAGTAGCGGAGTTAGCCATGTAGATCATTTCTTCTACTTAAGCTAGAGAAAATAACGAAAATAACTCCTTATTGGCATATACATGGCGGGTGGCACCAGAATCAATCCACCATTTCTAAGGATTCCCCGTCAAGTTGCATTTTGGGAACATATCACACAGATCATCGCATTCTTTGTTGGATTCAATCATATTTCCTTAAGATTGTTATTTCGTTTGTACTTCGGGTACACAGAATCTGTATATTACAACACCAACTTCAACTTGAGTTCAAGTGTAAAAAAGGACACAATGAGGTATATCAAATACCCTTAACACAAGATCAAAATGACATTTCCAAGAGGTGTATTTTATTTTGTAGAAATTAAGATGAAACAGAAAATAGCCAAGTTGTACGAATTCACGGATTTGCCTTAAGGAAATAATCCCTCTCATTGTACCCGAGGTTGTGGAATATTTCCTCCAAGATAAAATGGCTAACAGACCAACAGTAATGGTACCTCATGGTTGGAATATCTTCGAACTCATAGAACGTTTTGAGTGATCACACAATATATTTTTGAGACGGGAAGAGAGTTTTTAATCTGAAAATTTCGTACTAAACTAGTTGAAGAAACCAGGTTTATAAAGCCATAACATGTCTCTTTTGAAAAGAGGAAATTGTTCAATCCCAAGGTTACACCTTTGCTGTAAGTTCATGTCTATTCATCAAAGATTGCATCTTTTCCTGAACAGTCATCTCATTTCAATAATCAGTGTGTCACTTCATTGAAACAGTGCAACTGTTACTGCATGTATATATAAATGGATTTTTGAAACTGCAGAAAAAAAATTACTGTATTTTTCCTTATCATTCTTCGTAATTCAATTAAATTTTGTCCAAATTCGATCCGAAGGCGAGCCGAGCGAGGCATCTATTATTTCTTGACCCACTTGCCATGTGGAGTAAGCGTTCTTGATGATAAACACTTTCTAGTTCTCTTCAAATCCGAAGCCCAAAGCCCGAAGACGAAGCCCGAAGCCAGAGCCGAGCGACGACGACGGCACGAGGCATCTATTATTTCTTGCCTCACTTGCCATGTGGAGTAAGTGTTCTTGATTATAAAAACTTTCAAGTTTTCTTCTCCCACCAATGTGGGAGAAAGAGTAACTTTCTAATTTGGGAGTACACTTTCCATTTTAGGGTCTCCTTCTCCTCCACCATTTTATTCTCCATTTTTTTCCGTTCACACTTCTATCATATACTATGAACCCAACAAGTAATCCTACAGCTAAGCCAGAGTCCAATTGAAAAAAGCACTCTATTAGTGTATCTTAAGTAGAATTAATTAGAGTACTTTTACTTAATACACATAATGGTGTACGAATACCACAAAATTTTAATAAAGCTGTCTGTCCCTAATTAATATATCATTTCAGGGCTAGCCCTGCAGCCATTGCGAAAGACACTTGTAAGAGCTGAAGATAATATTTTCACAAACTTTAGTATATAAATAAGGCCGAGGCTAGGAATGTGTATGCATATATATTCCCAGTTCCAAACTGCATTTTTCCATATACCATCTTCTCTACATGTTCTTATATATTCAGAACACTATTTAATGTATGTTTGTCCATTTAAAACAATCGCACAAACAGAAGAAGAAGCTTTCTTTTTCTGTTCTTCTAAAGGTTTTCTGTAGTTTGTCTTCCTAATTGTTGAATCTCATTTTTTCCATATTCCACGAGCCAGTTTGTCCTGATCCACTGTAAACCAACAAAAAGGAAGATATATTTTCATCTAATAGCGAAAGGCTGACCACCATTGATTCAGATAGCTCTAGTCATGTGCACCATGAATGAATCTCGAGAAGAAAGTGAAGATATCATAAGTATAACAAGTGATGAAATGGCTGCAGCAGCCGCCACTATTGAGCTAACGGTTAAACAAAGAGAAGAAGAAAATGTTCCCTCATATTCCTCCTGTAGTACTCTTCAACTTCTAGGACGAGTTTCGGTGAATGAGGTACTCCCGTCATCCCATATTAGTTGTGTACCTTACTAAAAATACTTATATGAAATTACATATCAATTTACAAACCAAGATAAAACTAATTACATTTTTCCATGTCACCCTTGGATTCATTCTGGTTGAAACTAAAAACAAATTATTTGTGAAATTCAGAAAAAGATTTTTGCATGGTAAGCTATCCTTATTTTATGATTTCTTAAAGGAGTGTTTAGAGAGAAAAATTGACTACTGAAACGGAGTGAAGGGGTACTTCATTATGGGTTTCGTTTTTGTCCCCTTGTTTATGGAAGTCAATTTTTCTTGACATGATACTTATTAGAGTCAAACTCATCATTATTTTTTTATTTTTTTTTGTAATCATTGAACTACCCTATTATGTTATTCGCGCACCAGTTGTTTAGGTGCACAACATTCCTTTCTTTTATTTTTTCAGAAACACAGTCAGACACAAATAGAAAAGGGAAAATATAAAAGACATAAGGCACAGGTAGACACATGAAAGCACGCATATAACATTATGTTAAAAAGCTCTATAACTCCATTTGCTTCATTTGTTTTTTAAAATAACTCCACAGAGAAGCACGAGCAGTTGCTTTTATTTTTCTGTCAAACTGGAAATATACGCAGTAGCTATAAGAACTACAGTTCAGTGGTAGGTGTTTCTCTTGTTCTTTTTTAGTTCTTTTTCTTATTTTGGGGGGGGAGGTGGAGGAGGGTCTTTTACTTCGGGTTTATCAATATTAATTGACCGGAAGCTCGGGATTGGTACAATAAAGCATAATAGTCATAATCGCTTTCTACATAAGGTGGTAGCTGTATTATTCCTTGTTTTCCCTTACTTTTTAAGTTTAATGATATGCTACTACCTTTATCATAAACTATAATCTAACTTAAAGATGCGTCTGCACACATTCGAATTTTGGGATTTACTTTTCTTAAACAAATTAATCTTAGATTTTTGTTTTATGAATGAGGGTATACGCATGAGAGTAACATACATGCATGGAAGAAAAAATGGTTTGAGGGAAGATGCTGCCATAATTCTCTTGCCCTCCTCAAGAGCTAGCTTTTGGATGTGAGTTAGTCCCAAAACCAATCTTAACAGGTGGCAGCTTACATTCCCTCGCCAAATATATAAAAACTATATACTAATTTTGTATAAAATATGTATATTTTTTGTATCGTAATAGTAATATACAAAAAATATATTTATCGTCTATTATTTTGGTGTTGGGCTATATAGTGTAAAATTTCCTTTTTTTATTTTTTAGTCATGCATTCATGCTGCCCAATTCTATCGGGCCATCTAAGTAAGTAGTATCTTATTAATTAGAGAACTTTATGATTTTTTTTTTTCTTATACCGTTGAATCTTGATACTCGACGTTTCCTTTTTTTGGTCAAGATAGCTACATCCTCTGATCTGTAGAACAATCTTTATCTTGGGAATCTACTCTATTTAATAAAATCTTTTTTATTTAGTTAGTATGTCATATCGTTGTCATTTTATCTCGAGATTCTGTCAACTATTAGGTAATTATCACTTTCGGGGATGTTTTATTGGATGCAGCTTTTGTATGTTTTTGTGGTTTTTATGCAAAGGATACTCCACTAATTATGTGAACGTAAGTGTCAAGGAGACAGAATTGTTTTCGTTGTTCTTCGTTTGGATAAAGAGATTGATAAGAGTCAGGAAGGTATTTTTTTTTTCTTCCAAACAATGACTCCGTTGGTTGTTTCTAACCTAATATCATTGGCTTGTTTGTCTGGCTTGCTAGTATTATTTTAACAAGCTACTAACTGAGAAATAGACCTATTGAGACATGCTGCCTCCTAATAATCCAATAATAGCGATTAGTTCATTAAAGTAAAGCATGTTCAAGTAGTTAGTACAAGCAAAAATAATGGAAGTCTAAGTACTCAGCAGTATTATATAAAACACCTACTTCTTTTTTTTTTATTCTTTTATTAAAGAATTCTAATGTAACTGGAGGCCTCCTTTTAAAAATTGAAAATAACACTGCCTCACTAAACAGCTTAGATATACCCATACGGCCATACGGGGTAATGAGTGTTGAGACATTAAACTACAGAAGTCTTGGAGGAATCTAACTTTTCACCAACTGATCATTAAATAGTGTATCAAATAAAAAAAGTGACCTTTTTTCGTCCTCCTTTTCTTTTTCTTAATAGTCTATTACCTCTAAATTTTTTACGTCCTTATATTATTCAAAAAGAAAGGTTATTTGTATATATAGAGATCAAAGAATAGAGACACAGAAAGGATGACATTTATATATGGGCACGTGCTTATGTGCATTCATGTTCAGGCTTATGCACGCTTTCTCTTTTCTTCATCCTTCTTTTAGCAAAGAATCGGTAAAAGGAAGCACAACTACAACTGAGCATTATTTCAAAGTTTTGAACTTTAATAGTATTAAAAAACTGTATATTTATCTTTATGACATGCCAGATGACCACTTAGTATGTAAAATTGCAATATAATGCAAAGCTTTGATTGAGTAATTTTTCCTTTGTAATTACTGTATTCTTCTGTGGATTTACATTACATACCTTAATAGTATATTTTTTTTCTTGCTATTTGTGTAATTTAAAACAATATGACATAACCGGTGTAGCGTAATAGGTGGGGTCTAGGCAGATAGTGCGTACACAATTTTAATTTAACCTTACTTTATAGTGGTAGAGAGGCTATTTCCAAAATACCCTTATATTTAACATATGATATTAAGTTACCATTTTTAGTAAGTCACCAAATACTGCATATCATAAAGGTTTATATGTAATTACCTGATCCCATTAAGTATATTTTAGACCGTAATGCATTAAATCTGTGAACTTGTTTTCAAATGCCTGGTATATTTCTAGGGTTTAAGTTTTCTGTACTGTCGGTATATAAAATATTCTACTCTTTCATGTAAACTTGATTTGATATTGCAGGTTATCCAATTTTTACATAAAAATTGAAAAAGAAAAAATTGGAAAACCTGAAATAGTTGGTCAAGTTTACCTCATAGAGTAAAATATTTTGTACATTGATAGTGCACAAAACTTAAATTCAATTTCTATCGCTGATGATGGAGTATATATCGTGAAAATGCAGGTGAGTGGAGAACTGCTCCTACTTGGGAAAATTGCATGTCCAGTCGCCTTAACAACGCTGCTTTTGTTTTCAAAGAACATTATATCTATGCTTTTCTTGGGCCATATGGGGAAGATAGAGCTAGCTGGAGGCTCACTAGCAATTGGGTTTGCAAATATAACAGGGTATTCTGTAATGAAAGGGCTTTGTATGGGCATGGAGCCCATATGTTCCCAAGCTTATGGAGCCAAAAGATGGTCAGTTCTCACCCAAACATACATCAAAATGTTTTTACTGCTCTTGACTGTTACAGTTCCAATCACCTTTTTATGGCTAAATATTGAACATCTCTTCCTTAGACTAGGCCAAGATCGAGTAATTACCAAAGTTGCTAAAGGATACTTAATTTTCTCCATTCCAGAGTTACTTGCTAGTGCTCACTTGAATCCTTTGAGAGCCTTTTTAAGGACACAAGGCATAAATACACCAGCTACTTTAGTAGCTACTTGCTCAACAATTTTGCACCTTCCAATAACCTATCTTCTTGTAACATACCTGAATTTGAATGTCAAAGGTATTGCCTTGGCCTCAGTTTTGTACTCACTCAACATGAACATTGGGTTACTGCTTTACTTGCTATTGTCCAAAGTAGCGATAAAACCATGGGCTGGTGTTACATTTATTTCTACATTTCAAGGGTGGCGTCCGTTGCTGAGTTTGGCTTTGCCCAGCCTATTCTCCGTTTGCTTAGAATGGTGGTGGTATGAGATTATTCTATTCTTAAGTGGCTTATTAAACAACCCTGATTCTTGTGTAGCAGCTATGGGAATATTGATACAAACAACAGGGACTATTTATGTCTTCCCATTTTCACTTAGCTTGAGTATATCCCAGCGTGTTGGTACTGAATTAGGGGCTGGTAACCCGGACCGTGCTAAATTAGCAGCCCTTATTGGTATTTTTGTGGCACTTACTCTTGGATTCACTGCGTTTGGAATAACCATCGGGATGAAATCAGTATGGGGGAAATTTTACACGTCTGAGCCACAAATTCTTGCATTAGTATCAGCAGCACTTCCAATCCTGGGATTAGCGGAGATTGGAAATTCACCACAAACAGCAGCATGTGGTGTACTAACTGGGTCTGCTAGACCAACATTGGGTGTAAGAATAAATTTAGCAGCATTTTACCTAGTTGGATTACCATGTGCTTGTTTATTTGCTTTCAAACTCCATATTGGCTTTAGGGGATTATGGTTTGGCCTAGTGGCAGCTCAATGTGCTTGTGTATGCATGATGGTGTATACATTAATCCAAACAGATTGGAAACTTCAAGCTAGAAGAGCAGAGGAGCTGACTATGGCGTCTTCCAACAAGGATGATGCTGGAACCAACCTAGTACCTTAAAATATCGAGTACTAAAATATATATGGTGCAGTGTTGAATTGTATGGGCCTAATTATTCTTCATGATGGCCCCAACACACATGGACTGCCTGCTCAGATTGCTTATTGAAGTGTGTTACCAGTTGTTAGAGAGAAAACCTTTATTTTATTATTTAATTATATAATATCTTACTGAGCAATACCTTAAATTATCCTCGTGTATATCCAACATTTTCCTTTGTCTGAGAAAATGCAGGGTATTAAGGAGAGGGAGAGGTATAAAGAAAGTAACAGTTTGACGTTTCATTTTTTATTTTCTTTTAATCAACATGACCAGTCCGTGAGAAGGGGAGTGATAATTATTCAGGATTCTTTATGTAATAGTTACGTACTACACGAAGTTTGTATATTCTCAGCTACTTTATTACATGATGTCAGCATGTCGTTTATCATAAAGTTAACCCTTTGATGAAGAATGCCGACATATTTATCAGGAGCAAATGTGAAAGAAACCTCGACCAACTACTCGTGTTCCTTAAGAGTAACTAAACAGTAAAGAAAGTAAAACGAGCTTTACAATTACGTTCAAATGCACATGCAATTGTATGCGATCGTAAAAGTAATAGAAGAGCTCATTCAAGTCGGATATTAAACCCACATGGATTTTATGATCACCAATTTGCTTAATTAAATTTTTACTAATAATTCGGATAAATCCAGTGCTTATCAAATAAATGGTGAAGTTGTGATGTTCTAAGTGTCACACAACTAAATATTTAAAAGAAATGGTGATCTTAAAGAGTTGATGCTATAAATATTAGAGTGGCTTTCCGGGAATACTACATTAAGCACAATCATGTATAGCATTTGACTTATCTTTGTTGAAATTCACTTGGGGTTGCACCACACAGTAAGGGACCAGGTTTCTCAAAATCAATCACAAGAAAATACACAAAAATAACTAGGAAGTAAGAGATAGAGCAGGAAGAGTAAAAATACAAGATTTTTACGTGGAAATCAAGGAAGGACTTGCCCTCACAAGCACCAAAGAAATCCACTATAATCAATCTCCAGATTATAGTGCAGATTTCTGCCGACCCATAGACTCCTTTTGGTTGTAGAAACTCTACTACAAGCTCATCTGGTAACTCTACCAAGGACTCTCTATGCTGATTATCTCTAATCAGCCTAACACGTAGGCAACTCTAACTAAGCACCTCTCTCAACAAAAGAAAACACTACTCCTATAACATAAGTAGTTCATTTAAAAATTAGCACTCAAAAATATTCACTCACTTTTTAAGTATACTACAAAGTTAAGAACATGAGCAATGCTTGGGCAATCTTGAAATTGAGTGTTTGCTTCTTCTATTTCCTCTCTTAGATTTTGCAAAAACTATTTGATGAAGAGGCGTCTCTTTCCTTTTATAGATGAGTGATGATTAGGGTTGAAAGATCATTGGACTAGCTGTCCTAGTCAGTATAAAATAGCACCTGCAAGTTTATTAGATAAGAGGAAACAATTGTGTAGACAACGTGTGTCAGCTATACTGTATCTTGCACATTCAGGGACCTGGCCCCTTGCAATTAGCTGCTCATTATCAAAACTACATATAGAAATTTTTCCCTTTTAGATGATGACAAACAACCATTCAACTTTGAGCATTTATGCACATTAATCATATTTTATTAGTGTGATTACCATCTAAAGATGAATATTCCCCCTATCATCATGCTTTCTCTATCATGCAACCCACGAACCTAGTCCTTCGTTGTCATTTGCAGCAAAATCTTAAGCACATTTACTCCCCCTGCCATTATGCACAATAATTCATCATTTGCATACTTCCCTCTATTACCATGCCATACATGACCTCACACATTTATTTATTCAACATATCACACCCTTTCTTCCCCCTATCAACATGCCGTTCTCATTCACCTAAAACACCTGATACCTGGTCCCCTATTATATATATACTAATTATTTTCCTTTTTGACATCATTGAAAAGTGAGAACTATAAATCAAGAGTAAATTAAGCACAAATTAGTTTACTCATGGACATTAAGGCAACACTAACATGAAGAATATCTTTGTAATTTAAATAGTAAAAATGTAACTCACAAAACAAAGATTCATTCATATGTATAATAAGTATTGTTGCAGTGCATAAATTAAATGTTCTTAGGGAAATAGCCACAAATATCAAGAAGGATTAACAAGTGAAAGACCGAAAAAAAAATTTGAAGGAGTAGGTTCAAGTTGTTTTTGAGATGCCTTATCCTTGCATTTGACCTAAGGACCTTATCAGTTAAGATTAACACCCTCTTCTTCAGTGCAATATTCTTAGTTCTAAGCATTTCTTTGTCCTATGAGCTTTCTTTGGAAAGGTGCGGAATTGTCTCATGAAGCTTGCTAAATTTCTTCATCCTTGGCAGCTAAATTGCCCTTTAGTTCCTCTATTTTCTTGCTGAGCTCCCTTTGATAAATGGTACCTGGTATGACACATTCAGTTTTGATGAGCATTTTTATATCAAGCATTTGAACTACATATCCTTGGATTCTAGAATCACGAACAATGCCATAATTATTTAGTACTTTGTGCAGCCAAAATCCATAAGGCATTCCATGTATTTCATTTTTACAAAGAACCACATTCTGAATGTGTTCTATCATCAAGGAAGGTAAATTAATGAATTCAAAGCTACTAAGGAATTCCATTACATACAAATTAGTGTATGAGTCAATGTATTTTTCAGACCTAGGTAGAATCACCTTATTCACAAAGACAAAGACCAATTGAAACTCATGGTTGAGTGATTTCCTATTCACTACAGTCACAGATTTCTCTTTGACCTTTGATGTATTTGCTAATAATTTTATTGAAGGCAGTTGGTTGGAGACAGTTCTCACCCCATAAGTAGAAACTTTCAAAATTCTTCCAAGTATTTCCTCATTCACCGTTATTTCCCTTTCTTGGACCTATGCAGTTAGTATCATCCCATATTTTTCCAAAGTGAAATAAAATTACCTTACCATCTCATGAAAAATAGTGAGAATAGGTCCTTGCATGAGATACATCAAACCTTGAATGACGAAGGGGATAGAGCTTGTATGCAGGGTTACAGGGGAAAGGAGGGGAGAAAAAGTTGTTTAGACTCGCTAAGGCTAGGGAGATGAAGGGGCGTGACCTCGACCAAGTGAGGTGCATTAAGGGGGAGGACGGTAGAGTGTTGGTGGAGGATGGCCACATTAAGGATAGATGGCAGTCGTACTTTCATAGGCTCTTGAATGACGAAGGGGATAGAGCTATTGAGTTAGGGGATCTGGAGCACTCAGAGGAGTGTCGGGATTTTAGTTATTGTAGAAGTTTTAGGGTAGAAGAAGTTAGAGAGGCTATTCTCAGGATGCGAAGGGGTAGGGCGGCGGGGCCGGATGAGATACCGGTGGAGTTTTGGAAGTTCGTTGGAGAAGCTGGTGTAAGGTGGTTGACTGGATTGTTCAACGAAATCTTCAAGACGGCGAAGATGCCCGAGGCTTGGAGGTGGAGTACCATGATCCCTCTCTATAAGAATAAGGAGGACATCCAGAGTTGCAATAACTATAGGGGGATTAAGTTATTGAGTCACTCAATGAAGATTTGGGAGAGAGTGGTCGAGGTGAGGCTGAGACGGATATTGTCTATTTCGGAAAACCAGTTTGGGTTTATGCCTGGCCGCTCGACGACAGAGGAATTCACCTGGTACGGAGGCTGGTAGAACAGTATAGGAAAAGGAAGAAGGATCTGCACATGGTATTTATCGACCTGGAGAAGGCATACGACAAAGTCCCCAGGGAGGTACTGTGGAGGTTCCTGGAGGTGAGTGGAGTCCCACAGGCATATATCAAAGCAATTAAGGAAATGTATGAAGGAGCGAAAACGCAGGTGAGGACGGCGGGAGGAGATTCAGAGCATTTCACCGTCTTGACAGGATTGCATCAGGGATCAACTCTTAGTCCCTTTTTGTTTGCTTTGGTGATGGATGTGTTGACGCGGCGTATCCAAGGGGAGGTGCCGTGGTGTATGCTTTTCGCAGACGATATAGTTCTGATTGATGAGACTCGAGGGGGTGTGAATGATAAATTAGAGCTGTGGAGACAAACTCTTGAGTCTAAAGGGTTCAGGTTGAGCAGAAGCAAGACAGAGTATTTGGAATGCAAGTTTAATGACGTGAGGCTGGAGGATGAGGTGGTAGTGAAGCGGGAATCACAGGTGGTATGTAAGAGGGATAGTTACAAGTATCTCGGGGAAGTGATCCAGGGTAATGGTGACATTGACGAGGATGTTACGCACCGTATTAGGGCTGGATGGATGAAGTGGAAGCTCGCATCAGGGGTGTTGTGTGATAAGAAGGTGCCGCCCAAGCTTAAAGGAAAATTTTACAGGGTGGTAGTCCGTCCGGCCATGTTGTATGGAGCGGAGTGTTGGCCAGTTAAGAATTCCCACATCCAAAAAATGAAGGTGGCAGAGATGCGGATGTTGCGCTGGATGTGTGGGCTGACTAGAGGGGATAGAGTTCGGAATGAGACTATCAGGGAGATGGTTGGTGTGACTCCAGTGGAGTGCAAGATGCGGGAAGCTCGATTGAGATGGTTCGGACACGTGAAGAGGAGGGGCATGGATGCCCCGGTTCGTAGGTGTGAGAGGCTAGCGTTGGATGGTTTTAGGTGAGGCAGGGGTAGGCCGAAGAAGTACTGGGGTGAGGTGATTAGGCGGGACATGGAGCAGTTACAACTTACCGAGGACATGACCCTAGATAGGAAGGTCTGGAGGACGCGAATTAGGGCAGAGGACTAGGGCCTGTTTAGGTCACTAGTGTAGGGAATTACCTGCTGGGGGTAGTATCCTGGTTATGATCCCGTGTTCCTTGTTTTAGTAAGAATTTGGGTGCTTTCCTCTGTCTCCCTCTGTTTTCTCTGTTTTCTTTTACTTATGGTTGTCGTATTTATGTTATATTATGTTATGTATGTTATGTATTCTTGTAACCTTGTTCGGTGTTTTACTTTGTATTTGTGTGGTATCTTTTACCTTGTGTCTTAAGCCGGGGGTCTATCGGAAACAACCTTTCTACTTCTTTAGAGGTAGAGGTATGGTCTGCGTACATCTTACCCCCCCCCAGACCCCACCAGGTGGGAATGCACTGGGTTTGTTGTTGTTGTTGTTGTTGTTGAATAAAAAATGCTTTACTTAATACCTTTTGATTCTTCAAGAACCTATTTCTAACTTCCTTGGATACAATCTTTCTTTTCTCCCCATATTTCTTTTAGTGTAAGTGATCACAAATTCCCTTTGAGCTACTTGTCTTTTCTTTGACTATGTATATTAAGAGTCAATTTCTTCTCAGTAAAACTTTCAGCCTATTTTCCAGAGATTCTTCATGTTTTACTAATACTATTGTTCTTGTGATAAACTATGCTCTTTTCTTGAATTTTTGATAGTAAATGAGGTTTTCAGCTACCCAGGTTTTATCCACCACAACATCATCAGAACAATTTTGAAGATTCATGGACGATTCTTCATTAACAAGTTGAGTGACAAAGGATTTATGCTTCAGAAGAGTAGGAAAAGAAGGATTTTTTCAGGACAATTGAGGATGAAATTTTTAAAAATGCTAAGCTCAGAATTCTTTGAAACACATAGAAATAGGAGAGCTACAACCATCAAAAAGTTCCTTTTCTTAGAAGGGCAATTTGGGATTTGTATTTTCCTTTTTGATGATAGAACAAGTGGTTGCATCTATATTCAAGGGAACAATAAGAAAAAGAAATGGTTTTCTGGGGGAACAAGATGTGATCAACATCACATTTTGGGCGATTCACCTTTTTTGTTTAGAATAGGACAATTTTTTATTACACAAGAAAAAAGAGGATGCAATTTTTTCTTGATAGAATAGACAAACTTTACACATATATGATATTAACCTATAAGATGGGACCAAGTACCTCTCTAGTTTGTGTGAATATTCAACTTTGTGATTGTCATATTTTTTCATCTCCAATGTTGTGCCCATGGGTGTATAACTACAAAGGTATGGTACTAAGTTATAATAACAAGTACTAATTTACCAAGGATAACTAACTCCTGGGTCAGGTTAGTCTTATCAATCCTAAGCTTAATAGATTCATTAAACCATATGATACCACAACTAGTTTTGGAATTAGTTCTAGGGACCAGTTCCTAGAATTGGCATTCTTGAAAATGTAGAATTCCTTTTTTATTGCTTTGATCTTGCCATCTTTATTCATATATTTAAGCTCATATTTGAGAATGGAATTTTGATCAAATAAGACAGCTTTACCTTGAAGTTTCTTAGGAAAGGGAATACAATTAGACCTTTAATTCATAGCCTTGAACAATTACATAACAAGAAGATTTTTCTAATTGCAAACCCGTTGTCCCTTCTATATTCATAATCATTTATTAGACCTAGGAACACATTTGACTTTTAATTTCCCAGTAGAAAGACAGATGTGTGGTTAAATCCTTCTCATAAATATTTAGGTGGTATGATCTTATTCATGTTTTTCCAAGATCTTGCACTTTTTGGAATAGGTGCCCCCCGGTAGACATGTATAACATTTGTCATTCTTGCTCTGATTCAGCTTCGATAGTCTTCTTTCAGGTGTCTATCTCTTCTATAGTGAGTGCATAAAGGCTAATGGACCTTGTTCTTAGCATCATGAGAAATATTCCCTTATGACCCACGAACTTGGATTTCTACTTTATAACTAAGTCCTTCCCATTACTAGCACTTTGACAAGTTAGGTAAGAAAAGATCTGAGAAGATGTAGTCCATTATAGGATTTTTTTAAGCTCTTCCCTCAGACGGACCAAGTCCCTTTCTATCTTCTTATTTTTTTTGAAGTGCAGTCATGAGAACCCTTTGGGAATCCTTTAATTTTTCTTCAAGCTCAACCTGAAACTTTAAGGCTTCTTTCTTCCCTTTATACTTAGATGAATCTACTTTCTTCAGTTGACTTACTAAATTCAAATTTTTAGATTTTAACTTAGTAACCTGCTCTTCAGTTTCATATATTTGGAGAGTTAGAGGAATTAACTCAAACTCTAGACTTCCACCTTTTCTTATTGAGAATAATCATTTCACACATAGAGTCAATCAGTATATTTGCAAGCTTTTTTTATCTTTCTAATAGAATAGTTGTACAAGTTTTCATTAAGGTTAGAAAGTGTTACCTTATTTTTTTCTTCATCTTCAGTATTTTCTATAAAACCAAACAAAGAATCATAGATCATTGGAATGTGTTCAACTATTAACATAGAAACATCTCTAGTCTTCTCATCTTAACTTGAATCACTAAAAGAGTCTCCCCATGCTACTAGAACTTCCTTTACAACATACTAAACTATTGTATTTCTTCTGGAATTTTCAAGGACCTGGTCCCTGTTCTTTTCCTTGTTGCCTCCAATCTTTAAGTACCCCAGGTAATCCATTTTAAGCAGTGGATAGTCCTTAATGAAATGTTTAGGACTTCCACATTTTTGCATACCTTAGTACTGCTTTCCTTTTTCCTGCTTCATCCTTTTCTTTGGAACTAGCCACTCATCCTTATGGATCTAACAATACTATTTTCTAAATATGCAACATAAATGTCTTCATCACCAACTGGATCATATTTAGAAGATTTCAATGACAAGGATTTTTATCTTTTTATTTTTTTGTTCTCCGACCCTTGCAACTTCTTGAGCTCATGCATTTTTAAATTTCCAATAAGTTCATCCATTGTGCGGGTCTTCAGGTTTCTTCCTTCAGTTATGGTATCTAATTTGCTTTCGTAGGACATAGGATGAACACTAAGCATTTTTCTTACTTCCTTATCCAATGGAATCACTTCTCCTAGGAAGTGAAGATCATTAGTGATAGAAGTGAATCTTGTATGCATTTCATGGATTGTTTCTCTTTCTTTCATGGTAAAGGTTTTATACTGAGTAGTCAACATGTATACTTTAGAATCCTTCACATCAGTACTACTTTCATGTGCAACCCCCTAGCAAGCCCAGATCTCTTTGGCATTTTCACAGGCTGAGATCCTATTATATTCGCCAGGCCCTATACTACAGGCTAGCAATTTCTTGGCCTTGTAGTTTTTATCAACCTTTCTTTTATCTTCATCATCATATTCTCTACTGCTTTTTACTACCATTCAAGTTATTTCTACTTTTTTATTACAAAGCTTTAATATGCTTAATTATAATCACACTTTCAAAAAGTAACATAAACTATGACACATAGTTATATCATCACAACTTCCCCTCTTAAATTTCATGTCCTTTTCATACAATTTGCACATAATTTGGGTCATGTATTCACTAACATATGAGTTTCCAACCACCATTCAAAATCAAACAAATTTTTACATGGAAAAAGTTCAACTTATTTTCTTACATACCACCAAGATTATTAGTTTTGTGCACAAAAATTCAAAAGTAATGGGTTAATTTCCCACTCAACAACACCCCAATGACATAGTTACATGCCCTAAACAGATTTAATAATACATAACATATGCCAACTTGCACTAGATTTATAGTGAGACACATATTCATTTTTATGGATAGAGCATTTAACATTATAATACATAATTTAAGGGATTTTCATCACAATTATTTTATTACGAAACTCTATTAAGAAAATTTGAAACTTCAAGTAAATTATGCAATACAACGCTAAAGAGCTATGAAATCTTACCTTGTTCTTGTTGATGGAGTGATAAATAGGAGAATTTGGTGATTAGGAGTGCGTCATGGGTTTAGGTAGAGTGAAACTAGAGGTATGGCGCTTAAGGGTAGAAGAATTAAGGGTCTTTTGGGGTAAGAGGTATTTAAAGAAGCCCTACTAAGTTGGGTTGACCTAGCAATTTAAATAAGTTATTGGAGAAACCAGATTTGGGGCGACATAAGGCTCAAATAAGTGGATGGGATCCACTCCATTTAGCCTAATGCACAGCCCATTGAGTGACTCTGCCTGACGTGTCACACAGTGCAAGGTTCAAATTTGGGGGTAAGTTCTGCACCTCCAAGACCCTAAGCACTTACTAAACATTACCTTGTTGAATTTTTACTCTTATTTTAGCGTACCCAACACTCCCTAACTCTTTACTACCTACAACACACTACAAAAACAATAAACATAATTAGAAAAGTTGGTTACCTGACACTAAGAGCCTTAGTTATGATCACAACATGACTCATATTTTTGTACTTTTATTTTTCTTTTTTCTTTTTGAAAAAAAATACTAAGCTATTACATTAAATTCCTTGGATGCCTTGTGAGTTGCGCCTGATTTGATGTCATAACATAATCAAGATCATTATCACTCTTCCAATAGTGCCATGGATTTCATCTACTAATCTTTGTCTTTGGCCCAATAATGTTACACTCTCTATCCATTCACCAATAACATATTTCCTGTATCTTTGTCTAATATTTAAACAACTATATGTCCAATTACCCTTACCACTTCAAATGAGCCATACTATTTTACTAAAGATTATTAGGAAGCCACTTCAATCTAGAATAAGATGTCAATGCTTCTGTCCAGGATCAAATGTGGAAGATACAATATGCTTATAATGCCACCTCTTAGTCTTTTTCTTTTAAAGCTTCACATTCACATATGCATGCAATTTGAACTCATCATGTTTGTGCAACTATAGCACTCATTTTTTGCACAACAAATCAAAATCATAGTTTAAATTCTTACCAATATAATAGGATTCATGCTCTCGCTCTACTAATAATTCACATTTTCTCCAAATACTAGCCTGTAAGGTGACATCCCTATATGCACCGTGTAAGCAGTTTTATAAGCCCACAAAGCGTCATGTAGCTTAATTAGTTCATTCATTATCTTTTGGAGAATCTACTTCACTTCACAATTAGAGAATCCAACTTTTCTAGTAGTTTAGAGATAAATTATGGTGGTAAACTTGTGTCTCACCCCATACCTAGCCAGTAAATTTCTAAAATAATTATTGATAAAGTGTGACCCACCAGCATTAATAATATCCCTCAAACTTCCAAACCTTATCAATATATGCTTCTTAACAAAATTAACCACCAATTTTGAATTACTAGTAGGAAGTTCTACTACTTTTACCCACATAGAAATATAGTTGACATCAACAAGACTGTGTGTGTTCACAAATAATGGGTGGAAAATGTGAAATGAAATATATCCTCCATATATAATAGATATCCACCTCCACGATGTTGTTCAAAGACATCTCATGACTTCTAAAAATAGAACCTATTTATTTATATTGGTCACACTCCATTGAAAATACAACTACATCCTTGAATAAGTTAGGCCAAAAAAAACCCAAATATAACACTTTATAGGTTGTATGATATTAGTAACGATTCAGATTTTGATGAAATGTGTGAAATATGTGTTTCTATGAGATTTGACAATTTTACCTCTCCCCGTGATTGTGTTGTGGTAATTTTAGGGTGTGGGCATGTCACGACCCGACCCTGGGCCTAGTTGTGATGGGTATCTCAAGCCCATTATGGTCCAGTGATCACTCCCATAGCCTGTCCTATCCAAGCACAACAAAATAGCAACAAAACATACGACAACCAGCGAATAAAGATAAAATAGTTAATGTAACGTAAAATAAGCTCTTTGAGTCAACAACTCCATCCAACCCACACACATCCACAAAAGTGTCTAAACCAGTTCCAATATCAAACTAGGTCGCCACATGCCCCTGACCATGGGAGTGACAATTACAATGTTAATGATAGTATGAACTCAGCATTTATAAAATATGAAAAGAAACTGATAGAATTACCAAGCTTTTCAAAAGATGGAAGCTCACCACTTCACCGAAAACTTGATAGAGGATTGCACTACCTAACATTACACAAACCAACAAAAGAAACTCTTAGGACCGTACATCATGAAAGGATGTAGCTTTCGAGGACAGTTAGCGGGGGTAGCACTAGCATGTAACTTTGGGAAGGACTAAAATAATGTTATTTCAAAATTAAATCCAAACACAATGTTCATGTTAATATATATGAGTATATATATAATGCTAGAATAACTTGGATTGTATAGATCTGACCATCCTATGGGCACCCAAGGGATATATGGATTGAGCAGCCCTTGTAGAAAGGTCTCTAATGTATGTTATCAATACGAACCAAAGAAATCCAAGGAAGGACCACGAAATCCAAGACTTCATCCATGTACTATGCACATGACAACTAAGGCCTTCACGCTGACAAATGTTGTTGTGGTTTCCAGAATCAGCCCTCTGGGACCTCCACTTTCCACAGCGAGCTACACAACCCCCTTTAATTGAAAATTAAAACATTTACTCATAACCCATCCATTTAACCAAGGAGTCATCCATTTGTGCCTTTACCAAATGGTATATTCATACCAATTAGTTATGCTTGCATGCCAATTCCATTATGCCAAACCAAACCAATTAGCCATATGACTCTAAAGTTCTAATTTATGATTAATCCATGGCCACCAAGGCCATTCAAAAACCTTTTTTATCTATTTAACTATTAATTCAATGCAATAGTTTAGTAAAGTATGCAAAACAATGTAATTATTCATATTTCAAAAACCTATTATGCAAGTGGGTTGAGGTTAATACTAATTCGAAATGAAAATCCTAATTTTAGGGGAATCTTTAATCCCCATACTATCCACCATGCCCATGCACATATTCAGATCAAGAATTATAAAATAAAGCATGAATAACAATCCCAAAACAATGGGAAAACCAATTAAATACGAACCATTCAAAACCTTCAACCCATCATTCAAAACTCAACAATTACTTCACATAAACCATGATTAAAGACATGCACTTCATTAAATAAGTTTTTCATAAGAGATACATGCCAAAAAATACCAATAATTTGGAGAAGAAATTGCACTTTGAGGCCTAGATGACCAAACCTTAGAAACCCTATCTTTTTTCTTGACTTTGGAACTTTGAGAGAAGAGTTATGTTTTTAATTTGTGTAATGAAAGATAATAAGGTCCCTTAGTGTATTTAGGTCGTGGAAAAGTTGTGAAATAAGAGGAAAAGAACCATTTTCTCTTAGTGTAAATGGGAAGAAAATTTAATCCTAGTTGCTATTGGTCAGGTAATGACTCATGGTCATTGGTCATTAGTCGTCACCATGACTCATGGTCACTAGTCACAACTCGTCACCACAACACATAGTCTTTGAAGTGACTCAGGTCCACCTTACTAGTTAAGTTATGAGTTATACTCTATAACTCATGACCTGAACTTATGACTTAAGGAGTCTAGTCATTACTAAAGCAAAAATCTTGGTCTATATCACTATTAAGGTCATGAGTCCCTCACCATGACTCATGATATTACCTTATGACTCATTAGGACCTAGTCGTTCTTAAGGAAGAAATATCAGACAACCTTATTAGTTAGACTATGTGTTGTATCATACGTCCTGTAACAAGTGACTATGACTTGTCATTGGGTCATAGGTTTAGCCAGGGAAAATTTCAGAGTCCAAAACCTAGAGTATTACATTACCCCCTGTACTAGGATCAATTGACCCCAAATTAAGAGTCCCTCTTTTGCATGAACATAATAGAAAATGCAACCAAAAATAACACCCAAAAATGATTAGAATAAGAGAAACACGTAGCTTATGCATGATTATCTAACCTGGGTAACAAAAAAGGATATATGGCCTTCATATACTCTTCAGCTTCCCAAGTTGCTTCCTCTACCTTTTGATTCCAAAAAGAAAAAGCTTCAACAAAGACACAACTTCAGTCCTTAATCGATGGACTTATCTATCCAATATCTTCACTGAGACTTCCTCATAAGACAAGGAACTCGAAATACAACTTTCTAAATTGGAACAATCAATGAAAGATCACCCATACATTTCATCAACATCGACACATGGATCATTATATCAATAGATCCCAAACTCACAGGCAACTCCAATTTATAGGCAATATTTCCCACTTTCTCTAGAATCTAATACAAACCCATATATTGAGGATTAAGATTTCCCTTCTTTCTAAACCTTATCACTCTGTACATAGGGGAAATATTTAAAACCACCTAATCACCTACATCGAACTCCAATTCCTTTCACCTTATATTCGCATAAGACTTATGGAGACTTTGTGTAGGCTTAAGTCTTCCCTTAATTATCTTCACTTTCTCTATGGATGTGAGCAAAGTCAGGACCAAAAAACCTAGTATCACCAACCTCAAACCACGTAATAAGAGACCTACACCTCATACCATAAAGAGATTCAAAAAAAGTTATTCTAATACAAAAGAGATAACTGTTATTCTATAGGAACTCATTAAGAGTTAAGTGATCCACCAAACTTTCTTCAAAATCAATCACACAAGCCCTTAACATATCCTCCAATTTTTAGATAGTCCATCCCACTTGTCCATCTGTTTATGGGTTAAAAGTGGTGTTAAGGTTCACCTTGGTCCTAAAACCTTTTAGAAATGAATGCCAATAGTTGAAGAAGAATTACGTACCATAATCAAAATCTATAGACACCAATTTTCAGTGCAATCTAACTATCTCCTTAATGAATAACTTTATATAATCCTCCCTAGAGTAGGTGGTCTTCATTGGAAAGAAATGAGCGGACTTAGGCATCCTATCTGCAACGACCAAAATCTAATCATACTGATTACGAGTCCTTGGAAAACCTATTATGAAATCTATATTAATTATTTCCCAATTCCACATAGGTAACTCTATCTCTTGAGACATAGGGCCTCCATACTTAGACATAAAGTTCTCCATGTATGTCTTCATATTGTTCCACCAATAAATCTCTTTCAAATCCTAATATATCTTGGTCGGACCCAGCTGAACTATATACCTTGACTCATAAGCCTCTATCAAAATCTTCTCTCACAGACCATCAACATCAGGAGCACACACCAAACCATGATATCTCAAGATACCATCACCGTCAATCTCAAAGAACACAAACTTTTATTATCCCACAATATCCTTAATTTGTATAAGAATGAGATCCAATGTCTACTTCTCCATAACCTCAGCACCAGGAGATGATTTGAAAACCTCTTGCATAATTACCATTTCATCTTTGGAGTAAAAAAAATAAATTCCTAAGTTGGCCAATTTATGAATGTCCTTCACTAACCCTTTTTTCATCTCATTAACATGGGATAAGCTCCTTATAGACAACCTGTTATACGTATTAGCAACCACATAAACTTTACCTGGATGATAGTAAAGACTTATATCATAATCTTTGAGCCATTTAAGCCACATCCTTTACCAAAGATTCAATTCCTTTTAAGTAAACACATACTTAAAAATAATGTCACTAAATCTTCAAAGCAAAACTCACATCAGACAACTACAAATCATGAGTTAGATATTTCCTCTCATGAACCTTAAGCTACCGAGAAGCATAAGACACTACCTTGCCATGCTGCATGAAAACACAACCCATCCCCAGATAGGATGCATCATAAGACACAAAAAATACATTAGTACCCTCGATTAAGGTCAGAACTGGCACAAAAGTTAACTTATTTTTTAAGTTATAAAAGCTACCCTCACAAGAATTGAACCACAAAAACTTTACCTTTTTCTCAGTTAACATCATCAATGGAGTAGCGATCGATGAGAAGCTCTTTACAAGCCTCCTATAATAACCAATGAAGAACAAAAAACTTTGAATGTCGATTAAAGTCATGGGTATAGGCTACCTCTTAACCACCTCAAATTTTTGTGGATCCACCTTTACCCTCTTGCTAGAAAAAACATACCTAAGGAGGGTCACAATATTATGCCAAAACACACTCATAGAAAATTTGCATACAACCATTAATTATTAATAGTATAGAATATAATTTAGAGGTAACTGACATTATCCTCCCCACTCTGACAATACTCTAAGATATCATCAATAAACACTATCACAAATAGATCCAAAAACTATCTGGACACTCGGTTCATAAGATCCATAAAAGTAGTCAGAGCATTAATTAATACAAATATCATAACCAAAATATCATATTGACCATATCAAGTTCAATTTGTTTTAATGATATTCATCTTTCTAATCTTTAACTGATGATAGCCCCAAGTGAAGATCAATCTTAAAGAAATATCTAGCACCCTAAAGCTAGTTAATGAGATCATCTATCCTTAAAAGAGGATACTTATTCTTCACGGTCACCTTATTCAACTACTTATGTATACACATCTGAATAGACCCATCTTTTATTCATATAAAAATCATAGGGGCACCCCAGGAATTAGGGGAAGCAATGGCGGAAGAATTTATTAAATTAAAACAAAGAAAAATAAGTGTCAAAGAGTATACATTGAAGTTCACCCAACTATCCCATTATGATCCAAAACTGGTGGGTAACACGAGAGCTCACATGAGAAAGTTTGCATCTGGGCTATCAGATGATTTGGTGTTGGAAGGCGAGAAAGAAATGCTAAATAAAGATATTGATTTCTCTAGGCTATTCATTCATATACAATAGGTTGAAGAGCAAAAGAAAAGGATGGCTGAGGGAAGGGAAAAAGAAAAGCAAGCTACGAGAGCTAAGTCCACGGATATGAATGATGCATAGAACCAACATAGTGATGGGTGTAATAAGTGATCAAAGAAAATTTTTTTGATAATGCTCAGTCTTCATCTAGCACCCAATGCCTAGACATCCAGTTGATCGGCGGTTTCAATACTTTTAGCCAAACAATAGATCGGGAGTGCAGGGTACTCAGCCCGAGGGAGTATAACCCAGTTATTTAGGAAATATCCTTATTGTGATATGTGCGATAAGATTTATCTGGGAAGATAAATCTATGCTAAGAATATATTTTATGATTATGGTTAGTCAGGTCATTTCAAGAAGCGCTATCCCACCATTAGTGGAAGTTTGGGGGTGCTAAGCCCTACATAAACTCCATAGCCCTACCCCCACCCAAGGGTACTACTTTAGCTACAGGAGGTGATCATAACTGGTTATATTCTTTATCTAATCTCCATGATGCAAAGTCTTTACGAGATATTTCTATGGGTATTTTACAAATTTTCTCCCATGATGTGTATGTGTTACTTGATCCCGGGTATACCTTGTCTTATGTGGTAGTTAGTTTTGGTTTTGAGAAAAATATATTCAAGAACCTTGCTCCATCTCCACTTCTATTAGTGGCTCTATTATGGCAGGAACGTGTATAGTAATTATGTTGTGTCTTTCTGTTATCATGATACTGTGGTGGATATTGTAGAGCTTGATATGATTGACTTTGATTCTATTTTATGAATAGATTGTCTCCAATCATGTTAATCCACATTAGACTGTAGAACCTAAAAGTCACTTTCTCCTTTCTAAATGAACTTGTAATAGAGTGGAAGGGTTCTCTTTAGCACCAAGGG
The DNA here is from genome assembly GCA_030864225.1 of Capsicum baccatum var. pendulum. Taxonomy (NCBI): domain Eukaryota; kingdom Viridiplantae; phylum Streptophyta; class Magnoliopsida; order Solanales; family Solanaceae; genus Capsicum; species Capsicum baccatum. Next base: position 48,042,107 of record CM061558.1, read on the forward strand.
GGAAGTTAATATCTTATCTCAGAGCCTATAAAGTTCGGGTCAAATATTCTAGTACTAAAATTCCTTCCCTCTAATCCATTATCTTAGTTAATGAATACCCAAAAGTGTTTCCTGATGATCTCCTTAGGATACCACCATATCAGGAGATAGATTTTGGCATTTATTTGTTGCCAGACACCCGTCTTATTTCTCTTCTACCATACAAATGGCTCCTACAAAATTGAAAGAGTTGAAACAACCATTAAAAGACCTTCTTGATAAAGGCTTTATTCATCCTAGTGTCTCCCCTGGGGTGCTCCTGTACACTTCGTACGTAAGAAAGACAACTTCCTCTGTACGACTAGAGATTACCATCAGCTAAACAAAGTTATAATAAAGAATAAATACCCTCATGATAAAATTGATGACCTCTTTGGCCAACTTTAGGGTGCCAAATATTTATTTAATATAGATATTCATTTAGGATGTCATCAGCTGCAGGTTAGGGAGGTTAATATTCCCAAAATAGCTTTTCAAATCTGATATGGCCACTATGAATTCTTAGTTATGTCCTTCAGACTGACTAATTCCCTTGTAACTTTTATAAACCTAATGAATAGGTGTTTCACCTATTTTTGGAACTATCCATAATAGTCTTTACTAATGATATCTTGATTTACTCAAAAAGTGAGGAGGATCATGCCAATCACCTTTGATTCATTGTTCAGGCCCTCAAAGATCATGAGTTATATGAAAAGTTTTCCAAATGTGAATTCTGGCTTAGAGATATTTCTTTCCTGGGGCACATTGTTTCAAGTGATGGAATTAAAGTTGACCCCCAAAAGTTTGAGGCAGTGAGAAAATGGCCCAAAACCACAAATTCAACCGACATTCAAAGCATTTTGGGTTTGAAAGGATACTATAGAAGAATTATAGAGAGTTTTACCTCCATAGATGCCCGACTTAGTATATTTACTCAGAAAAATGTTAAATTACTATGGTCAGAATATTATTAGAATAGCTTCAAGAAAGTGAAAGACAAGTTGACTACCATACCAGTTTTGACCCTTTCTCAGGGTACAAAAGGATTTGTTGTGTATTATGATATTTCCTAGTTGGGACATAGGTGCGTGATTATGCAGCATGGTAAGGTGGTGGATTAAATATCTAGACATGTATTAAAAGAATTATCCCACCCATGACATAGAATTACCGACAGCTGAAGGTGCATTAAAAGAATTATCCCACCCATGACATAGAATTACCGGCAGTAGTATTCAAACTAAAGCTTTGGTGGCATTATCTATATGGGTTGCATGTTGATATTTTTACTAATCAAAAAAGTTTGTAGTATGTTTTCACATGGAAAGAATTGAATCTCAAGAAGAGAAACTGGTTGGAGCTGTTGAAAGACTATGACATGAACTTACATTATCATCCGGGCAAGGCGAATGTGGTGGTCAATATTCAACTCTTATATTACAAGGATGGAGGAGTAATTGTTCAAGAGATAGGTAAATTCTCTATTTATGTAGAAGTTAAGGAGAAACAGGCTGAGGATCCTATTTTCACACAGATTAAGAAAGATGTTGGTCAACAAAAGGTAATGGTGTTTGATATTTGTGGTGATGCAATTTTTATTAATTAAAGTACGCTATGTGTACCGAATATAGATGGGTTATGAGAAAGAATTCTTGATGAAGCTCATACTTCAAGGTATTTTGTTCACCCCAGCTCTACCAAATTGTATCATGACCTTAAGGTTATTCACTAGTAGAATAAAAAGAAAATATTTGTTGCTAACTTTATGGGTAAGTGTTTGAATTATCAACTAGTAGAAGTTGAACTTTTGAGGCCATGTAACACTTCCCAAGAGATAGCTTTACCTATATAAAAGTGGGAGATGATTAATATTAATTTCATTACAGAGATCCTAAAGTCTTGGAACCAACATGATTCGATTTGGCAGATTGTAGACTAAATGAACAAGTCTGCTTATTTTATTCTTATGTGGATGAATTATTTTGGGGATGAATATGCAAAGTTATAAATTTGAGATATATATCATTTGTATGTTGCTCTAATGTCTATTATATCTGATCAAGGAATACAATTCCCTTTACAGTTTTGGCAGTCTTTCTAAAGGGGTTTAGGCACCCAAGTGAACCTGAGTACCGGTTTCCACCCTCAAATAGATAGGAAATAAGAACATACCATTTAGACATTAAAAGATATGTTCAGGGCCTACATGATAGAATCCAAGGGTAGTTGGATGGATCATTTTCCGTTGGTAGAATTTTCCCATAATAACAGCTACTATTCCAGTATCCAAATGGCTCCTTCTGAAGTACTTTATGGGAGGATGTATAGGTCTCTAATATGGTGGTATGAAGTTGGTGAAACCCTGTTATTTGATCCTGGGATTTTTTAACAGTCGGTGGAGAAGGTGAATATCATTAGGGAGTAACTTAATGAACCATATCAACCTATGCCTAAGTTGTGAATGTAATGTGTTCGATAAATTGTCTAAGACACTAAAAATCAAGTATTGTAGTTAAATAGTGAGACTATATGGATGGATGGATAGCATATTTTTATATACACTCCCTTTCAAGGATAAGACTTTGAGAACTATGTGTATCATGAAATGACCAAGTGAACGAATTACTCCATAATAGTAAGAAATCCCAAAATAGGTGTAAAACCGTACATGTCCTGTGGTTGTTGAAAGACAGTAGTGATTAAGTTAAGACAAGATAGTGGTAAATTTCCCTAAGTAATTTCTATTTGATATATGACAAGATTCCTATAGATGGCAAGTGGTTATCAAATAAGTTAGGACATGATAGTGTGAAGTTTCCCCAAATTACATTATATTCAAATATACAACAAGAGTTATATAGGTATGAAGTACTTCATAAAAGTCCTTGTTGAATAAGGTATAATTTAATAGTATGTCTACCCTAGGATAGTACATGATGGTGAACCGACATTGATGATCCTTGAATGTTTGAAGTGACCTTTTGGTGATTGTGATGATACATGAATTTTTGTAATGATGAATGAATGCTTGAAATGATGAATGAGTGATTATGTTTTACTTTTAGGTTATCGAGTCCTGGGGGTATTTATACCCGATAATAAAGTTATTGTCTGGAGACCGTGTCAATTTCATGATAATTCCAATCGAGCCCTCATTCTCAGAACTCAGTGAACTACAGAAAATCTTATTCTATGCCAGTTATAGAACTTAACAAATCTCAAAAATATCTGTTATATTGGTATTCTATATATCGCTAGTAATATAACCTTAGTGTTGTACTTAACTCAGATATTGTAGTATGCCAATGTTCAGTCCTGGCGTCAGTAATGACCGAGTAATCTATTTAAATTTTGTATCATCAATCAAATACTGTCATTCAGTGGTATTTCATCAAATACAGAACCATGTGAATTCAGTTCAACTAAGTCGAATCATTTAAGAACTATGATCAGTGTCAGATTCAACCCAGTTTGTGTTCTGCTGAAAGTTTAGTTCAGAGTCCTTCAGTTGGGAGTAGGAACTAGCACCGAGCGAGGAAAGTGATGGAGATTCCTCCCGTCAGAGAGAGAGAGAGGCCGGAGTCGGTAGTAGCAATCCCTAAACTCCAGAACTACATAGCCAACATAGGATATAGGACTCCTCGTCAGTAAAGGTTATCACTGTCTGAGACGTTGACTATTGTATTGCCTCAGGTCAGCTTCCTGTGAGGGTCATCCCGTCAGAGAGGCTTGACAAGAGAGTTAGTCTTTACCCGTGGCATGGTATTGATGCCCTTATAGCTGGGGTCATAGGTTGGACCCCACCAATGGTATGTTGGGGCAGGTCGGTTAAGTAACTACTTCCTACAGTTTCAGTTTCAAAATCAATCTTCAAAAACCAGGAATGTCAGATACAGTCATCTATCCTTTTGAGGAACTCAGATAGTACCATTGATTCAGGGACCATACCGATATATAGGCATGGTCACATATACAGTTGTTTGATATCATATTCAGAGAAAAGTCACCAGATAAGCTTGATTCACAGTCTCATATTCTATTGGGTATCCTTGTTGTCAGATTCTGATATAATCTGATTTCTTATCATTGATATCGTTTTTGAATATCATCCTTAGAAAGGTTGATCTCTAATCCCGTCAGTCAAAAGTAGTAAGCTCAAAATTTAGTCCTTGATGTAAGTGCATTTAGATTCTCAGTTATCAGTATCAGATGAGTCAATGATTGAGTATCTTAGTGTTAGTAGTGAGTTCTATTTGCAGTAAAGTGGTATTCGAGTTTTGGTTGTAATGATTGTGTTTATTGTCTGTGCGTTCACGTATGTTTTCTCGTGCGACATTTTCATGATTATTCAGTTTAGATATTATGCACGCATGAGCCTTTGCATTTATCCTTATCTCATCTACATACTCAGTATATTATTGAATTGATGCATATGCGCTATGGTGTTTTATTTTGCACCATAGGTTCAGAGGTACAGGATCTAGAGTATCCTTAGCAGTTCAACCCAGTCAGCAGTAGTAGCAGTGTGTCCTCTTCTTTTGAAGATGAAATCTCAGTTGATTATTATTGCATCAGATTCTATTTATATTTATATCAGTTGATGGATTTAGTTGGGGACCTGTCCCGTCAACTCCATAGTTCATATAGTTAGAGGCTTTTCAATTGGATGTGTTGGAATTTAGTTTTAAGTTTTGAGTATGTATAGATATGTTGAACCTTATGGCTTGTTTCTGCATTTATTTCAAATTTTATATAGTGTACAGGTATAGATATCAGTAAAGGGTTAGCTTATGGTCCTTCAGGGTCATAAGCACCGTGTGACATCCTGGGATGGGATCATGAATCTTTACACTAGTTCTAAATGTTCTTCAATATTTATGAACTCATATTTGTATTTATTAGTTGAAATAGAGAATGACCATGATTCCATTTTGTTATGCTCTTTTCCACTTTTCTTTGAATTTTATGAATGGTGTGCGGATTACTAGATAGAAAAGGGCACTCGAGCCTACATGTTTTTTGGATGCTCGTCATGTACAGGGCCTCAATTTGGGTCATGACAACAAAATAGAAACAAACTTCCTCATTCTATCCCTTATACTAGACACTAACTCTGGATCATAGGGAGAAAATTGATTAAATTTAAATCATACTCCTTCACACTCATCTTACCATACTTCATATTTACAAACTCTTCTATATTTGCTTCCCCCAACTTTTGGGAAAAAAATGATCAGGGTAGGCACAAGAGAACTTGTCCCATATACATGGCCCAACATCATCAACTATTAATTTCTCCCATTCTTCATGCCACTGATATGTAGAAAACTCCACACCATTAAAATTGGAAGTATGCATCACCTTGAAAATTTTCTCTGACTCATCAAGAAATCCTTGAGGATCTTTCTAAACCTTACAGCCTATAAAGGCATGGGGATTTCACCTCATAAACTGGACAAGTTGAGTAATCTTCAAATAAGGAGGAGAAAAACCACCCTAAACTGACTAGTGAGACTAAGAGGTCACCAACTGAGTCAACAAATGAATAGAATGACTAAACTATTCATTCGATATTTCTCCTTGAGGTAGATGAGCATGAGTGTCAAAAATAAGAAAGGACTAGTGGGGACCGGTGGAAACCCAGGCGGAGCACTAAAATTCAAAGCGAGGACCCTAGATTGAGTCTGTACTTCATAAATGGGGAGAGTCCCATCGACATTGCCCTCAGGTGGATTAGAGGTTCCAATAACATCCTAAAAAAATAGATCTTCAAGGAGGAATGATCTAAAACATGAGCAGACCATGAGTTAGAGAAATTCTATAACCCCAGACACTATATCCCAAAATAAAACATAAGAGAGGGAAACACTCCTAAATATCATATAGCCTCCCCCTTAAAAGTTTGGAACGCTACACACCTATAAAAAGGGAATCTACTAAACATATCTAGTGGACTCCCAGTGAACCTAAACCTATGCTCTGATACCAAGCTTGTTAGGAGCAGACCTCAAACCTAGTCTTGACGAGTATCTCAAGTACACTATGGGCTGGAGACCATCCCCATAGCATATCCATTCTAAAAATAACAAAATAGCAACAAAGAGGAAGACATCCAGAGAATAAAGATAAAATAGGTAATGTAACTCAAAATAATCTGTAAGAGTCAACACCATCATCTAACCCATATATTTCCATAAAAGCCTCTAAACCAATTCGAATTTCAAACTAGGCCAGGATATGCCCTGACCATGATAGTGATAATGATAAATATAATGTTAACATGAACTCTTAAATTCTGAAATATAAAAATACACTGATGGAATGTCCAAGCTTTCAAAAGATGGATGCTCACCACTTCACCGCCAACTCAATAGACTACTGTACAATTTAACACTGCCTAAACTGATAGAAAAAACCCTTAGGACCCTATATCATGAAAAAATATAGCGTTCGAGGATGTTTATTGGGCTGAGTGCTAGTATGTAACTCATGAAAGGGCTAAAATAATTCTATTTCTAAATCAAATCCAAACTCAATGTACATGTTCACATACTTTGATAAGTATATATATAAAATGCTGGGATATGGAACAAGGTTTAGCATGAGGTTTAAAATCATTAATCTATATTATGTAGCTCTGACCGTCCTAAGGGCACCCTTGGGCTCTATGGGTTTAGCTCCCCCAACTGAAATGCGCTATCACATGTTAGCCACATGAACCAGAGAAATCAAAGGAAGGGATAGAGAATCCATGACCCCAACCATTCCATATGTATATATATATAATGTGTGAACTATGGATAAGGACACTATGGCCCCGACGCCGACAAACATGGTTTCCATTATCGATCTCCCTGGGATATCCACATTCAATGAAGAGATACACAACCTCATTTAATCCCAAATAAAAACATTAACATATATTCAATCCATTTAACCAAAGAGTCATCCATTTAGGAATTTACCAAATTGTATCTCCACACTAACTAATTATACTTACAAGACAATTCCATTATGCTAAACCAAAAAAATTAGCCATAAGACATAAAAGTTACAATTTAAGATCAATCCATGGATACCAAGCATTTTCAAAACCATATTTATCTATTTAACCCTTAATGCAATGCAATAGTTTAGTGAAGTATGCAAACAATGTAATTGTCCACATTTAAAAAACCAATTGTGCAAGTGGATTGAGATTAATACCAATTTCAATCCAAAAACTATAATTTTTGGGGAATCCAAGACCCCCATCCCATCCACCATTCTCATGCATATATTAAGACAAAAAACAATAAAATAAAGCATGAATAACAATAGCTAAACCATATGAAAACCAACCAAGTCCAAACCATTCAAAACCCTTAAACCATCATTCAAGACATAATAATTTAATTCACATAAACCATGATTAAACACATGTGTTTCATAAAATAAGTTTTAGAGAAGTGCTATATGCCTAAAAACACCAAGAATTTGTAGAAGAAACTATATTTTGAACCCTAGATAACCAACCTTAGAAACCCTATCTTTGTTCTTGACTTGGGAATTTAGAGAAAAAATTATGTTTTTGATTTGTGTAATGAAAGATAATAAGGTCCCTAAGCGTATTTAGGTAGTGGAAATTTACTGGAATAAGAGAAAAAAAACCATTTTCCCTAAAATATAAATGGATGGGAAATTAACTCCCAATTGCTACGGGTCAGGTAATGAATCATGGTCAGTGGTCACAAGTTGTGACAACGACTTATAGTCTGGGTAGTGACTCATGGACATCTTAATAGTTTTATCTCGAGTCATACCCTATAACTCATTGCCTCACCCTATGACTCGGGGATTCTAGTCATTACCTAGACAACAATATTAGACAATCTTACTATTAACATCACGAGTTCATTATTGATAACACTCTCCTATACAGTTAAAATTTGAAGAGAGCGGTCATTTTTAGTAGCTCAACTTATGTTAAGGTTGAATCCATGAGGACATAGTCTAATCTCTAAAACCTATAGGTGTCAATTACATCAAACAGTATGCTCGTAGGGAAAAATATAAATCATATGATTTAAAAATAGGGGGGTTGTTTGGAACATATTTCTATTAAAGTTTATTAATGTTAAGAAACTAATGGTAAAAATTGAGATTGACAATCCAATGAAAGACAAACCTATGGATATGTCTACTTTAGGGAAAACTATGCATGGGTGCATGATGATTTAGTGCAAAATGTAGTTATTAACAATATCGTAGTATAGTTTGGAGGTCCTTGAGGGTAATTTCTTAATAAGAACTCAAGGATCTCACTCTTGGAACCTTTTGTGTACCTAACAAGTGTACCTAATCAAACCACCTAATACCTCAATCATGAATCCTTATTTCTAGTAAAATACCCATGATATGGGTGACTCTCTACTCACCCTCATTTATAAGAGAGTGAAAAGATAGAAAAACACATTTCCAATTGTTTACTATTTCCTTGTCACCGAATTCCCTCTTGGAAGGATGATAAGGGTTCCAAGAGTTCTCCCATATCCATCTTTCAAGAAAGATGTGTGCTTTTATAAATTTAAGGTTTTCACTCTCAAGTCCTTTTTGGGCATTTGGGGTTCTCACCCACAAATCCCAAATAATTAATCCAAGCAATAGTAAAACCCATTATCAATAAACTAGAATCCATAATGATTCATCACAACCCACAAATAATTACACCTTAATTCAACATAATCCCATGGAAAGAGAGTCTAGCTAGTCATAAAGTTAAAGAGAAGAGAAATACCAAATGATTCATTCATAGAATCCTCGACAATGGACAATAATAAGAGTCTTCACTTTACAGTTTAATTTAACCAAATTCTTATTTAAATTCAAGTAAAAAAGCTTCCCCTATTTCTATGATTCATCAAGTCTCCTATTTTCAATTTCCAAGTTCAATGATTCTAAAAGAGAAAAGATTTGTGCCTTATAAAGGAGTTAGGTACAACTATGCCAATTCATAAAATTACCCTTCGGAAAAATCCCACAAAGCCGTGACCACATCAGTGTGTTTGTGATTGTAGCTACAATGACAATGATAGGGTCACTGCGATCACAGTCAGACTGTGATCAAAGACCTCAGATCGAAATTGCGGTAATTGAGATTGATTTCTTCTTCAGGTCTTCTAGCTACACTTTTTTCTCCTTTTCAGCTTAAATCCACATCTTTCATTCTCATAACTTGTATGCCTGCAAAATGTAGAAATTAGTGCATTTAATCACAAATTTGTCTCATTCATATATTCAAACTGGGGTAGTTTACATGAATTTTGAGTGAAAAATAGTGGTACACCCAAACTTAAATCTTTGCTTGTCCTTAAGCAACACGACCTGTTACAGTGAGATAACTAAAATTTTAGCCTATTTTATAAAAACCAATTATCACAATGACTTCAAGTATGGTCACTACCACAAATTTCTCTCCAAACTCCTCAACATAAAATACAATTCAAAGATGCAAAGGGCTTTAAAGAGAAATAATTTAACAATTGCTCATACTCTGAAAGTGACTCTTTATTGAAATAAACTCTACTATACTCCTTTTATCTCATTATTTGGAAGATGACAATGTCGCCCACCCCAAGTTTTTAACATGCCGTCTTATAAGAAGGAAAATCCCACACATATCGAATTATCAAATAACTAACAAGGGATTCAAGTGAGAAACTCTCTCTCACACAAATATCATTAATGCTAAAAAGTACCATGCCATAGGTTTACCCTTATTTTCAATCGCCACTATAATGAATACACTTGGTTGGAGATCTGAAAGACATTTTTTAGCATGTAATATAGGTTCGGGGAAGGTTAGGATATACCCTACTTGAACATCTACATCACTCTATTCCGTCCAACTTTGGACCATGAACCACTTCTTTTGTTTTCACTCTTTTCACATGTGCCTACATTTGTTACCTTAATTCATACTTCTTTTTGAATGCATTTTCTTTTCATCTCTTTTCCTTGTACACTTCATAATTTTCTTTGTTTTGATAGGTATTTTTTTTCTATTCATTTATTTATTCTCAATATTTAGCTCTTAGGAACCTACTTACAATTTGGTGGCCCAAAGTTACCTTTTTCAATCTTTACCTTCAAAGGAGGGTAGGGTTCAAAAAAGGAAAAAAAATCAAATGGCTCACATCTTGCACAGTGTTTGCCAAAGAAAGGTACAAATTCTCATAGTGGGTGAATTGGGATAACATCTATGCAAGGGTAGGGTTTTTAGGTTAGAGTGGACCTCTAAGTTCACAACGGTAGCTTAGGATCATCTCACCAAATAAGTATAGTCAAAATTAGCCTTGAGAGACTAATGGGGAAGTTCTATATGGTACAAGTATAGATGAGATTTATAAAAATAAGCTCACCGTAAAAGGCGTGCAAACTCGAAAAGGGGCTTAATTTTACCTCCATCTAGAGACAAAAATAGAGCATCTACAAATTTTTACTAGACAAATTTTGGAGTCTTAAAAAGAGAAAAAGTATTGTTGCAAGGTCATTCACATTTGTGCTCTCATTTTTAAAAATATTTTTGTTAGAGGGGGGTGTTTTCTTTACATTTGCACCATGCACAATTTTTATTTTTTTGGCACCAAAACAAGCCGATGCCTTATATTTTGTCTTTTGTATAGGCAAAAAATATGGCTACTCAGACTTTTCCATAGGTATAAGTTCAATCCCAAATTAATATGCCATGGGTACTCAGACTTCCCTTGAATTTATATCTCCAAAATGCTACAAGTACTCATACTTTTCCTGCATCTATCGCTAAAAAACAAACCAAATCATGATGATTTTCCCTTAAGAATGTTGTCACTCAATCCATTTTTTGGAAAGGCTTGTAGGATATCAAGTTTAACTTTATTTCCAACACCCCTTACTAAAAGACTTGAAGTGTCCTCACTGCAATAGACAAAATAAGCACAAGTGTTAAAAGGGACTCCTATAGGAAACAACATTTCTTTTCTGCGGATGCCATGATCCTGGGTAGATGTACTATGATTGCATCCCATGACTACAATCACGGTAACTGAGACTGATTTCCTCTATTTTTTGCTTTGTTCTTAGCACTACAGCCATTTCCTGCTCTATTTTCCCCTATTTTCCTAAACTGCTTGCTTTTGTAAAAACACCTACAAAATATAAAAAATGCCATATATAAATGGTGGGTTGTATCCCGCTAAGAACCTAATTCAAAGTTACGGCTTGAATCTTCTTTATCTCTAAGTAGGGTTCTGATGATAGGCGATATTACACGCCTATGGTACTATATTTTGCCCATATTTTTGCCTAGTTTTGAGAACAAATTATATATTTCATGTACTTTTAGTCCTTTTTCCTGTAAGTGAGCTAACGAACATGATTAGCAAAGTTTCAGGTATAAATGATGCAGAATTCAGCATTTTATGGATAACTTGACACCAAAGAAAGCTTCACGAAGGAAGAAAAGGAAGCTTGGACGCCTAAGGACCAAAAGTGATGCATGGAAAATCTGTCCCGGGCTAAAACAACATTTCTGAAGACTTTGGGGATTAGCAGTAACTTATTTGTATTAGGATAATGATACATTAACCTAGTACAATTGGGTTAAGTATTTCATTAGCTTATTAGGATTAGGATAATGATACATTAACCTAGTACAATTGGGTTAAGTATTTCATTAGCTTAGTAGGATTTGGTTAAGTATTTCATTAGCTTAGTAGGAATAGGATATCCTATCTTGCTAGAGATTTTTATAAATCTTCCTACATTCATTCTTCTCTTATTCCTCTACAACAATACTTATTCTAGTTCTAAACAATTATTCTTCCATTAATTCTATTTTTCTTCTATTCATCTATTCTTAATTTCCGCAACAAGAGAATCGTTACTTTGCTAAGGAATTCACGCCTAAAACGCCTACCACTCTTGTGATACACGAAATCTATCATTATTGTGGTATAATAACAATGTCAATTGTGATTTCCTTTGCACTCATAGGTAACTAAACTTCTCTATTGGGGTTATGGAAGCCGAATGAGATACTATCTATTGCTATGAGTTTGTGAGTTCGTGAAACGTATGCTACTTATATCATTATTCTCTTCATCTTAAACTAAATTCTTTGTGGTTGCAAACACAAGAATACGCCAGTATAACATTTAACTTGTTCGAAAGAAAGTTTATTTGTCTGGAAAAGAGATAATGTCAAGGTAGTAGGGTCCCATCCCTTATTAAAAAGTTAGTGCCGTAACTGGATTAACCTCTTGGAGAATTCGTACCGTTAGACACGCTTTAAGCTCAAAAGAGTTAAAGTCAAATAATCCTCGAATAGGTCGAAAGACGCCTGGATTTACCATCGAATACAATCCTCTATAAGCACATGCATGTCTGAATTCAACACACTCATAGCCAATAGAAACGTATAACTCAGAAGGTGGACATAACCCCAACTCCTCAATTCTCATTGTTTACAACTTACTAAACATTCCTTCTTTTTACTTTGCTATTTTCAGCTTTTACTTTAATACTTTGTTTACATTACTTGCACGACAAGACTCCCCCTTTTTTTATGAGACTTGCACTAAAAGTGTAGTTCTAGTTGCTTACTTGTTGACCAAGCTATTCCCTGAGGGATCGACACCAAACCCAGGTTGGGTTCTATATTTACTAACGACCGCTTTACACTCCTAAGAGAGCTATAGATTGAGCGTTATCAAAAATTGGCGCCGTTGCCGGGGAATACAAGTGTCAATTAAGTTCGTGATAATTACTAGACCCTTTGGTCAAAGATTCTCGTACTTTTACTTTTAGTTGTTATTTTTTTTTATTGTAGGTTTTTATTCACTGCATGCCTCATACTCGAAGTTCTGGTCAACCGTTATTACCTATCAATCCTGAACCACAACAAATTGGTAGAATGGAGGCACAAACGGACATCGAAAGAATGGCTGCTCAACAAGACCATTTCAGATTAGCTGCTCTTGCTGCTGCCCAAGTACACCAACAAAACATTGATAACCCTGGGTGAGCAACAAATCCTAACGATGAGGATTTAGGTGATGACGAGTTACTAAACCCAAGGCGTGATGTTGAAATCATAACACCTGCCAATAGAAGAAGTCGACAAGCTCGGTTTAGGTATGATCGCCAACCCATGCAACCAGCTTTCGACAACGATCATGATGATCTTGATGGAGCCAGAGCCACAAGAGTTGTAATTCCTCCACCATTAGCGCCCGGAGCCAAGTTCAACATCACAAGAACCATGATTCAGTTATTGCAACTCAAGGGATTATTTGGTGGACTAGCAGGCGATGATCCAAATATGCATCTCATCAACTTTATTTCTATATGCAAGTCGTTTGACAATCCTGGTGTTGGTCAGAATGCAATTCGATTACGTCTATTTCCATTGTCTCTGTTTGTGGAGGAAACTCTATGGTTGAATGGGCTGACTCCTGATTCTATTACAAATTGGAGGCAATTGAGAAACACTTTCCTTGAAAGATTCTTTCCGCCATCCAAAAGAGCACAATTAAGAGATGAAATCAGCAACTTTCGTCAGCTTCCAACTGAAGCCCTTCATGAAACAAGGGAGAGGTTCAAGACAAAGCTAGCGAAATGCCCAAACAATCATATGACTAATATTCACCTAATGGAGATATTATACAGAGCCTTGAATTCAGTAACTAAACCAGTGATGGATAATGCTGCTGGAGGATCATTTATGGACCTCACCTTTGGTCAAGAAAGCAATATGCTAGATCGTATGATGAAACAAAGTAGATCTTGGCATACCAGGGATTATGAGGTAGCAAGCCCCACTTTATCTATTGGCATGACTGCAGACCAAAGAAAAAGAGAAGAAGAACGTGACCAAGATATGGCGCACATGAAAACACAAATGGATCTCCTTACAAAGCATTTATTATCAGGGAAGACCTAAAAAGTTAAAGTCATTGCGTCGAAAGGAAGAGACGAATCTGATTCGGAAGAGGAGGCCAACTACTTGAACAATCAGGGGGGTTTCCGTGGGAATACCCAAGGAAACCAAGGTCGTAACTATTATGATAAATCCGGAAACAAGGACCAAGGTAGTTGGAATAACAAGAATGAAAAGAGTGGTTTGTACGTTCCCCCTGGAAGACGTGACGCCACCACATCTAGTTCTGGAAGTATGGAAGACATGATAGCTAAAATGTAGAAAGGAGTGGAAGCAACGAGCGATGGAGTAACGGAGGTAGTCAATGATTTATCCTCTATGAAACAATTAGTTGATTCTCATTCCACTTCAATCAAGGAAATAGAGTAGCAATTGAGCCAACTTTCAGTAGTACTCAATCAAAGAAAGGCTGGCACTTTACCTAGCGATACTGTGCAAAACCCAAGGAATGGTGGGTCATGCATGGCCATTACTACCCGAAGTGGTAAGGTGCTGAAACTTCAGCAAAAGGAAAGCAAGTGGTTGACGAAGTAGTGGACATTGACGAAAAAACGAAAGGAGAAGATGCCGCAGCAGCTGATCCTGTCTTCCATGATGTCAACCCCAACGATGTACAACCTGAAAAACCTGAAAAAAGGAAGCAAGAGGAGAAGAAAGTTATGGAGAGAAAAATTCCATACCCACCACTACCTTTTCACCAAATATTTAAGAAGGTGGCGGATGACATAAAGTTCAGCAAATTCATGACTATGTTAAAACTGCTGACAATTAATGTTCCATTGGTGGAGGCACTTGAACAAATGCCTGGGTATGCGAAGTTTATGAAGGATCTTTTGACAAAGAAGTGGGTAGCAAGTTATGAGTTGAAAGATGATGTTCATCACTGCAGCGCAATCGCTACCCGATCGATAGTTCAGAAGAAAGTCGACCCCAGAGCTTTCACTATTCCTTGCACCGTTGGATCTTTGAATTTGGCCAAAGCATTATGTGATTTAGGAGACAGCATCAATTTGATGCCATTATCTATCTATAAGAAGTTGAGGTTCGGTGATCGTACTCCAACCAATATGCGGCTCATCATGGCGGATAGGTCAGTAAAACGACCTGTTGGTATTCTGTGTGATGTATTGGTAAAGGTTTCTTCATTCATCTTTTCAGCAGACTTTGTTATATTGGATTGTGAGATAGACTCAGAAGTTACCATAATCTTGGGGCGCCCTTTCCTTGCTACAGGAAGTGTGCTCATTGATTTGAGAGCCAATGAGCTTTCATTCCGAATAAATGACGAAGTAGTTCGCTTTGATGTTTGAAAATCAATGAAGCAACCCAAAGATCTGAGTGTATTTTCGGTGGCTGATGTTTTATTTGATGATGAGAAAGAAGTACTTGAACAAGAGCAAATTATTGATGACCCATTAGCGGTTGTGCTCATGAATGGACAAAGTAAAGATGCTGAAAATTGTGAAGAAGCTATTTGTGCTCTATCAGGATTAGGGACGTATCGCTATACTCCCAAAACGCTGGACCTTGATCTCAAGAATCGACCCACACCACCAGCTAAGACATTTATTGAAGAGCCACCCACGTTAGAATTGAAGGAGCTGCCAAGTCATTTAAAGTATGCATTCTTAGGAAGTGGAAACACACTTCTAGTCATTGTTGCGGCAGATTTGGGTAAGCAATTAGTTGCAGCTCTCATTGCTATTCTACGTAAGTATATTAGAGCCATTGGATGGACCACTACGGATATTATTTGTATTCCACCTGGGATTTGCACACATAAGATTTTGCTTGAAGAAAATTGCACACACACCATTGAGCATCAAAGGCGTCTAAACCCACCTATGCAAGAAGTGGTGAAGAAAGAAATTATCAAGTGGTTAGACACAGAAATTGTATATCCAATATCTGATAGTACATGGGTAAGCTCGGTACAATGTGTTCCCAAGAAAGGAGGCATGAAGGTGGTCGCGAATGCGAAAAACAAGCTTATTCCACTCAGACCAATCACTGGATAGAGAGTTTGCATGGACTACCGAAAGCGGAATTCTTGGACACTCAAAGATCACTTCCCAATTCCATTTATAGACCAAATGCTAGATCGATTAGCTGGGAAAGGATGGTTTTGTTTCTTAGATGGATATTCCAGCTATAATCAGATTTGCATTTCCCCCGATGACCAAGAGAAGACGACGTTTACATGCCCATATGGTACGTTTGCTTTCAAACGTTTGCCATTCGAGTTATGTAACGCACCAGCCACCTTTCAACATTGTATGATGTCTATTTTTTTTGATATGGTTGAAGACACTTTGGATATATTTATGGATGGCTTTTCAGTTGTTGGTGAGTCTTTTGAAGCATGCTTGGCAAACCTAAGCATGGCATTGTAAAGATATGTAGAATTCAACCTAGTGCTGAATTGGGAGAAGTGCCACTTCATGGTAAAAGAAGGAATCGTTCTTGGGCAAAAAATCTCCGAAAGAGGAATTGAGGTTGATCAAGCAAAAATCAAAGTCATTGAGAAGCTACCGCCTCCAATTTCGGTGAAGGGAGTCCGTAGTTTTCTCGGCCATGCAGGTTTCTATCGTCGGTTCATCAAAGATTTCTCCAAAATTGCTAGTCCATTGTGCAAACTATTGGATAAAAATGCAAAATTTAACTTCAATAAAGATTGCTTGAGGGCATTCGAATGCCTCAAAGGAAAACTCATTGAAGCCCCTATCATGGTAGCACAAGATTGGTCTCTCCCATTCGAAGTCATGTGTGATGCTAGTGGTGTAGCCGTTGGTGCTGTGCTTGGTCAGAGAAAGGGGAAGCTATTTCATCCTATCTATTATGTGAGTAAGGTCCTAAATGAAGCCCAAAGGAACTACACAGTTACTGAACAAGAGCTCCTAGCGGTTGTGTATGTGTTTGAGAAGTTTCGTGCCTATCTATTGGGTACTAAGGTGATCATTCATACAGACCATGCAACTCTTAGGTATCTAATAAAAAAGAAGGATGCAAAATCAAGATTAATTTGATGGGTATTGCTGCTGCAAGATTTTGATTTTGAGGTCAAAGATAGAAGAGGTTGCGAGAACCAAGTGGCTGATCATCTATCTAGACTCGAAAATGAGTATGTGGCGCAACCCAAAATCGAGATTGATGATGCTTTCCCTGACTAGGAGATCTTGGTGACGACAATGGAAAGATTACCATGGTATGCCGACTTTGCAAATTTTGTGGTGAGTAATGTGATAACTGCAAATTTATCATACCATCAAAAGAGGAAGTTCATGCATGACGTACAACACTACTATTAGGATGAGCCATACTTGTTTCGACGATGCGCGGATGGTATTATTCGATGATGTATATCCCATGTAGAGGTTCCCACTATATTGGAAGCATGCCACAGTTCCCAAGTTGGAGGACATCATACAGGTAATCGGACAACAAGAAAGGTATTAGAAAGTGGATATTATTGGCCTTCGATATTTAGAGATTCCTACGACTATGTTAGAAGGTGCGACCAAAGCCAGCGACAAGGCTCTATTTCAAAACACCATGAGATGTCCATGTCGAAAATTCTTGAGGTAGAGATCTTTGATGTATGGGGTATTGATTTTATGGGTCCATTCGTGAATTCGTTTGGAATGAAGTATATCCTAGTTGCTTTAGATTATGTCTCGAAATGGGTTGAAGCTGTAGCATTGGCCGACAATGAAGGAAAGCGTGTTGTAGCATTCTTAAAGAGGAATATCTTCTCTCGCTTTGGAGTACCACGTACTATCATAAGTGATAGAGGATCTCACTTTTGCAACAAGCTATTCAAGTCCGTGTTGGCCAAATACGGTGTCAAGTAACATAAGGTAGCCACGCCTTATCATCCACAAACTAGTGGATAGGTAGAGGTTTCCAATCGCGAGATCAAGCAAATCCTTGCGAAGACGGTAAATTCTAATAGGGAGGATTGGTCTAGGAAGCTGGATGATGCACTATGGGCGTATAGGACTGCATTCAAAACACACATCGGCATGTCCCCTTATCAACTAGTTTATGGAAGGCTTGTCATTTACCCATTGAGCTCGAACATAAGGCATTATGGGCGTTGAATCAATTGAATTTTAATTTGGATGATGCGATTAAACTGAGGTTGGAGCATCTGAACGAATTGGATGAATTCCATCTCCATGCATATGAAAGATCAGACCTATACAAGGAGCGGATGAAAAAGTATCATGATCAGCGGATTGTTCAACGAAACTTTCAAAAGAATGATATGGTACTCCTTTTAAATTCCAGATTGAAGTTATTCCCAGGTAAGTTAAAATCCACGTGGTCTGGTCCATACAAAGTTATCCAAGTCTACTCGTCTGGAGTAGTTGAATTGGAAGACAATAATGGTGTTGTCTTCAAAGTGAATGGCCAGCGTATTAAACCTTATATCGGTCCTCTTGACTCAATGAATTATACGGCCATCACTTATCTCGACGAAGTTTAAGTACTCGAGGTAACTATGTCGTGCCACGACAATAAATAAGGCGCTAGAGGGAGGCAACCCATCGTTTATCATTTATCGTTTATCGTTTATCGTTTATCGTTTATCATATTTTGTTTTTTTTTTGTGTTTTGTTTTTGATAAATGAAAATCCAAAAATAAGAGTCATGCCACGACTAAAACTAAGGCGCTTGGTGGGAGGCAACCCATCGTACTAATCGTTTTCATTAGGTTTGAGCAAATGTAGGTGCAAGAGGTATTCAACGAGAAGATTGGTTTCAAATGATGATTTAGACGTATTGCATGGTAAAGGTGGTAAGTTAGGAATAAAGATGCATAAGTCTATGGATTGAGCATTGCTCATGACAAAATAGTCATCGAGCAAGGTTAGTCCTAGGTAAAACTAGGCCACGAACAAGGCAAAGCCTAAACTATAGCCTAAGGTCTCGGAATCTAGTGTGCAAAGGCATAGGCGCCGCCCATGCTCAAGTATGCTATAGCATAGGCACCGCCTATGCTAAATCATTTGGTCTCAGAATCTCATATGCCATGCTAAAGGCACCGCCTATGGTCACTAAAGGCATTGAACTAGGCACCGCCTATGCTAGCAAATGCTTTGCATTAGGCGCTGCCTATACCATGCATAGGAAAAGCTAAAGGCACCACCTATGGTCACTTTTTGTCTCCAAAACTGATTTTAAATGGGTCAAAACCCGACCCATTCTTTTCCTATATAAAGGGGACTTAGTCTTGAAACATAAACACATTGGAAACTTGACCTAGGCACCGCACATACCCTCCAAATCATCTCAAGATTTTTCTTTTTGCTCTCCCACTTCACAAGAACATCTCCAAAGGCTTCAATCACATAAGTACTCTCTTGTTCTTCATATATTTATCGTAAGTACTACGTTGCTATGTCTATTATGAATTGCTACATCTTGAAGAAATATTGGTGATGTTAACGTGTTTGAATTGTTGATACAAAACCATGTGAGTGAACATATACGTTAGGATGATCTCAACTAGTTTTTGACTTGAATTTGATTTTGATTTTGATTGCATTGTTATACTACTTGCGGAATTGCTATAGTTATGAACATTGCATAATCTTGTCACTTGAATACCTCCATGTTAGAAGATCCCGTTCATTGGGATAAGACTTATAGTTGCCTACCTACATAGGAGGTTGTGATTATTGATAGAAACTATACCATGATGTAATCCCTATGTAAAAGTCTTGTTAGACCTAACATGAAAGTATTGCAAAGGTTGCAAGAAGTGATACATCTCTGATTTTCTTGTCGGAATATAACGCCTAAACGTATGTTGATGAAGTCTAAGTAATCGACCACTTTCACTTCACTAATTTGTATCAACAACCTAAGTGTGGGGTGGTACCCATACTGCTTGTGTATAGATTGTATATATCGAGATGATGCTAATAGGAACATTGTTTAAATATCAGGTACAATGGAACCAAAAGCAAGACAAGACAAGGCTACCACTTCCCAAAAGAGCAAGAAAAGAAGTCGTAAGGAGCAAGACGAATCATCCTCAATGCAATTACCATGCCGGATGTTTTGAATAAAATGGGTTCTTGAGGAGGAAACCAAAGAATGGTATAGGAACAGCAAGGAAATAAAATATGTTCATGTCGACTTGATAAACAAGGACAACCTAGCGAAGAAGGAGCCGCGTATGTTGGCAAAGATCATGGCATTAAATCTTGATTTCATCTTCCGTAACATAGGAGAATGTAATCTTGATTTAACAAGGGAATTTTATGCCAACCGGTCACCGAAAACCACAGGCAGCGAAGTCAAGATTCGTGGCCAAGTTTTACAACTCAATGCGGATTGGATCAACTCCTTTCTTGGTTTGCCTTCAGTTGATCTAACACCATTCAAAGACCTGTACAGCAGACCTCCTTATAGATCAATTCGACACACACTTTGTGGAAGTAGATCCATGGCAAGGTGGAGTAGACATAAAGACACCATACGACACAACACCTTCCCCTATGCTCCATTGAATAGGGAAGCAAGAATCTGGTTGCGTAATGTCAACTCATGCCTTATTCCTGGGACCCAGTACACCAAAATAACAAGAGATAGAGTGTGTTTAGTCTATTCATTGATAACGAATGTCCCTATCAACATTGGGCCAATCATTTGCTCTACAATGCGGAAGGCCACACTACACAAGCGGTCCCACTTGACTTTTGGCAATCTGTTGACAGCAATCTTGCGGAAGGAGGATATCGAAGAGGAACTAGCTGATCACAAACTCCTACATAACCCGAAGAAGGTTGACCTCAGAAAGGTCAAAGATGCTGAAACAACACATGGCGTCAACCTTACTACTACGGAGAGACATGCTCGAGATGAGAGTTTCTTCCATTATCTCTATGGCATGACACGGTTCACAATGATGAGCGGAGGTCATGTTCCAACTGCTGCAGAGCTCCAACAGCTGGACCATGACTATCCAATGAATATGCATGCAATGGAGATGTGTGGAGTTGGTACATACTTTGAGGAACCGCTAGATGATGATGTGCCGACCGATGATGATCGGCGCATGCCAGACTCTGACGTGGAGGAGAATTCTGATGACGACGACTCCTATGATGATTCCGACGAAGGAGGTATAACCCTCGACATTGAGGAGGAGTCCGACTGACCAGGTTCTTCGTATTTATTTTTCACTGAGGGCAGTGTCCCGTTTAAGTGTGGGGTGGTGGTATTGCATGGCTATACTTCTCTATTCGCATCTATGTTTGTTTACTTTGTTTTTTGTTTACTTTGTATTATTTTGTGTTTCGTTTTTTTTAGTAGTTAAGTTTTTTTAGTAGAAAATTATTTTTTACTTAGCTTCTCATGAAATGATTCTAATATGCAGCATGAGATTATAACAAGAGTATGTGCTAAAATAATGACTATTGAGACGTTTAGGCTCTAATTGTGACTCACTATGTGATATTGTGTGGTTCAATTCCTTCATCTGTTGGGGCAAGAGTCTATACTACTCCCAATAAAGTCGACCATGTGCCTTGTGTGTGTAAGATAATAGTATATTCTATGTTTGTGGCTGATGCTAGAACTTGCCTGGTATGTGTGCAAAGCGAAAATATAGAATGCAAGTTTAGGAGATGATATAGGCATTTTTTTGGCAACCTATTATTATTTACCTTCATTCTTACCTACCCATGGACATAATCCTAGTTAACCCCTTTTGAGCCTTTAGCCTATTTTCTTTGACAACCTCATATGTAAGCCTAATCCATTTTTTTCAAGACCACAATTTGATCCAAATTCCTAAGTGCTTTAAAGTGTAAAGTCATGTGACAAAATAAGAGGAAGTTAGGTAAGTATGATGCTTTAGAATGCATTGGTGCTTGAAGTTGTTATGAAAAAGAAGTGCGATCATAAGAGGTATGTTATGAAAAGATAAAGGAAAGAAAAACTAAAAAGTTAGTTATGTTCAAAATTGAAAAACAAAAGAGGAGAAAAAAGGTGGTAGAATAAAAGAACATAGAAAGGTTGTTTGAAAGAAAAGTGTTAATGATACAACGTGATGTATTAAAGCGCTTAGGAATATAGTCACTACTTCTGGCCAAAATAGTCCTATCCGTCCCTTAGCCTACATTACAACCATCAAAACACCTATTTGATCCTAAGCTTAGTATTCTGACATTTAGTGGAGCATTACACTAAGGGCAAGCCTATGGTCATTAGTTTCTACATATGAATTCTTTGTAAGAGTGAGAGAAGGATATTTTGATACCCATGTTTGAAAAATATGCTATACTTGTTAGTAATTATGGGTAATATATTGTGAGACACACATGGTTGATGAGTTTTGGGTAGTTTTTTATGATTCTTCATGCCTTAACTTTTGAATACGAATTGACCACCATCACGAGTCTATGTTGGAGGTTAAAAGGTTTCTACTAATGATCGGAAAACTACACTTTGTTGATAATTGTTGTGCTTGTCTTGACGAATAAGTACATGCATGTCTGAATTCAATACACTCATAGCCAAAAGAGACGTATAACTCAGAAGGTGGACATAACCCCAACTCCTCAATTCTCATTGTTTACAACTTACTAAACATTCCTTCTTTTTACTTTGCTATTTTCAGCTTTTACTTTAATACTTTGTTTACATTACTTGCACGACAAGACTCCCACCTTTTTTGCGAGACTTGCACTAAAAGTCTAGTAATAGTTTCTTACTTGTTGACCAAGCTATTCCCTGAGGGATCGATACCCAACCCAGGTTGGGTTCTATATTTGGTAACGACCGCTTGATACTCCTAAGAGAGCTATAGATTGAGCGTTATCAGGTTCCTTGGCCCTCGCAAGACATCCCATATTGTAGTATTTAACCTTTTGGTCATTACTATAAACCTGTTTTTTTCATGATCTACCAATTCAGCCGTACCACTAAGGTAAATATTTAAAATCATAAAAGTGCCCGACCAATTGGAACAAATCTTCTTGCAAAAAGTTTCAAATGAGAATTAAAAAAGAACATATTCTCGCTGACATAGAATTATCTTCTTATTATTTTAGCATCATGTCATTTGTTCATTTTATACCTTTACAGGGAACAACACTCAAGAGGCTTTGAGTTGAAAATCCTCCAACTTATGAAGTTAAGTGACCCCAAACTTGGACGCTAATCCCCAACTCTTGATTAACCTCTTCAAATCCCATAAGGATTTATGCTTAAGATCAACAGGAAATTTCCATTCCTTCCCTCACACCAATTTGTAGGGAGACATATAAATTAGGGTTTTGTAGACCATTCTACATGCAAAAAGTGACTTATCATGTCGGTTTTCCCAATTCGTTCGGCCTACATTCATGACCTTATCGAGTATGGCTTTGATTTCTCAATTAGAAACTTTGACTTGTCGACTTTTTTTGGGGGTTATATGGGGTAAAACCCTTGTGCTTTACCCCATATTTTTTAGAAGGGCCCCAAATACGTGATTGCAAAAATGTGAACCTCCATCAGTAATAATGGCACGTGGTGTTTTGAACGGAGTAAAAATGTATTTCTTCAATAATAATCTGACGCACTCGCTCTCATTATTCATAAAAACTATTGGTTCCACCCATTTAGTAAGATAATCAACCGCGACCAATATTTATTTGTTTCAAAAGTAGATCATAAAAGGGCTTATAAAGTCAATTCCTCACACATGACAGAGTTCAACTTCAAGATTCTGGAGAAGAGGCGGTTCATGTATTTTTGAGATTCCACCTTGCATTTGGCATTGATGTCATGATTTTACCCACTAATGGCATCCCTATGAATAGTGACCCACTGATACCCATATTGAAAGTTTGTGGAAGTTCAGATTCCTCCATCGTTACCATCGTAAGGTAAAGAGTGACATGCTTCAAGGATATTATTCATTTCAACCTCCATGACACAAAGCCTGATCATACGATCTGCGCACTCTGGAAATAGAAAGGGATCATCCCAAAAATATCTTGTTACATCAAACATGACCACTTCTTTTGATGATAATTAAGTCCCTTGGGGAGAGTAACGACCCAATTTGCTGAAATGGAATGCTACACGGTACTTATGATCCCGAAGGACAATAAGCTAGCCCATGACTGATATCTGTACCTATATACTGCATAAGTTAATAAAATGATGCAAAAAGATACACTGAAAGACCATAAGGTTCGATCATGAACATAACTGAATAATGTAAAATCTGTGTAGTGTAATATAATACCCAAAACAAAACTAAAGTCTAAAACATGATAGTCTATATCTAGTCTGACAGCCTCTACTGTCTGAAGAATCTGAATAAGGGGTTGATGGGACATATAACCAACTAACTCCAACTAATAAGCTAATAAATGAGATACTAAAATTCATTATGTCCTCAACGGATGAGGACTCACTTCTACTCTGACTGCTGCATCTAGAATATACTGTTGATCTGCAACTCGTGTCTCTGAACCTATGCTGTAACATAAAAAGAAAACACCATAGCACAAATGCGTTAGTAAAACAAAATGTACTAAGTATACATGTGAGGTAGGGTATATGTAAGGGTTTTCCTGCATGATCAATACTAACTGATTGTCTAACATGAACATAAAAATGCATACATAAATACGCAACTGTAACTAGAAATGTGATAATATGATACTGATACCATAGTAGCGTAACTACTGATTTTTGATACTGATAACATGACATAACTGATAACATGGATGAATATACCTGAATATAACTAATAACATGGGTGATTGCGTCTGACAGTTTTAAATCTGATGAAACTATCCGAGTTCTATACTATGTCTGAGTTGACTGTGTCTGACAGTCCTGAAATCTAAAGAACTATATGAGTTCTATTACTGTGACTGATTGAATATATCTGACAATCCTGATTCTGTAACATGAAAAAATGGGAAGTAGTATCTAACCGACATGCCCCAAATATGCTATAATTGCTAAGCTGGGGTCCAATCTATGCCTTATTGGAAGGGTGTCAATACTGCACCACTAGTGAGGAAAATATCTGAGTAACCCTCATATAACAAGTAACTATAGCAAGAACGGTGGGAACCCACACATAAAAGGTTAAGCCACCTTATCTACATAGTTCTTGTACACAAGGATTTCTTCTAAGATTCACACCCTCGTATAACAGGTGAGTCCCCATCCTCGTGTTCACTCGATGATAATTGCTACTCCCATGTAAAAGGACACTAAATATGATTTACTGAATTGAACTAAGCTTAGACTAAGTTACTAATTTTTTTGGTTGACAAAATACTACTGATATCTAACAACTGCCTGAGTCATGAGATCATAGAGATTTTTCCTGAGTCATAAGACTATATGTAGTCTAAGAGTTCATAGCTTGACTGAGAGTATGGTGAAGACATGACATGGATCTAGGTACACAACTAATATTTTGAGTACAAGTACCCCCAAGAGTCGATAGAAGGAAACAAACATAACATAATTTACTTGAAGACTTGACAATAATCATAATACATACTACCTTCACAGGAGCATTTCATCAAATATGTAATAGGAATGATCTTGTGCATATAATGGGATTTGATGATATCATACTAGTTAGACAATATTCCTTCATCTAGGCATTTAATCAAGCATATGATAGACATGGTATATGTAAACTTTATTATTCAATTCTAATTTCATCATTCATGGGTTTAAATCTTAGGGTTGCATGACTCTATGACTATAGTAATTAATCCGACATTGAAATTATCAACAATCAATGAGTAGAATCCAATTTCACATCTATCAAAAATGAACATAAGCAGCTAAAACATAAAAACATATAGAAAACCCATAACTTGAATTTAGAAAAGGGATTATTGGACTTCATGGACAAAAGGAATCCATGAATGAACACTATGCATACCTTAGTTCGTGATTTCATGAAGATTGATGCTGGAACCTGCTTGAAATTGGACCTTCTATGAAAACCCTAGCTTGAGTTCTTGAGAGTATTTAAGAAAAACATAAATATTTTGGATGAATAAAGGCTAAATCCTGTGTTTAGAAGCTTATATGGGGGGGAAATTGACCCTTTTAACCCTGGACATGTAATTTAATTTTCAATAAAATTTCCTGAATTAGTCCCTTGGCACGACGCGGTGTTATCACGCTGTGTCACTAGAAATTTACAATTGGGAAACTTCACGGTGGTGCTACGTAGACCTATCGTGTTTCCACCTTGTCTAAGACCTGGAAGTTTGGTACGATGCACCAGTATTGCAGAGTAACACTAGAATTTGACAATTGCCATTTGAGCTATCTCTGTGATGCGCTAAAGGCACATGTTAATCACTGTCTCAAAAAAAGTACCTAACTCTTCACCCAGGTGTTGAATTTTGGAAAATTATATATCGATGGAAATCTTATTCAATTTCCCACATGATAGAAAGCAAAAATTATGGAAATACATCATGTAAAAAAATTAATTCTTATTTCAAAACAAGTTCTAACATCCCTGAAAGGATTTTTAAGCTAAGAAAATTCACGGGCATTACAGGAAGTATACAACTCGCCACTTAATTAGCATAGTCAACATACCATAGGTTGACTGTTCACAAGATTGACGTGACTAACTCATTCAGAAAAGCATCATGAATCTCAATTTTCCTATTGATTTAATGATTACTCTCAAGACGGGAAAGATAGTTGGCCACTTATTTTTCACAACCTTTTCTACCATTCAACTCGAAATTAAATTCCTGCAAGAGCAAGATCCATCTAATTAGACATGACTTGGCTTCCTTCTTCACCATGTGGTATTTAAGGGTGGCATGATCTATGTGCACTACTACTTTCATTCCCAACAAGTAGGCATGAAACTTTTCAAGAGCATTGACCACCAACAACAATTCTTGCTTGGAAATGGTGAAGGTATGCTGCGCATTATTTAACTTTTTTCTCACATAATAGATAGGGTGAAATATCTTTTACTTGAGTTTCCCTAACACCATAACTAGTGTAATCCCACTTGCATCACATATCACTTTGAACGGGGATGACCAATTCAGAGCCACAATAATCTGAGATGAAATAAGAAACTCCTTAAGACAGTTAAAAAAATTTAAACATGCATTATAAAAATGGAACTTGGCCATCTTTCCAAGGATCTTGAACATTTGATGAGCTATTTTTGAGAAATCCTTGATAAACCACCAATAGAACCCGATGTTCCCTAGAAATATCCAAAAATGTTTTAACAAAATGAGGGGTGGCAACTTGGATATTACCTATATATTAGCTTGATCAAATTGTATTCCCTTCCTCAAGATTTTATGGCCCAAAACAAAACCCTCCTTGACAATGAAATGGCATTTCTCCCAATTGAGGACAAGGTTGGTTTCCATACATCTCTCAAGCACCTTGCTCAAATGCTCAAGACATGATTCAAAGGAGTTCCCTACCATCGAGAAACCATCCATGAAAATTTCCATCGACTCGTCTAATATATCCGCAAAAACATTGAAAAGTTTCCAGTGCATTGCACTAACCAAACGACATCCACTTGAAAATGAATGTACCATAGATGCAAGTAAAATTGTTTTCTCTTGGTCTTTCTGGGTGATTAAAATTCTATTGTACCCTGAATAACCATCTAGAAATCAATACCATCCAATACCAACCAACCTATCTAGAATTTTGTCCATAAAGGGCATAAGGAAGTGGTCCATTTCATTCCAAGATTTAAAATTTATGTATTCCATGCATACCCTCCATTGCATGATCAGACAGATGGGAGTAAGGTTATTTTTTTCATTTTTAGATACATTAATGCCACCTTTTTTTTAACACATTGCACGGGGCTCACCCGAGTTCTATGGGATATTGGGTAGATGACTCCCGCGTCAAGGGACTTTATAATTTCTTTCTTCAGCACTTCTTACATAAGTTGATTTATCCTTCTTTATTTTTCAACACTTGGCACATAATTTTTCTCAAGATTGGTATTGTGGGAACAAATACCGGGGGCTATTCCTATGATATTCTCAATTGTGCATCAGATAGCTAGAATAAAGTTTTTCATCACCAATTTTAAGGCATCCACTTTGTATGGCTCAATATCACTTAAAATTATGATAGTTAAAGTGTCCCCATCCCCCAATAATGTATATTTAAGATGTGGAAGCAATGACTTTAATTCAAGTTTGGGTGGCTCAATAATGAACGACTTTGCGGGTGGGCTTTTACAGTTTTTAAGATCAAGGTCCAACTTTACCGGGTTCTCTATATAAGATCAAAGTTCTATTACAGATTTAACCACTTCATCAAACTCTTCAATTTCTTCTCTTTCACTATTCAGCGAAAAAACCTACCAACGGATCATCCACCAAGCTCTTATTGACATGGTTCATCTCCTCACCATGAATGGTTTAAATCACTGATACTACTTCTAAATCCATTGGTTGCTTCATGGACCTATATACAATGAAATAAACCTCTTCATTATTAAAAGAGAAACTTCATGTCATCCTATTCCACATCTACCAATGCTTTCTCAGTGTCTAGAAATGTCCTTTTGAGAATAATAGGAAATTTCATGGTCTAAAGCATTAGCAAGGATTGCAAACTAGGCTGGGAAGATAAACCGGTTGACTTTAACTAGTACATCATTAAGTATTCGCATAGTTTTCTTGAAGGATCGATCAGCCATGAGAAATATCATTATGATGGGTTGCACTTTCCCTAACTCATGCTTATGAAATATTGCTTAAGGGATTAAATTCACACTTTTCTCGAGGTTACACAAGGATTTAGCAAACTTGAACATTTTGTTAGTACACGATCTTGTGAAGGCACCAAGGTCTTTCTTCTTTCTCTTCATCACGCTTGATATAATAACACTAAAATGATGTGTTATTTTTATTGTCTCATCCCCCACTTGCCATTTTTTGGTGACAAACTCCTTCATAAATTTAGCATACCCCAACATATCTTGCAATGCTTTGATTAAAGGGATATTGATGGAGAGATTGCTAAATTTATCCAAAAAGTTTTGGAACATGAAATTTTCTCCTTTTTTTAAGAACAGTTGAAGGAAAGGAGGAGAAATCATGAGGTGTGTTATTGAGACAAGTTGGCATTCTTTCGTCTTTGATTTTTCAAGGGTAACCTCCTTTGGACTTGACTCATCATTATTCGACCTCTATGTCTTTTTAGTTTCTTGCTCATCATTTTATCTTTTTATTCCTTCATCAAATTCCATGCCTCTTCCAAGATCTTTTCCACCTCGAGTGACATTAGCGTCGGTGCCTATGCCACTGGTTACTTATTTATTTTGTCTTTCTATAACATGGACCATATTTTATTTAATTTTTCTTCAAGTCATTGAATGACTTTTTAACGAGTCTCCACCATTTGATGGAGCTTGGAGAAATCATCCCTCATTTCTTCCACTATTTTTTTGATCCTTTTAATTCCAACCAAGACTTGACTTAAAATATCTTCAATAATTCACCCCTCTTTCACATTGATGTATGACCCGATTTTCATCGTTCTGTCCATGATTCCAGATAATTTGGAAACCATCTCCTTCGATCATCATGTTACTTTTCTTCCTCATCTTCAATTGCTTTGTTATTCTTTATATCTATAACATCGACTCTTTCAATAGGGGTCCCCATCACATGCTTAGTAAGAAGTTCTAGGTGTGATATTAAATTGATAATGCTTTCATCCATTTCCTCCTCTAGATAAATTTGATCTTGACACACAATGATTGAGGAGGCATCCCCTGTTTCCACCTTAGCATCATTCTTATGCCATTCGCTAGCCAAGTGAGCCGCTTAATAAAATACCTTTGATTTACCCTTATATGACGATTTAACTAATGATCCAAAAAATGCGTTATCTACTATTTCTGTATTGTTTGTGTCCAGTGCCCTATTGAATACTTAGAGAATCAATTTCTTGGGCATTTCATGAATTGACATTTCCATAGCTTCCCCTAAAATCCTCCCCATGCTTCATACCAAAGATCTCCATGAAATTGGCAGAAGTTTATGATTTCATCACGTAAATGAAGCATTTTATATGGTGGGAAATACCGATGAAGGAAGTCCATGGTAATTTCATTCCATGAAGTAATTGAGCTGGCTAGAAAATAATGAATCCATAATACTACCTGTCCCATTTAAGAGAACGGGAAGAGGCGTAAATGAATGGATTCTTTCGATATTTGTGTAATATCAAAGGGCGCAAAAACTTTAAAAAATTCTTAAAATGCATATTAGGATCTTCATGAGTTTTACCCAAATAAATCCTTCATTTGAAGTTCTTGGAGCATGACACTTGTGATAAAGAATAAACCATTTCCCCTCGGTAGGGGGAATACGAAGGGCACTAGCATATTCTTCATCACCAAGATAACCGATAGTTTTGACATGATCATTTGATGGATTCCCACTAATCTTGTCTTGACTCTTTGACATTTAGAGGGAGTATATATTACCTACAAACAATAAAAAACAACAAACAAAGGAAATGAAAATCACCATGACTTTAACCAAAGCGGCAATTAACACCGTATAAGTGAAGACTAAGTCTCACTCCCCGACAACATTTTCATTTTGATAATGCTCACCTATACCATTTAAATAGGTAGAGGATGGTCGTTGTCAGTATCTCAACTTATGTTGAGGTCGAATCCATGAGGATCCAATCTAATCTTCAAAACCTATAGGTATAAATTTCATCAAATAGTATGCTCACACTAAAAAAATACAAAATTGATGATTAAAAAATAGGAGGGAGTGTTTGTTGAACACATTTATATTTAAGTAAATTCAAGTTAACAAACTAACGGTAATAATTGCGATTAACAATATGATATAAGATGAATATTCAGATTATGTCTATTTAAGGGAAAGCTATGCATGGGTGCATAATGATTTGGTGAGAAATCTAGTTATTAACATTATGGTAGGCTAGGTTTGAGGGGCTTGAGTGTAGTTTGTCAATAAAACCACAAGGGTCTTACTTTTGGATCCTTTCTGGTACCTCACAAGTATGTTAAATGAAACAACCTAATACCTCAATTGGGCATCCCTATTTCTAAGAGGGTGCCCAAGTTATGGCTAACTCCCTACTCACCCTTAATTATAAGACAGTGAAAAGATAGAAAACCACAGTTACAATTGTCCACTATTTCCTAGTAACCCATATCCCTCTTTCAAAGATGATAAGGGTTCCAAGATTTTATTCACATCCTTCTTTCAAGGAAGATGTAAGCTTTCAAGAATTTAAGGTTTTCACCTACGAATCCATTTTGGGAATTTTGGGTTTTCACCCACAATACCATCTAATTAATCCAAGCAATAGAAAAACCTTTCATTAACAAACTTGAATCCACATAAATAAATCACAACCCATATATAATCACACCTTAATTCAACATAATCACAAGGCAAGAGAGTCTATCTACTCATAAAGTAAAAGATAATAGATATACCAAAATATTAATTCTTAGCATCCATAGAAATGGACAATAAAAAGAGTCTTCACTTTACACCTCAATTTTACCAAATTATTATTGGTATTCAAGTACAAAAGCTTCTGCAATTTCTAGGGTTCACCAAGTCTCCAGTTTTTAATTTCCAAGTTTAATGATTCTAAAGGAGAAAAGATTTGTCCCTTATAAGAGAGTTGGGTAGAACTGTGTCAATTTACAAAATTTCCTTCGAGCAAAATCCCACTAGGTCGTGACCATAGCAGTATGTTCTTGACTGCGGCTACCACAACCATAATAGGGTCACTATGATCACGGTCCTTTGAATTGATTTTACTAGCCAAGATTGCAGACCTCAGATCATAATTATGGTAATTGAGAATAACTTCATCATCAAGTCCTTCAGCTGCACGTCTTTTCTTATTTTTGATCCTTTTAATCTCAAATCCATATCTTTTCTTCTCATAACCTGTATGCCTACAAAATATTAGTGCATTTAATCACAAAGTTGTCTCATTAATATATTTAAATTGTGGTAGTCTGCAAAAATTTTGAGTGCAAATGACTAGTAAATTTAACACTTATCAATCACCATAACTCGCGATATTACCTTATGAATCGTAGGTTCCTAGTCATGCTTAAGATAGAAACATCAAAGAACCTTATTGATTCAACTATGAATAATATCATGTGGACTATAACAAGTGTCTATGACTCATCGCTTGGGTTATAGGTTTAGTAGTGAGCTCAATCATATGGAAAATTATAGAGTCCAAAACTTGGGGTATTACAGGGGATGATTAGCATAGTTTCCAATGGATTTAGGCACAATTTTATATGATATTGTGGTTGTTTAGTTGCTTTCAGAGCCTTATAGTTGACTTTAGTTATCTTCTTTTGATCCATATGATAGATGACAGAATAGACTATGATAGTAGATCTAGAATACTCATTTTAGGGTGGTAACATTATTGTTGTAGTTTTATAGATTTTAAATCTAATTTTGATACTTGATTTGAGAAGTTGTGATTTTGGGTTTAATAGGGTCAACTTTGAGAAAATGATGATTTGTTGAAAATCTAATATCACCATTGAGACTGAAGCATTGAATTTTATAGTGCAGCATAGTTTATTTTCATTCACCAGATTCTAGGTGAATCTCGAGGGGACATTGAATGTGCCAAGTCCCAAGCTGGTGCACCACTCAATTTTTCCACCATGATTTTGATGCTCTAATCATAATCACTATTGAGGACTACTGACATATGTCACTATCGCGACACTTAGTCCACGATTGTGATGCCTATGTATATATATACCTGGTTTTAACTATTATCTACATTTTTGTGACTTGGAGCTTAGGATTTTGTGATTTTTAGCTATTTTTCCACTTCTAAGATTGGGTAAGATCCATAAAAACCTATTTTAATTATTTTGTTCAATTACTTTCACCAATTTCTTGTTTTAACCATGGATTTAAGAACAAAATTTTTAGAGTATACCCATAAGGCCAAAAAATTATATTTCTCTAATTTATATCCCAATTTCAAACCTTTTCACTTGGATGAGTTCTATCCTCATAATTATTAGTTTTCCCTTAATTTAATCTTAAAAACAACTTAAATTCTTGATTTTAAAATTGCTTTTGGGGATTTTATCTGGTAAAGTTTAAAAATAATTTTTCTTTGATTTGAACCTCATTTTAAACTTGTTTTTACTTGGGTTCTCAGTCGTAGAATCCTAAAAATATGGGAAGAAAATCCTATTATGGTATCAATTATGTATGGTGATATGTTCATTCTCTATTGGAATATGAGCCATGTTGGTTTTCATGGATGTTTGGATATATTTAGCAGATATCTAGGATCACATATTGGTATATTGATGGGATATTGGATATTCTCATGGTTGGTTGTTTGCGGACATTGCATCATTATTCTCATGGAATCACATGAATTATTTCACTTGTATGTTTATAATTCATGTACTTTTTATTATTATATGTTGTACTTGATTTGCGTATTATGTCATGTATGTGCTATGATAATAATTGAAATAACGGAAATAATACAAATATTGGAAATACTGAGAAATTCTTGAAACGCGCAGAATATAAAATTTTATAGACCATCATCGAGGGATGTGTTGGGGATGAATATGGATATTGAGATGTTTATGGGTTGGAATTACCCCATGGGTCCTAAATCTTGAAGATTTAGCTTTGTAGGTATATACAAATACTATGCAATGGTCTCGTAGGTAGTACGATGGTCTTGGAGGTTGTGAGGCAACCTTGGGCATTACATTATAAGCATATCTATCATAATTATAATTATCATCATTCTCATTGTGTGTACTTTTTTATGTTAGTTATGTGATTGTATATTCTATTTGACTTGTTACCTATCCATTGTGATATCTTCCCTTGCATATACTTGCTGATCTCATATATGTTGTTCTCTTTTTTTTTCTTCTAATATGTAGCATATATGTACACTTGTATTCCTTTTTGGTGTTTTGTTGTCTTATATGTAGATATTATAGAACTTTTACTACAAACGGTATGGGCTACAATTGTTGGATATTTTCTGAATATCGATGACATGCCCTTAGTATATACATTTAAATGCCTTATTATCTACTTTTCTCAGTTGGCCTATGATATCTATTGAGTAAAAGTGGACCGTATACACTCTTACTGTGCCCTTTCAGTACAAGTCTCCCATGATCCAGACCAGGGCCTAGTCGTGATGGGTATCTATTGAACACCATGAACCTATGACCACCCCATTAGCCAAACATTTAGAACACATTTAAAGTAAATAAATTAATCCGACCAGATAGTAATAAGTATGATGCATAGCCAAATGTAAACTCTATGAATTAAACAAAAATCCAACTCATAATTGTCCATAAAAAACTCTAAACCATAATACCAAACTAGGTCGAGACATACTCCCAACTATGACAAAGAAAAGTCATAATTCAAAAATCTAAAAAGAAACCTAATAAAGTTGAAGGGTTCTCCAAATAGGGAGGCTCATCACTTCACAACAAATAAACCGAAGAACCACACCACCTAACGCTACACAAGAGTAACAAAAAAACCCTCAGAGCATAAATCATGAAATAATGTATCTTATAGGGATAGTTAGTGGGATAAGTGATGTCTTTTAACTTAGGGGAAGTGATATAATAATGACATGTCAAAAATTAATAAAAACGATATGCACACAATCATATATACATATATAGGATGTCCTGATAGTGTAAAGGGTCATGAATATAGGAATTTAAAACCATTAACCTTCACTGCATAGAAAAAGGGTTTAAAAAACTTTTAAAACCAAAACTAAACTGCAGACTAAGCTATAGAACCAACTCGAGTGATCAGAGATGAATGTAAAACAAAACCAATATGATCATACTAACGAGATTGTGAGGACACTAGTTGAGAAATGACATAAATTGATTATCATAACTTTTCATTAGAGATGTGCCCCTAAGGTGGATAATCATAAGTATCACCCATCCTGAAAGCTCGAGGAAGACTAGTAGGGATTGGTGGTACACCATATAGAGTACACAATTAGGAGCAGAGACCCTAGATTGGATTTACACTTAATAAGTAGGACACATTTCCTCTATATTGTCCCTAGGTGGTACAAAGGGATCGTAAAAATTTCTATGAATGTCAGTTCTTCGGTTAGGAATGATCTAAAATATAAGTAATCTAAGAGATAAAGAAGTTTATAACACTAGACTCAATAGCCCAAAATAAAACACAAGAAAGTTAAACATTCATAAATACCTCATAGCCTCCCTCTTATATGTGTGGTACTCTATACACCTATAAAAAAACTCTAATCAACACTATTAAGGATACACAATTAAACTAAACCATGATCAGATATGAAGCTCTTCATAACTCAAACTAGGGACTAGTAATGACAGGTAGCTGACGACAACCACGAACTGGAGACCACCCCTTAGCCTAACATTTAAAACATATTAAAACTAAATAGAAGAAGCCAACCAAATACTAATAAAAAGATAGATAACTAAATATAAATTCTATGAATCAAACAAATGTCCAACCCATAATTGACCACAAAATCCTCTAAACCATAATACTAAACAAGGTTGGGACATGTATACGACTATGATAAGGAAGAGTGATAATTTCCAAAATCTAAAAAAAAACTAATAAAGTGGCAAGGATTTTCAAAAGATAGAGCCTTACCACTTCACAAAAAATCAAATAATTGACCACACCACCTAACATTGCATAGAAGTAACAAAAAAACTCATAGAACCTACATCATGAAATGATTATCATCCAGGAATGTTCAGTGTGGTAAGCACTGACATGCAACTCAAGAAAAGTGATAAAATTTTGCAATGTCCAAAATCAGACAAAACCACATGTACACATTCATATATAAATATATATTGAGAGATTTGTAGAATGGAAATATAGGGTAAGTCATTATGAACATGAGAATTTTAAGTCATTAACGTGAACTGTGTAGCTGATTTCATCCCTAAAGCACCCATGGGCTATATTGGTTTAACTGTCCCTACTGAAACATCCCTAGTGTGTGTTAGGCACAAAACTAAGAAAATTTAAAGAAAATGCTAAAGTCACAAAGGCGATAGCCATTCCAAAATATATGTATAGTGTGTATGATGCATACAGTCATATAGACCCCCACACCGGGAAATATAATTTCTAGTGTTGATCTAGTGTTGGTCCCTCTGTTACCTCCATCTTGATTATGAGCTACACAATTCTCTTGAAGCCAAAATTTAAATAGTTTAAACATAAACCCAACCATTTACCTATGTTTTATTTATTAAGGTATTTATTGACTTTGTATTATCATACTAATTATTCTTTGAAGTTATATAATTATGGCAAGCAACCAAACTAACCTTTACACTCCTAAGTTCCATTGAAGTTCCAAAACCATGGACATCAAGGGTAATCCAAAACCAGTTAGATTTATACATTATCTTGTAACGCAATGCAATATTAAAAAACAGTTAAACTAACTAATTTCCATATTCAAAAACTAATGTTACAAAAGTGGATTGAGGTTATTAGCATTTTCAAGGCAAAATCCATCAATTTGGGGAAGCCATGCCCCCTTTCCAATCATTAGAATCATGCATCCATTAAGCAAAAAAATACATGAAAAAAAATTGTAAACAACATATTTATACCATGGAAAATACGATTCAAGTAATAACCATTAAAACCCTAAGTCCAATCAAATACCCAATAATTAAAATCAACTAAACAATGATTAAATATATGCCATAATATAAAATTATTTTTGGGATGAGAGACATACTTGGGACACCAATTAATTTAGAGAGAAATCAAGGATTGAAGCCTAGGTGTTGAGTCTCTTGTGAAACCCTAGTTTTCTTACTTTGTAAAGTAAAAAGGAGAGCAATAGGGTTTTTTTTATTTGAATAACTAAATATAATGAGGCCCTATATGTATTTTAGGTCATGAAAATAGTACGAAGAGAGGAAAAGACAAAAATAACCTTAAATAAATCATGCACAAAATTTTGGCCCCAACCATCGTGACTCACGTAATGACTCATGATGACTGATAATAAGTCATTAACTTGACTCGTTATCTGAGGACCAAAAACTTGATACCTCATTATTATAATTATCAGATACTTATCACCACTTATTAGCAGTCGTCATGAGTTATGCTGAAGACATATGATCAAGGTAGAACTCTTGGGCAACCCCACTATTCAAAAAATGAGTCCCACCTCATGACTCATTAGATAAAGTAACGACTCATTACCTATGTCATAGTCTTGGCAGTGTTTGACTCTACTAAAAATTTTGCCAATTCAAGAGTGAATCACCTGGGGGCCTAGCATTAAAGTATGTGGGTTGTCATAAGGTCATAGTTTAAGTGTGCCATATGTTGATTGATTCAGGTGTCTTCAGAGTTATTCAAGGTATCAGTTGGATTTTTATGTATCTAGAGTCCATTTTTATCATTTTGTATTAGACTATGTCTGTATAATTACCTGAAGAAAATAATTGTTCTTTTTAGATTTTCTGATGTACTTGATTCATGGGTGTTAATAGTTCTTGTAATGTGAAAGTAGGTTTTAGAGAGTTTGGCATGTTGTCCTTGAGATTATACTCTTCATTGTTCTATTGATATAGTTTGACTTTATTCTAGGATCCTAGCCTTGGGTTTAGATTTTTAATTTTTCTTTTTTATTATTTTGTGTAATAGGATTATATGTCAAGGTTTATCGTGACAAGTGCCATCATGAACCTTAATTTATAGGCCGTGAAAATTTTTATTAGAGAAGGCAATTTCATTGGACTAAACAGTGTAAGAACGGGTTTCCTAATAGAGTCTCAAAAATTTATATGTAGACGTTCAAATCTATATTGGAGGGGCTAAAAGATATCTTTAGGAAATTTCCCATATTTAGTTTATTATTGTGTAGATTTCTTTCATACCTTGTGTTCCATATCATTTTCACTCTTTTTTGTGTAAATGGTGATGACTAGATCTTTTGAGGTTAGAGATAGAGTTACTTTATCTGGTAAAAGGGCCCAGTTTAGATGTTGACTTGCAAGTCATGGATGATCTCAAGGTAGTGAAAGGGCACATGGAGTTGCCCAATCTAGGTGTAGTGCTAGGGTAGTTTTCCTTGATTCTTATGTTGAGTATATTGGAGGTGTGGGTCCTATTTTAGTTCCATGAAGCTCTTCTACCTAGTATTAGAGGGGTTGTTTGTTTTTTTACTAACCCATTTGAAGGGTTCGCCTTTGAGTGCACTTGGTACTCCTCTAATCCTAATTATGTAACCTCCAATTACACCTGATTCTACTCTTGGTAATCCTTAGAAACTAAGTATTATTCCTATTTTTGTGTTGGTATCTCAATATGGTATTCTGGGCTTGAGAGTTCAGATTTCATCTATATTACCTCATTGAATGGGATCTCAACTAGCTAGATTCACCATGTCTTCTCTTGCTATGAGTGGAATTATTAATTTTGAGGATTAGAAGTGGTTCACGAGATTTACTCATTTGGTCCCTCCTTGATTTAGTATTGTTACGGGCAAGGATGTCTATGAGATCTTGATTGATTATTAAGAAAATTTGTAAAATTTGGACTCTATTGAGATGCATGGAGTTTCTTACACTACTTATTAGTTGAGAGATATAGGTAGAGATAGGTGAAGAT
The DNA here is from genome assembly GCA_030864225.1 of Capsicum baccatum var. pendulum. Classification (NCBI taxonomy): domain Eukaryota; kingdom Viridiplantae; phylum Streptophyta; class Magnoliopsida; order Solanales; family Solanaceae; genus Capsicum; species Capsicum baccatum. The sequence continues at coordinate 48,080,834 of CM061558.1, forward strand.
CATTGGATAGTTATAGACCTCTTGATTCTCTTGAGATAACTTGGGATCAGTTTATCGATGCCTTGTAAGAGATGTTTCTTCCTTACAGTCTAAGGGATTGGATAAGTGATTAATTTGATCATCTGGAGTATGGCTCCATGACTATTACAGTGTATGAGCCATGATTTTATGCCTTGTGCAGATATTCTTATGCAACCCTTTCCTTTGAGTGTAAGTAGATTCAAAAGATCGTAGGGTTGGATGTCTCTCTTCAATTGGCTACATCTAAGATGGTTGTACTTACAACATTTTTTAGAATATAAGGTGCACTATTTTATTGAGTTTAGAGGTAACCCTTCTTGATAAAGATATTTTAGAGGTTCTCATGCATATCATGGTAGGCTAGTGTAGTCAACCTTGCAGAGTTTAGGTAGTGGGTCTTTTTGTCTAGCAGTTCAAGGTGGCCATTTGAGCCCAGTCATACCTTCTCATGCTGAGTCATGCCATAGTAGTAGATTTGTATGTGATGATATTGCCATTTGGCTAAGGACTATCCTCTCCATGTTATTAGAGTGATTTTAGTTTTATCCATGAGAGGAAAAGGATCTACCATGGGTGTGAAAGAAAAAGGTAGTAGAGCTTGTGATAGTGGTCGTAGACCTACATAGCTAGTTGGGAGTACGGTGCTATACTATACCCTCCAGACTAAAGGAAAAGGATTCTGGTGCTATGATCGTAGGCATCGTCCCTATTTGTTTTATATCCACAACTGTGTTATTTGATCCGAGATCAACTTTCTTATATATGTTTGCATATTTTTTTGGGGTTTTGATAATGCTCGTAAGACTTTTACAGTGCCTATTCTTGTTCTACCAAAGTAAAACAATCATTAATTATGGATCTAGTGTACTTATCTTGTAATGTGAATTTTTCTAGTTGCAAGGCTTGGGTAGATTTGTTTGTCTTAGAAATGGTTTATTTTGATGTCATCTTTGGTATGGATTTGATAGATCCTCACTATACATTTCTAGATTATTAAGCTATGATCGTGACTTACGCTTCACTGATTGTGCGAGGATATCTTAGAAGGGTGCATTTTATTTAGGTCCTAAGAGGATTATATCTTATGTTCAAGCTCGTTGATTAGTTATGAGGTGATTTTTGTCTTTCGTGGATTATATTCATGATACTAGTGTTACTTCACCTCCTTTGTGAGTTCATATAGGTGTTACTTATGAATTTGTCTGGTATTCCTTTGGATCATGATATTAAGCACAAAGCCCATTTCTATTCCTCCTTGTAGAATGGTCATAACTAAGTTGAAAAAATTATGGGACCTATTGCAAGAATTATTGGATAATGGATTTATCCACCCTAGTGTATCACCATGAAGTGTGCCTATCTTGTTTATGAAGAAGAAGGATGGGTCTATGTGTATGTGTATTGATTATCAACAGTTGAACTAGGTGGCAATTAAGAATAATTATTCTCTTCCTTGTATTAATGATCTATTCACTATCATCTGGATGTCGTAGTGTATTTGAAGATTGATTTGAGGTTCGGGTATCACTAGCTAAGAATTAGAGTATTGAATATTACAAAGATAGCATTTTAGAATTCATATGGTCATTATGAGTTCTTGTTCTTGTCCTTTGGGATGACCAATGCCCCTCACTTTGATGGAGTTGATGAATCGAGTGTTTTGACTATATCTTCACTGGTTTGTTATTGTATTTACAGATGATATCTTGGTTTATTGTAAGAGTGAGGCCGATTATAAGGAAAATTTATGAATTGTGCTTCAAAGATTAAGGGATGAGAAGTAGTGTACCAAGTTTTCCAACTGTGAGTTTTTGTTGCACTCTATTTTTTCTCGGGTCATGTGGTGAATAAGGAGGGTATTATGGTTTATCCAACCAAGATTGAACCTATTTGTGATTGGGCTAGTATAACTTTATCCACCAGGATTCAAAGTTTTGTTCGCTTGGCAGGTTAATATTGGCATTATTTTGAGGGTTTCTCATCCATTGTATTTCCATTGACTATGTTGACTCAGAAGAATATTTCTTTCTAGTGGTCTGATGCTTTTGATTCAAGCTTCCAAAATCTCAATGATTTGTTGACTTCAACTACTATCTTGAGGTTGCCTAAGGGGGGTATGGTTTTCACCATATTTTATGATGACTCAGGTTTTAGGTTAGGTGTTTTATTGATACAGGAGGGTAAGGTGATTGCATATACTTATCTTCAGTTGAAGCCCCATGAGAAGAATTACCCTACCCATGTCTTAGAGTTGGCGCGGTTGTTTTGGATTTAAGGTTGTGGAGGCACTAGATGTATGGAGTCCATTGTAACATTTTCTCCGATCATCAAAGCCTTTGGTAATTCTTCACCCAATGAGATCTTAATATACTATTTACTTGAGTTGCTTATCGAGTATTCATTCTTACCTAGGCACTGCTATTTTAGTTGAAGATGCCTTGAGTAGAGAGCCAACTATCATGGGTATCTTGTTGCATGTTTTCACCCTAGAGAGGCCATAGGTCTTAGAGGTTCAGTCTTTAGCTAACCATATGGTTAGGCTTGAAATTTTCGACACCAAGCTATGTTGGGGCATTTTTAGAGGATAGGTTTCCTTAAAAGGTCATATTTGAGGTAATCGGTTTAATAACGTTGGATTGAGGTTGGTTCAAGATAAGGTGTTAATTGGTTAGGTTAAGGAAACCTCACTTGATTTAGATAGGGTTTTGAGGATTAGATGCCAACGTTTTGTGCCAAGAGTGGGTGACTTGATTAGATTGATTTTTAAAGAGGCCCATTGTTCAAGGTATTCATCTATTTAGGAGTAACTAAGATGGATCCTGACTTGAGACCATAGGTGGGGTGGTATTGGGAAGGATATAGTAGATTTTATAGCTCATTTACATTGTTGTCAATAGGTGAAGGCCGAACATTTGAGACCTGATGGATTGCTTTAGAGATTGCATATTCCTAAGTGGAAATTAGAACAAATCACTATAGATATAATGCCCGGATTACCTCTCACTTCGCGTGGTCCTAATTGAGTTTGGGTCATCGTTTATTGACTGACCAATTATGTTTATTTTATTCTTGTGTAGGTGACTTTATGTGCTTAGAGATTGGCTTATATCTTTATTTGTGTGATTGTGTGACTACATGGTATGTCAGTGTCTATCATTTTAGACCGAGATTCTGTCTTTACATCTAACTTCTTAAAGACTTTTCAGGATGAGTTGGGTACTCCTGTAGATTTTAGAATAGCATTTCACTCATAGAGTAATTGGAAATCAGAGAAGACCATCCAGGTTTTGGAGGATATACGTCGTGCTTGTGTGAAAAATGTTGGTGGTCAGTGGAAGCAACATATAGCCTTCGTGGAGTGGATATTTAATAATTGCTATCATTCCAGTACCGATATGGCTCTTTTTGAGGATTTGTTTGGTAGGTTTTATCACTATCCATTAGGTTTCTTTTATGCTTAAGAAGTTATACATCGAGGTAAGAACTTGCTTCAGGAGTCGTTGGATAGAGTTCTGATCATTCAAGATAGACTTCAAGCAGCCCAAAGTTGGCAGAAGTTTTATGAAGACCATAGACTTCGTGCCTTGAGATTTAGTGTTTGTGGTTGTGTTTTCCTTTGAAATTAACCCATGATGGGTGTGATGAGTGTTTGAAAGTAAGGGTGTTGCACCATACTATGAGGTACCAGGTCCCTTAGACTCAGACACAGGCAATAAAATAGTAAACAACTGAGAAACTAAAACATTGTAGGAAAGTAAAGAACACAAATATTTAATGTGGAAACATCCTTGCTTAAGGTTGGAAAAACTACAGCTTGCCTTAAAAAGCGCTCACCAGTCTACAGTAATCAAACTATTGATTACAGACTCTAATTGAACCTAATTTTAGGCTCCACCAATTCGCAATAACTTTATTACAAACCTACTTTGATAACTCTGCCAAGAACTCATCTCAATACTGATTAACTCTAACCAATATTTAACTCACGTAACTCTACCTAAGCACTCACAAGAACACAAGAGAAAGAATTAATCTTATAACATGCGTAATTTATTTACAGAGTCAAGAATCTACTTAACAACACTTACTCTTTCAGTACATGCATATGTCAAGACCTTGAGCAATATTACAAATTTGAGTTTTTGCTTGTTTTCCCTTTTTATATTCCAATCTTGCAAAAACTCTCAATTGAGAAGCTTTATTTCCCTTTTGTAGTGGAATAATTATTAGGCTATAAATATGATTGGGTCAAGTGTCTTGATGGGTACCATATCACCTGCGTAGTTTGATAAACTAGAATACAAATCTACCTAGGATAGTGAAAGTTGTACTGGCTACATGAATAGCCAAGGACTTGGTCCCTTGTTATCAACTGCTCTTCATTAAGACAAGAAATATAAATTGAAGAACCTAGAGACCTAGTCCCTTATTGTTAGATGATCATCATCAAAACAAGATATAGCAATTTCCCATTTTTTGATAATGATAAACCAACCATAGACTTTAAGCATCAATGTTCATTCGTCACATTTACTCAGAGTGATCACCACTACTATCGAAGAATGTTACCCCTATCACTATGCACCTTGCTTCTCCCTGTCATTGTATAATGCAACTTAGGGACTGGGTCCCATTTTGTCAATTGACATAAAAATCTCAACTCATTAAGTATGTTTTACTGTTCATGCTATCAATATACCTTTACTCATCCATGTTACCCCTAGCAATAAGCCATCATGCCTCACCAACAATCATTTGCATACCTAGTCTCTAAGACATCATCCTACACACACATCTGGTCCCACCACATGAATTCAGTATCCCACCTTTGGAATAATTGGTACATGATAACAGTAAAGTAAGAGTACCAAAACAACAAGACAATTAACTCATGGCCAATGGGGCAACACTAATATGAAGAACAACTTTAAATAAAAAAAAAGGCTCAATGAAACACATAAGAAAAGGATTCATTGATTGTTAAAAGAGATTATTACCATTACATCATTATAAAAATAAACATAAAAGTTGTGTCTTTAAAAACCACAATATAAAAAAGGACTGGAAACAGAAATAAGGATAATAAACCAACACACGGATGATAGGGTTTAAGTTGAGGGGGGATTAGGGGAGAAGGATTTAACCAACAACTCTATTCTTCCAGCCTTAGTAGCATGAGCATCCAACATCTATTTAGTAAGAGTCTTCACTTCTGCATTCAGCCTTTGAACCTCACCAGTAAGTTCTGCAACCTTGGCCTGGAGATTTACATTTTTGCTGCATGTTCCTCAGTGGCACCAGGTCCCTTGAAGGATAACTTCTAATTCTTCATCTTCGAGTGCACTATCTCAACATCCATAGAAGTTAAGTTAATCTTTATCTGCACCATTTCATTGTTTAAATTTTCCTAAGCAGCCAAAAGTTCTGATACTTTGTACATAGTTCCCCTTTTTCCTTCTATGCTTTCATTTTCTACTAATGTTGTCAGAATGAACTTTTGTTTGACTTTTCAAGGGGTTCCTTTAGTACCAACCACTCAAAAGTAGTCCAAAACCTTGTTCAACAAATATCCATAAGATATCCCATGTTTTTCTTCCATCTAATGAATGACCTTATGCATGTACTCTAACATTAGAGTAGGAGGACTTATTAGCTCAAATTTGCTAAAACACTCTATCAACAAAAAGTAAACAATAGGGGCAGTGGTAATTTTCTCCGACCTAGACAAAAGGACCTTGTTTACAAGTTCAAATATTAATTGTAACTCACTTGTGTGAAATTTCTTTCTCACACCTACTATTGATGTCCCTCCTACCATTGAGGCATAAATAATGAACTTAGTTCAGGCCTGTTATTTCACAATAGTACTCAGACCTATAATACACATATACTGAATCTGTCCCAGTGCCTCTTCATCCTATTTTATCTTTTTTGATTGCCCTTGGTAATCAAGTTTTACCTATCATCTGAGAAATCCATTGTATAATCAAATTCTTTTACTTTTTCTTCAAAAACCATAAGAGCTAGTTCAACTAGAAGGTGTAACCATCCTTGATATTTGACATACTCCACCAACTCACTCATGCTAGATTTTTTATAAATCCTAGTATCAAAGTCTCTCCCTGACAAAACTTTCTGAGTTTTAAAATTATCATTCCTTTACTCTGTAGACCTATCCTTCTATTCTTCCTATTTTCTTCTTCTTTTTTTGGAATCACTGCTTATTTATTCTTCAATAGATTTTTCTTTTTAAGACCCTATCCCTTTGAGTCTTTCTTTTTTTTTTTAACAAAAATGTGCTTCTTTTTACGTACTGCAGGACTACCAGACTTTGAACTGAAGGACATGGTCCTTGTAGAGACATGTATTAGGATCAATGTCCTCCTCCTCCTTATCTTCTTTTATTAGTTACATATGTAAAATTAGGATAAATGTCCTCCTCCTCTTTGAACTCTACATTTTAAACACTCTTCCTTCACTACAACAACTTTTTCCAGTCTTCTTCTTTTAGTAGTAGAAGACTTTCTAGCCTTCATAACAACTGCGAACATCTTCTATTTAGATCCCCTAGTGTAATACGATCTAGAAAATTTCACTCCTATATCAAAATCCTTTTTTTCATTTGCTTCGCATTTTTTTCTTTATATACCATCTCTGAGGTTGTTCATTCTCATCCTCCTCATTTAGAGGTAGCATAATTTCTCTATCCTTTGTCACATTATCCTTTTCATCTACTATTTTATCTTATTAACTAATGGACCTTTCATTGGTCTCTTATACATATAGAATTAAATTTTTAGCTACCCAATTTACACTACCAAACAGATCAAATCTCTCTACAGATATTTCTTTATAACATAGTTAGGAAAAAATATGGTTTGATTTAAAGGGAGTAGGAGAACCAAGTACTTATAAGGTTTCTAAGAGTTTAATCTTATTTGGTTCTTTATATGAAATTGGTATTTAAGGATTTTGAGTTAATTTTATTCTTCTGAGGATGGAGAAAATTTATACTGAGGTATTTCTAATTAAATTGGTTAACAGAAACCTAGATTCAAATCTTCTGCCATGGATTACTCAGTAGAAATTTTAACAATTGAGGAAGCACTGATGGGGACAAACTCATTTGGGGGTACTGGAATTTCTGAAGATAATTCAGTGGGTAGAATTGACAAAGGTTATTGTTGAGAACTTAAAGAGATATATTCTATAGTTTTGTGTGTTAAAGGATCAGGGTGTTAGATTTGGGGATGTTCTGGTTGATTTTCTGGAGCTTTATTGATATTTGGATATTTATTAGGGGTTGAGGAAGAGAGAATATCTACCATTTCAAGATTTTGTGAGAAAGAAAAATAGACTAGTTTAATTCAAAGATGAAGGACAATTGGGAAAGATGATTTGTGTTATATTGTTGAAGAGAATAAAATGAGACAAATTTGTGTTAGTGATTTAAGTGAGGTGATAGCTGTCATTAAAAATATCAGTTTTTGAAATGACACGTCTTAGTTTAATGGCAGCGACTCTTCATATTGCTTATGAAATGACAACTTTTGATTAAATAAGAAAGATGAGTAGCTTTGAAGAGAGAAATTTATGATTATTAAAGCTTATAGTTTTGGTACTAACCTTGAGAGATGGGACCAGATCACTCCCTTTTCTGGGAGAATCCTTAATTTTGGGCAAGTCATATGTATCCTCTTCCAAAGTTGTTCCCATGGTTGTATACCTACAAAGGTTTAGTTTTGAGCTAGACCAATATGTACTTACCTTTCCAAGGATACCTATCTCCTGATCATAGCACAGAGAAACTGATTCATATAGAGGGTCAAGTTTATTTGATCAATCATTGCCTCCACTTGTTTGTTTCTATACACCACATTATTCTAGAAATTATTCTGAATATGGCCCTGGGGACTAGGTCTTAAATTTAAAATCCTTTAAATTTCCAAGGATTCTTTGGCATTTCATTGAACCAGTGAGCATCTTTTAGAACCTCTATCATATTTTTAAGATGACTTTGGGATAACAATGATGAGGAAACCCTAAAATTTCTATCATAAGCTATTGTTTGGACTACATACTCCAAAACTGAAGCTAAAATATCAAGGGGAGGAGAAGATCCATGCCTCCAATTTGAACTTCTAAGATAAGTTTCATTGGGACCAGGTCCTGAATATTTTAACTAGACCCTTCTTTTCTTTTCATTCTTGAACTGGAGTTGGGGTTTTTTTTTCACTGAGATCTTGGATCACCATAACTTTTATCACTTCCTTCTGCATCAATTTGTCCTTTACCATCATATTTATCAATATCAACCTTTCGAATAGGAATGAGTCCTTCAATGCCAAAATCTTCTTAATAACTTAGATTCACCAGCTTTCCTGACACATCAAAGATTACATTCACACTTTCTTTAACATATAGATTTTTTTTTTGAAAAATCATTATTCTTGTCTTGAGGAGGTGGTGCCCACAAGTACTACTTTATTTTTCTAGGAAATAATAAGCAGAGTCTCACAAATTTCATCCTTGATTCTCACAAAAAATTTTATTGGTGAACATGGAGAAGTCATCCATACTGACAAACACATACTTTTTTATCCTCTACTTTGGATTTGTTGTCTGGAAATTTTAGCTATGGCATTCAAAAGATCAGGTCTTTTGAAATCAACTATTTTAGAAAATAGGAACATACAAGTCCTATCAAATCTTTTATGTTCCAACTGAGAAATCTTTACCTTAAAGTGTCTCGAGAGACAGAGAGAATATAGGAAGACCTTCTAGTGATTTTATTTAAACATTTATTATCAATGAACTAGTTCTCACTTTAACCTCTCTCACCCATATGCAAACAAAGTCATTTGTTAGATTAGAAATCCACTTAAGTTTGAGTTCCCAGTAGGAGGAAAAATGTGTGATCAAGATATTCTTGGACCATCTATGTAATGAGAGATTCCTCATATTTTTAAAATATTTAGAACTCGTAATATAGGTATGCCCCTACTTGATATATCTAAAGGTTTGTGGGCATTATTTCAGACATCTTGACAAAACTTACCTTAGTACAGAAGTGATTGAGGTTGGAACTATCACCAAAGGCCCTTACCGTTACTAAGATCTTGGCAAATTAAATTACAAAGGATCTATGTGGATGGGGTCTATTGTATAGATTTATTAAATTGTTCTTTCAGATGGACCAGGTCACTTTTTAAATTTTCATTCTTATGGAGTTCAGTCATGAAATTCATTTCAGAATACTTTAATTTCTTCTTCAATATCAATTAGAGGCTTTGAAGCTTCTTTCTTTCCTTTACTATCAAAATTATCTATTTTCTCCGGTTGATTGACCAAAGTTAGATTTTTTGATTTCAAATTGGCAACCTGTTCCTTAATTTAAGATATCTAGAGTGTTAAAGTAATAATTTGAAGCTCCTAATCCTCTACTTTCTTTTCTAATAAATTTTTATTTCCTTTGCCATTAGTATCATCTATTTTATCAAGTTGATTCACTAGGCCCAGCTTTTCAAATTTCAGCGTAGTAACCTATTCCCTAATTTTAGATATCTAAAGAATTAAATCAATTAATTCATGCTCCTGATTCTTTATCTTCTCTTCTAGAGCAATTTTCAGCATTTAGTTCATACTTAGAATCAATCAATAAATTAGTAAGCTTTTTAACCTTTCAAGCAAAGTTGTTTTGCATGTTTTCAGTAATGTTAGAAAGAGTTACTGTATTTTCTTATTTATTTTAGCATTTTTCATGAGAGAAAAAATGGAATCAAAAGTCACGTTATCATCCTCTACTGCCATCATGGAAACATCTTTATTTTTCCTTCTTTCTTAAATTCATTGGAAGAATCCTCTAGGTAGTTATGGCCTTCTTAACATCAAATTTATCTACAATTTGTTTCTTGATTTTATAGAAACCTATTCACTATTCTTTCCAATGTCACTCCCAGTCTTAATATATTCTTAGTAATCTATCTTGTGTATTGGACAATCATTAAAAAAATGGTTAGGACTTCCATATTTTTGACAAACCTCCATAATGCTTCTCTTTTTACTTCCACTTCCTATTCTTTGAAACTGACCACTTTTCTTGATTAATCTAACAATTTTTTTTGCCAAATAGGAAACATTTGCTTCTTCTTCACTTGAGTTAGACTTTGTAGCCTTTAAAGACAAAGATTTTTTGCTTTTTTTCTTCTTTTTTATCTTGTCTTTGCTGCTTCATGATTTCATGAGTCTTTAAATTACCAATAAGTTCATGCATTGTGAAAATTTTTAGGTTTCTTGCCTCAATAATAGAATCCACTTTGGTTTCCTGGGATTTAGAAAGAACAAGAAAATTTTTTCTCGTCTATTTGTACAATGGAATTACTTCTCCTAAGCAGTGAAACTCATTGGTGATTGAAGTAAATATTGTATGCATCTCTTGGATAGTTTCTCCTTCCATCATTATGAAGGATTCATAATGAGTAGTCATCATATTAAATTTTTGATCCTTCATATTAGTGGATTCTTCGTGAGCAGTTTTCAAGCAATCCTAAATTTCTTTAGCGTCATATACAGAAATCTTGTTGTATTCATCAGGCCTTATTACACTAACTAGCAGTTTCATACACTTATAATTCTTCTCAACTTTTCTTCTATATTAATCATCATACTCTCTCTTTATTTTTACAACCATTCTAGTTATGTATCCTTCCTTGACCTTTTTTTACAGGAACATGAGGACCATCAAGAATTACATCCATCAGCTTGCTATCCTCAGCTATAATAAAATCATACATCCTTGTTTTCCAGTAGCCATAGAACTCCCCATTAAATCTAGGTGGTCTAGTGGTAGATTTCACTTTGTCCAAATAATGTGGAGAAATCGTGATAACTAATTTACTCTAGGTTATAACCTTTTACATAATTCTATTTCTTAAAACAATTATTCGAAGATAAAGAGGGTTATAACACACTATGAGGGATAAGGTCCTTTAGAGTTAGACATTGGCACTAAGAAACTAAGACCTTGTAGGAAAGTAAAGATCACAGTGATTTAAAATGGAAACCTCCTGGCTCAAGGAAGGAAAAACCATGAATTGCCCTCACAAGTGCTCAACAATCCATTATTATTCCTTGAAAATTTTGCCAAGAACTCACCTCAATACTGATTAAATCTAAAAAATATAGAACTGAAGTAATTGTAGCTAAGAACTCTCAAGAATACTAGAGAAATTATTAATCTTATAACATGGGTAATTCAGTTATAAACTCAAGACACTACTCAAGAACACTCACTCTTTAGTACATACATAAGTTAAGAACTTGAGCAATGTTGCAAAATTGATATTTCACCTCTTTTCTATTTCTATATTTTGATCTTGCAAAAAAACCTAATTGAAAAGAATTCTTTTCCTTTTATATTGGAATAATAATTAGGGTAGAAATCTGAATGAGCCATATTTCCTGATGGGAACAAGCTTACCCGTGCTATTTGTTATACAAGAAGACAAAACTGCATAGGACAGTTATCGTTGTACTAGATTTATGAAGACCTAGGGACCTAGTCCCTTGATGTCAGCTGCTCACCATCAAGACAAGATATTATAATTTGAATTCCCAGGGACATGGTCCCTTGTTTTCTGCTGATCATCATCAAAAGAAGATAAAGCAATGAGGTTTAGGAAGAGGAGAATTCGTACCCCTAGGTATATTGGTCCATTTGATATTCTTTGGACTATTTCTGATGTGACTTATGAGTTATCTTTGCCCGAAAAATTAATAGTTCTTCATCCAATCTTTCTTATTTTCATGCTCTACCAATTTATTTTGTATAAGTCCTATGTCATTCATTATGAGTTATTTTAGTTAGATGATAAGTTTTCTTTTTTGGAGGATCCAGTCTCCATATAGTCTAGTGATGTTACACAATCATGCTTTAGAGTTACTTTTATAGTCAAGGTCTAGTGGAGGAATTAACTTATAGATGCGGCAACTTAAGAGGTCAATTCTGATATGCGTAGTTCATATCCCCTTCTTTTTGCTAATTGAGGTATTTCTCTTGCCTTTACCTCGAGGATGAACTAGATTTTTAGTAGTGGATGATGTAATACTTTCAATATGGATTAAATATATAAAATATATGTTGCTATGTGATTTGACCATTTTACCCTCCTCATGATTGTGTTGTGGTATTACATGGGTGTGGGGGTCAAGACATAGTTTCCAATGCATTTATGTGCCATTTAGGTGATATTATGGTTTTAGGTGTCTTTATGAGATTTATAGTTAACTTTAGTCAACATATTTTGATCTGTGTTATGTATGGTATAATAGACTATGTTAGTAGATCCAGAATATCAATTTTAGGGTGGTAACATGGTTGGTGTGGTTTTATGGATTTTAAATCTCATTTCGACCATAGGTTTATAAAGTTTTGATTATGAACTTTTGGGGTCATCTTTGTTAACACAATGTTTTTCAAAAATTTAATATTGCCATTAAGTTTGGTGCAGTGAATTGGAAAGGGTAGCATAGTTCCTTTACATTCAGGGGATTTTATATGAATATTGAGGGGCCCACTGAGACATAGAATGCACCAAGTCCCCTGATGGTGCACCACTCAACTGGTGACTCAGAATTGCTATGCTCCTGTTGTAGCCTGCAGACATATGTCGTAATAGTGACACTTAGTTCCCGATCGTGATATCCTTTTTATCTAGGTACTGCGATCACAATGCCTGGGTATATAAATACTGGAATTTGCCATTTTCGCTATTTTTGAGACTTATAGAATTAAGTTTCATAATTTTTAGACATTTCGTCCACTTCAAACATGCGTAAGATCCATAACACCTATTTTCAATTATGTTTTAAATCTCTATCATCTATTACTTGTTTTAAACTTGGATTAGGATTGAAATTTAGGAATTTTGGACCGTAAGACCTAAAAGTTGTATTTCTCTTGGATGAGATTCTAACCTCACAATTATTTTTTCCTCTCAATTTAATCTTTAAAACAACTTCGATTCTTGATTTTAAAATAGATTTTATGAATTTTACCCGGTAAAGTTTAGAAATGGTTTTTCTTCAATTTGAACCACAATCTTTAACTTGTTATTACTTGGATTTCAGTTTTTAACTCCAAAAATATGAGGAACATGTTTTTGGAACAAAGACCTTCTTTTTCAAAAACCCATTACAAGGGTTCATTTTGACCTCGAATTGAAGATATGTAATATGGGTATCATTGGCTTTCTTTTAATGTGTAGATTGTATATTTTGATTTTTTTATTTTTGATTCATTTGTGAGGATTAAGTCTTTGGGATAGAGGTAATGTAGACCATTTTTTAGTCTTCTAGGTAGGTTATAATCTAACCTCTTTCAGATTGGACTGGGTAGTTAATTATGATACAAAATCATATCAATGATGTGGTATCTATTTATTAAAAATAGATATCTTATTATGTTGAGACTATATGGGGGCCTATATATGATGCATTTTGTGTTTTTGAGCTATTGTGTGCTATGTGTGACCGCATTGGTCCTATGTGATATTAATAGCCAATATACATGAAAATCATGGTATCTTGTTGGATGAAAAGCCTATTATGGCGTCAACTATATATGTTGAAGGGTTCATACTCTATTTTCATATGTTTCATGTTGGTTTTCATGGAGTGTTAGATATATTGACGGGATATCTTGGCTCACATGGTTGTATATTGATAGGCTATTGGATATTTTTCGTGGTCGATTGGTTATGTACATTGAATTATCATTCTCATTGAATCACACATATTAATTTACTTGTTTATTTATTCTTCATATACTTGTTGTTGTTGTATATTGTACTTGATTTGTGTCTTATATTATGTATGCACTCTGGAAATATGGGAATTATTGGAAATACTGAGAAATTTAAGATACATCTAGAACATCAAATTTTATAGACCTTCTTCGGGGGATGTTCTAGAGATGAGTCAAAGATATTGAGTTGTATATAGGTTGACGAACCCCCTATGTCTCCTATGTCTTGAAACTTTAGCTTCATAGATGTATACCGAGATTGTGCTATGGTCTTGAAGGTTATACAATGGTCTTGGAGGTTGTGCAACAACCATATATATTACATCATCATCATCATCTCCATTATTATTCTCATTGTATTTGCATTATTATGCGTGTGATGTGATTGTATATTATGTTTGACTTGTTACCTATCAATTGTTCTATGTTCCTTTACTTGTACTTGATATTCTCGTATACTTTGTTTTCTTTTTTTCTTTTCTTATATGTGGTATACATATGTACTTGTACTCTTTTCTTGTGTTTTGATATGTTCTATGTGGATATTATTAAAATTTTAGTGCAAACGGTGTGGTCTACCATTCTAGAATATTTTCTAATGGTTGTGATGTGCCCTTAGTGTCCAATTTTGTATGCCTTAGTATCTACTTTTATTAGTCGGCCTATGATACCTATTTAGTATAGTGGAATGTATTAACCCCTATTGTGCCCTTTTGGTGTATGTCCTAGTTCAATTTTTCCACATGGTGATTGACTCGAGCATCTTAAGAGTTATTCAAGGTTGCGGTTCGATTCACGGTAGCGGTTCGATTTTCATGAATATGGAGTTCACTTCTTTCTTTCTGTATTGGACTATTCCTTTACTTGTATTGAAAGATATAGATTGTTCTTGTTGGATTTTTTGATGAATTTGATTCATGGGTTTTATTGTTAGTTCTTACACTGTGACACTAGGTTTTAGGGAGTTTGGAATGTTATACATGAGTTTATACTTTTTGTTATTGTTATATTGATTTGATTCATCCCTTTTTAGGATTCTAACCTTAGGTTTTGATTGTTATTTCCATTTTTGTATCAGTTTGTGTGTAGTCTTACTTGCTAAGGTTTGTTATAAAAAGTCCCAAAATGATCCTCAAATTGTGTGTCGTGACCCTATCCTTCGTGATGGCCTCCATAAGGTGATGAATAATGACTCTACAACATTTGGTTCCCTTTATATTATGGAATAGACTTTGGAATCAGTTAGTCTGGACCTTATTTGAGTATGGCACATTCTATATGTTAAAACAAGACTATTAATAAAGCTCATTCCTCTTTTGACTTGGAGTTTTAGGTGGATATACTCCACTAACTATTAATTACACAGTATTTGTGCACCAAGGTAGCTCTGTAATCCTCAATGCTAAGAATTTTTTGTTAGGGAACTCTTATTCAATACTCTTATATTCTGGAAAATATGACTAACCTTCTAGTCTGGATAAATGGTCATTACCTATTTTTTGACACCTTTCTGTCTTTAACATTCAAGTGAAGTTTTTACAGTAAAAAAATCCACCTATTGATCAGAGGGTTAACATCATTCTTGTTGAACAATTGTTGAATGGCAGGATAATATGTATAAACCAAAATATTGGTGCCCTCTAAATACAACTTAAACTAATTGAATGCATACACCAAGGCTATCATATCCTTCTCCGTCACTGTATAATTAACTTGTGTTGCATCTAAAGTTTTGCTTGCCTAGCACTTCTCCAAAAGATACATCACTAGCTTCATACATCAACTCAAATAACAAATCCCAATTGCTAGCAATCAATATTTGAGATTTAATCTACTTCTTTATTAATGCCTAAAAGGCTTTAACACAATCATAATAAAATTAAAAATTTTCCTTATTCTCTAGTAGTTTGCACATGGGTATTGAGATTATTAAATATCCATAATAAATAGGTTGTAAAAGCTTGCATGCCTAACAATACTGCACACACCTTTCATAGATACTAGCAGTTGTAAATTTTATATAATCTAAATCATGTCACAATCTACTTCTAGGACTTTTTCTGACACTTGAGGAATAAGGATGATGTCATTCATAACCTAAAAGGGACACTTCTCCCAGTTAGCAGCAAATTTATCTCTTTGTAACAAGAAAAACCCTATTAAGGTTCTACAAGAAAACTTGAAAAGAGTTATCAACTACGAAAAACTATCCATGAATAGCTCTACAAAGTCCTTCACCATATCATAAAATATTGATATCATGCAGCGCTGAAAATTTCCAAGTGCATTGCATAGGCATATGTGCCATATCGACATGTAAATATTGTCTTCTCCTTATCTTCTAGAGTAATGGATATTTGATTTTTCGATGATTACCATCAAATAAATCTTAATATTCCTTCCCTACAAGCTTGTACCTCATCTTATCATTGAAGGTAATCAGGTAGTGATCTTTTCTAGTGGCCTCATTGACATTATGATAGTCCATGAAAATTATTTAAACTATGACTATCTGGTCTGGGATCAATTCATTTTTTCCATTATTAACCACAATCTTGCCATTATTTTTTAGGGACAGAGTAGAATGAATTTACCAACTCGTTATCTATAATTGGGAAAACAATGCCAGTATATAGCCATACCATATTTTTCTAACCATATCATTTACATTGGACTTCCTCTTTATTGATGTAGGACACTTGGTTATACCATTAATTTATAAATATTTTATTAATTCATTAGGCAAGGCTTATTCCTTGTATATCCAACATCTATTACCAAATCACTTTCTTTTCTCTATGTAAAAAAGCTAATACCTCTCCTACCTATGCCTCAAAAAAGTATCAAGAGAGAATAACTAGTAAAATATCATTACACTATGTATGCATACTTGAGATATGATGGAAAGGTCTTCATCTATAGTTTGTGGCTTCTAAAATAGATGAATTTGGGGATTTCCCAAGAAATCTATTTGAAGGCTGAAATTTACAAGTTCAAATGAATATGCTCCTACATTTAAAATCTACACTATGTCATTGGCATCTATATCTTTAAGAATATCATGGCCCATTAAAGATCACACTAAAGGATCTTTGTAAGTAACAAGTGCAATATCTAACTCAATATAAATTACTGTAATAACACCTCATATATGTAGCTTTATTACATTGTAGACGTCAAATACTTCTACTTTGTTATGTGTCCTTATTGTCAGCTACCTATCAACTACAACTATAAAAAACGTATAATAGCTTAAATACACATCCCAAAATAAATGGGATTTCCACATCTACATAAAATTCTAGGATAATAAAATCTATTATGAAAATGAGTGAAGCCACTTACACCTACACAATATCATCTATTCTATTGGGCCTCAAAAGCAAATTTATCATCCATCTTTAAAATAAATATGGTAGGTGATGGACTTCCCAACCACATTTTCTTAAGTAAAAAGAAGAAAATAAAATATGTATTAGCCCCAAGGTAACACAAGGCCCAAAACTTATATACTATTCAATAGTGATATGGATAGTGAAACTCCTCGTATTTTTGTATTTTGTTGGTATTCTATTCTAAATTCATAAGGTACACTCTTTAATAAGTGCAATAGTATTATACCCCATCAACTTGTTCTTGTTTTCCACAATCCTTTTACTGTACTTTGCATAATTTGAAATTTCATTGAAAATATCAACAATATGAAGATTACTGTGCATTTACTTTAATAATTCAATAACCTCTGGAAAACATGATTTCTCTTTCTTCTTTTTAGCCTTTGATAGAATGGGGGAGTTGACTTCACACTTGTAACAACAGTATAACTATAAGCATCTTTACTAGACTCCACTTACTTCTCATCAATTTCAAGCACCTTGTGAGTTCCTCTCTTTGGCTTTGACTAATATAAATATCTACGACTTCTAGTAAAAACTACATTAACCTACTTGTCGTTACATCTCAATAACTTGGTAAACCTCCTTGAGGTCTAGTGTTTTGCACCCAACAAGTTTTCCAATCTAAATCACCAAAACTTTTTGGGTAGCTACTAATTTTTTATGTTAGTGGATATTTGTTCTTTGTTAGCCATAATTTTCTTTAACGTATACTCACTATTTCTAGATTTATCTGTAGAGTTACTACCCTGAGCATGTTACTGAAGATTTTTATTTCAACTAGGTTTCTATGCTGATTTTGGTTGACATTCTGCCCTTGATATCTGCTGTATGGAAAGATGGGGTGGCTCTGCCAACTAAGATTATAAGTATTCCTAAAATCCTAATTTCTCTAGAATTGAGGATTACCCATAAATTTTATTGATTTTGAACTTCCTCTAGATGCATTAGATGAATGATCACCATCACTATATATCTCACACCAAGTCTAAGTTCACTGTACCCCATTTGCTGGAGCTTGCTACTATACAAAACATATGTTGTTTAAGGAGTATTCAATTAATTCTACAATGAAAAAAATTGTGCTACAATTGCTCTCAACTAATCCACTTCTAATAACCCTACAACCGTCTTTATGGTACTTTTCAAAACATAAAAATTCTATTTTTGTTTTCCCCATATGATGCAATTCATGATAGCATATAATTTATCATATTTCTTTTCCAACGCTTTCCCACCCATTAATGAATTAGAATTTTTTTTCCATTAGGCTCAAGAACGTCTATTAAAGTGATCACTAAAACCTCATTATTCTGATGTCATTGTAAGACCCCGTAAAATCCTAACCTTAATTTAGTCCTTCAAGATCGTCAAGGGATCCCAGACATAGAATATTTTAGTTAAGTACTCAAACTTAGTGTAATTTTAGCCTACGAAGGTTGGAAATCTTACTTTCTACCATTATGTCGATTAAATATTGATGTTTAGGTTGATTCAAGATTAGGGAGGTCCATAGGTGTTCCCGGATGAGGTTTGGATTTTTCGGACCTCGTTTGAAAAAAAGTTTGAGCGCCTAAAATAGTTGTCTAACACGATCTTAGAGCATTGCATCGACCATCACATCGATGGATGATTTTCCCCCAGCTTTAGGGCAAATTCTAGTAAACCAACACAAACTTGGCATGACACATCGACAATTAGGTCGACCTGCACGTTGGTAACCCAGTTTTCAATCATTACAAGACTGCGTTCTTAGGGGTATTTGTGTCTTCTTACCTCAACCCTCAGCCCCTAAAACATGGAATTAAGCATACTATAGAGAAAATATAGTTCTTCTTTCTCAAAACTCTCAAGAACAAAACACTAAAAGATTTAATTTCAAATCAAGGGCACAAGATTCCATGATAAACTTTTAGAAATTCTTAAACAAAGGTATGTGAAGTGTTTAAGCAGGGGTTCCTTCCACCATTGGAGTCCAAGAATATCTTTTGAACTTCGAGTAGTTGATTTTATCAGTTCCATGTTTGGAATTAAAGTGTATCCATGGTTGCTATTTGGATTAAGTTTCTAATTCATGATTATATATATATTTCATGGGAAATTAATCATTATGTATGTGGATTCATGGGAATCCATGAAAAACCCGTTAATTGTGAAATTAGAGTAAAATTATGATGCTTACTAGTTGGTAAATATGAGGTGCATATATTGTGCTCACTAAGTGCTTACTAAATTATCCATGTGAAATATTAAGAGAATGATATCATGTCAAATTAGATTATGTGCTAGTTATATTATGCAACTTGTTGTACAAAATTCCCCAATCAGTGAATGAAGATCAAGTACTTTGCTTATATGCTTCAAGTTGTCCCATATATCTTAGTTTATGCTATCGAGTCTTGGGGTTACTTGTACCCAACAATTTTGTTGATTACCTAGAGCCATGGTCAATCATAGAATAGTATCAATCACAGCACAATCAGTAGTACTCTCATTCAATTATAGAACTCAGGAAAACTCAGTAGAATCAGCATTTGTCTAGTCTATTTCAGTATCCACTTCAAACATTAGTAAACTTAGTCAGCTAACAGGATTCAGTAGTATTTTATCAGTCAACGGAACTCAGTAAACTCAGTTTAGTCTAGCTAAACAGTAATCATAGTAACCATTCAGTCTAGCATAGTACAGACTAGAAATAATTTCAGTATCTATTTAATTAGGAGTAGGATTCAGCACCAAGTAAACCCAAGGAAGGGGGCATTCCCGTCAACAGAAAGTTTGAACCTTAAGAGTAGTCCCTGCATTATAAAACTCATAGCCAGTGTAGGTTAAGGTATATTTCTACTAGATATTATGAGTGTTGATAGTTCTTATTCGAGTTATCCTACCCGTGAGGGTTGACGAAAGAGCTTACTGTAAGAGAGGGTTAACTCACAACTTGTCCTTACCCATGGCACAGTATTGACACCCTTAAAACTTGGGTTACAGGTTGGGTCACAATCAGTTTAGAGGGGAATGTCAGTTAGATGATTACCTCCGACAGTCTCAGTTACAGTCTAAGTCTCAAAATATATCTCAGTTCATTTCTATAGATTCAACACTATCAGACATAGTAATTCAGCTTAGTACAGAATTCAGTATGGTTCTACGATATTCAAAACTATCAGATATAGTTATTCGGATAATCAGTAATATAGTATTCATAAACTCAAATATCAATTATCAGTATTCAGATTCAGTAGTCAGCAGTAGCATAATCTCAGGTACAATACATGTATTCATGCATGTACACTAACTTAGTCATACTCATGATATTCAGTTATTATTGTGCATGCATATGAACCCATCCATTTCAGCCTACCTCACTGAGCATACCAGTATATTCAAAGTACTGGCGCATGCATTTATTTGTACTATGATGTTTTATATCATAGGTTCAGGCAGACGGGCTCTAGAGCACCCTTAGCAGTTCAGATACTCAACTTTTAGAGTAGTGGTAAGTCCTTATAGTTTGAGGACATACTATTTATTCTACAGTAATTTAGTTTTATTTTAGTAGATGGAGTTAGTTGGGGGGTTGTCCCATCAACTCTATTGTTCATACAGTTAGAGGCTTTTCAAACTAGAGTATTTTCTGACAGTTTTTAGTTTTTCAGTACTTATATTCAGTTTTGGTATTTTGATACTGCATTTAGATTTATTTATATATTTCAACCTTATGGCATTGTTTCCACCTATTTACAATATCATACAGTATTTATTACATAGTTATTGCAGCACGTACCATTCATAGGTTACCTTATGGTCTTTCAAAATTTTGAGCAACGTGTAGCGTCCGGGGTGCAGACTCGGGGCGTTACCAACTTGGTATCAGAGCCTAAGGTTCAAAATTTTCCTAGGAAATATAAAATTCGTATCTAGTAGAATCTTGTGCATGGGTTTGTTTTGTGCCACACTTATGTATAGGTGGCTACGAGATGTTTTCGAAAAAGTTTCCTTTCTTTTAGTATTTATGTCATATGAGTGAGCATGAGTTCCAATTACATTATCTTTCTAATCCTTGCTTTTCTTCTATTTACAGAATATACATCCAAAAAGGAATTAGGGAAGAGGAACAGGAGACCAGTTATCTCCTTAGCCCATTCATCCAAACCCTTTGGGCGAGCATGTCTCCCATGCAGAGTTCAGCGCAGCCTTTACTACCCTAGCTTATTATGTAGTAGCCTAGAATGATCACCCAGCTGCTGTTTAGGACAAACCAGTATCCAAAAATACTACTGCCAAATTTGAGACTTCACATGAAAGAACCCTCCATCATTTACTAGGTTCTAAGTCAGATGAGGACCCTCAGTAATTTCTTGATTAGGTTGCAGAAGGTTACCGATAACATGGGGTGACTACTATTGAGAATGTTGAGTTGGTCATATATTAGTTACAGGAGGTGTCTCACTCATAGTTCAAACAGTGAAAGTAAGATAGGGTCGCAGATGCAGGACCTATAGAATAGGTGGAGTTTGCAGTTGCTTTTCTGGATAGGTTCTTCCCGCTAGATTGAGGGAAGCGAAGGCTTTGGAGTTTATAAACATGAAGTAGGGAAATATGATAGTGCATGAGTATTCTGTCAAGTTTACTCAGTTAGACAGATATATCCCGAATGTTGTAACAGATAGCAGAGCAAAGATGAGTAAGTTTATGTCAGGGGTGTTTAGCAATATGTCAAGGAGTGTAGGAATGCAATACTTATTAAGGAGATAGACATAGCCAATGTAGGAATGCAATGTTGATATTTGTCAACTGACTGAGTTCATAAGATCATGGAGATATCCTGAGTCATAAGACTATCTGAAGTCTAAGGATTCATAGCTTGGTTGAGAGTATCGTAAAAACATGACATGACTCTAGGCACATAGCTAACATTTTGGGTACAAGTAACCCCAAGACTCGATGGAAGGAAAAATAATCAAGAATAACATACTTGAACATATAACTAACATCATACTCCATAATACATTAATAGAAGAATTCCATAAAAACATGTGATAGGCATAACTTGTACATACATGTGGATTTCATGATATCATACTACTTGGGCATTATTCTATTATCTAGGCATTTAATCAAACACGTGGTAGGCATAATAGATATAAAAAACATTATTCAAAAATTAATCACCATGATTCACCTCATATTTCATTATCTAGGGTTTATTCAAAGGTTCACATGGATATACATCTGTACAAATCAATTCCAAACAAAATTAAACACCCAACATGTATTTGAATTCAATTGATCATTCTCAACTTAAACAAAACAAACCCAACATTAAATTCATAAAGAAATCCATAAATTTAAACTTAGAAAAGAGATTCTTATAATTCATGGACGAAAGGAGTCCATGAATGAAAACTATGCATACCTTAGTTCCTGATTTCATGAAGATTGATGGAGAAACTTTCTTGAAATTTTATCTTTTATAAAAAACATCGCTTGTTCTTGAGAGGTTTTTGAGAGAAGATAGTGTATTTTGGGTGAAAAGTGGCTGAATCATGTGTTAAAGGATTTAAATAGATGTGGAAAATTAACCTTTTTAACTCGGGACATGTCTTGTAATTTTAGTAAAAAATTCTTGAATTGAACCCTTAGCGGTATGTGATACGGCGTTATCGCACCGTGTCCCTGGAATTTAACAATTAGGAAACTAAGGGATGGCACGATGCGGAGCCATTGCGTTTCCCCTTCTTTTGCATCCTAGAACGTTAGCGCGATGTGGAGGAAATCGTTCTAAGACACTGGAAGAGGAAAATTCTAAATTTTTTCCCTTGTACGATGCACCATAATTGTGGACCCCTACTGGAATTTGCCAAATGACATTTTCATTTGTGGCGCAGCACGCCACTGACTAATATGGAACTCTTTTACGAAGAGAACCTGAAATTGTCGTAACTTTTGACCCGGTTATCAGATTTGTTAGAATCTTATATCGATGGAAATCTTATTAAATTTCCCACATGAAAAAAATGAAAATTGTGAAAATTCCTCATGGTATAATCATCATTAAATTTAAAAGCTAATACTAGACATTCTTTTGATGAAATGAGCTGGGAAAAAGTATGAGGTATTATAATATCTCTCCCATGAGAACATTCATCCTTGAATAAGACTAAGAGGGGAGAAAAGACAACAGATGTACATACTTAAGAAGAATAACTAGAACATGATCTAAAGACTGACATGATTGACAAGGTGAACATATAATACTGAACATGCATATCTGATGCATGCGTAACTGATTTATGAATGGATGACTGAGTTTTTTGAAGAACAAAGTTTTTAACAATGAGAATGCATGTCTAATGCGTAATTACATAACTAAACAGCTACATGAGTACGTGACTAAATTCGCAGTGGTGCTTGTTAATAAGTTTATACTAGGAACATGAGCATGAAACTGCATACCAAGTTTTTGATAAATATTGACCATGAGATAGAGTAAGATTAAGGAGTTCCTCAATATACGAGTCTGATCATTAAAGATTTCAATTGGAATCTCTTTATAAGAGAGAGTGTATTGAACACCAATGCTCTAAATAGGGACAATAACTGATGGGTCACTAATGCAGTTCTTGAGCATAGAGACATAAAAGATGGGATGAACTGAGGCTAGATCTGAAGATAATTCGAGCTCGTAAGCTGCCTTGCCGAATCAATTGAGAATCTTTAAGGGACCAACATATCGGTGACTGAGTTTCCATTTATTGACAAACCACTTCATTTCTTGTATGTTAGAGATCTTTATATAGACATAGTAACAAATCTCAAACTCGAGATCTTTTCTACGAACATCTGCATTAGACTTTTGTTGGCTCTAAGCATCCCAGATTCTTTATCTAATAAACAAGACTTTTTTTAAGGCATGAAATATTAATTCAATCCCTATAACTGAGGCCTCACTAAGTTCAAACCTACCAATTGGAGATCTACATCTCTAGCCATAGCGAGCTTGGAATGGAGCCATCCAAATACTGGAATGATAGTTGTCGTTGTATGCAATCTCAATCAAAGGTAAGTTGTCATCCCAAATTCCCTTAAAATTGATTGCACATGCCCTTAACATATCTTCTAATATCTGAATAGTCCTTCTACTTGACTGTCTATCTGAGGATGAAAGTCTATACTTAGACAAACTTGGGTACAAATACCCTTTTTGAATGGTTTCCAGAAATAAGAGGTGAACTGGGTACCTCTGACTGAGATGATGGACAATGGAACACCATTCAATCTAACCAATTCCTTGGTGTAGATTCTGGTGTAATCCTCGGTTGAATAAGATGTATTAACTAGGCCACTGGACGAAACTCTTATTGATGTAGTTGAAAGTTACAAGCAAGGTGGCTTTCTAGATTGAAGAAAAGGAGACACCTTAAGTTTACCTTTTTCCTTATTGTAATATTTTGTGGTTAATAATTGCTTTGCATATTTTTCAAGTTCATTCTCTTGCAGACTAGTATCTACAATACTTAGTCTGGAATAAGGAGGTTATACTATAACCCTTTTGAGTTTTATTCCGTTCTCTCTTTTCATTGATTCTTTTGCTCTTAGTTGGTGTACATTTCTTTCAATGTTTATTCAAGTTCAACCATGTATTTCTTTTCTTGGAGCTTATAAGAATGTAGCTTTGGGAGCTCATTTTAAGTGAAGGTGCTTGACAAATTTATCTAATGTTGGTGAGCTTTTTGACATTTCATTATGAACAGAGCATTTGAGCAGAATTTGTATGCTTATGTTCATAATTTGGACTGGTGGTGGTGAACTCGGGCTTCCCGAAGAAGGTTGATCATCTGATCACCTTTCGAAGCGCGATAGCCAGAACCCAGATTGACTTCTTGTTGCTTCGAAAAGGGGATAGGGTGTTGTGTAAGGACTGTAAGGTCATCCCAAGTGAGAATCTTTCGACCCAGCATAGGATTTTGGTTATGGATTTGAGTATAAAGAAGAATAGAAAGAGGAGGAGTAAGGAGGGTAGACCTAGAATTAAGTGGGGCGGCTTGACACCAGTGAAGGCGTGGGAGATAGGGGAGAAATTGGCGGGAATGGGGGTGTGGGAGTGTAGGGGGACGTGGATAGTATATGGGATAGGGCGGCTACGTGCATCAGGGGGACCGCAAGTGAGGTGTTGGGTGTTTCTAGGGGCCAAACCGGGCACCACCGGGGGGATTGGTGGTGGAATGAAGAGGTGGAGAAGAAAGTGGGGATCAACAAAGGGGCATATGCTAAGTTGGTTGAGAGTAAGGACGAAGACGAGAAGTGGGTAAACAGGAAAGAGTACAAGCTAGCTAGGAAGGAGGCTAAGTCAGTTATCATGGCAGCTAAGACGGCCGCTTTTGAGAGCTTGTATTTAGGGTTACAGGGGAAAGGAGGGAAGAAAAAGTTGTTTAGACTCGCTAAGGCGAGGGAGAGGAAGGGGTGTGAACTCGACCAGGTGAGGTACATTAAGGGGGAGGACGGTAGAGTGTTGGTGGAGGACGGCCACATTAAGGATAGATGGCAGTCGTACTTCCATAAGCTCTTGAATGACGAAGGGGATAGAGTTATTGAGTTAGGGGAACTGGAGCGCTCAGAGAAGTGTCGAGATTTTAGTTATTGTAGACATTTTTAGGTAGGAGAGGTTAGAGAGGTTGTTCGCAGGATGCGAAGTGGTAGGGCCATAGGGCCGGATGAGATACCGGTGGAGTTTTGGAAGTTCGTTGGAGAGGCTGGTGTAAGGTGGTTGACTGGATTGTTCAACGAAATTTTCAAGACGGCAAAGATGCCCGAGGCTTGGAGGTGGAGTACCATGATCCCTCTCTATAAGAATAAGGGGGACATCCAGAGTTGCAATAACTATAGGGGGATTAAGTTATTGAGTCACTCTATGAAGATTTGGGAGAGAGTGGTCGAGGTGAGGCTGAGACGGATAGTGTCTATTTCGGAAAACCAGTTTGGGTTTATGCTTGGCCGCTCGATGACAGAAGCAATTCACCTGGTACGGAGGCTGGTGGAACAATATAGGGAAAGGAAGAAGGACCTGCACATGGTGTTTATCGACCTGGAGAAGGCATACGACAAAGTACCCGGGGAGGTTCTTTGGAGGTGCTTAGAGGTGAGTGGAGTCCCGCAGACATATATCAAAGCAATTAAGGATATGTATAACGGAGCGAAAACTCAGGTGAGGACGGCGGGAGGAGACTCAGAGCATTTCACCGTCTTGACAAGATTGCATCAGGGATCTACTCTTAGTCCTTTTTTGTTCGCTTTGGTGATGGATGTGTTGACGCAGCGTATTCAAGGGGAGGTGCCGTGGTGTATGCTTTTTGCATATGATATAGTTCTGATTGATGAGACTCGAGAGGGTGTGAAGGATAAATTAGAGGTGTGCAGACAAACTCTTGAGTCTAAAGGGTTCAGGTTGAGCAGAAGCAAGACAGAGTATTTAGAGTGCAAGTTTAATGAAGCGAGGCTGGAGGATGAGGTGGTAGTGATGCTGGAATCACAGGTGGTATGTAAAAGGGATAGTTTCAAGTATCTCGGGTCCGTGATCCAGGGTAACGGTGACATTGACGAGGATGTCTCGCACCGTATCGGGGTGGGATGGATGAAGTGGAATCTTGCGTCGGAGGTGTTGTTTGGTAAGAAGGTGCCACCCAAGCTTAAAGGAAAATTTTACAGGGTGGTAGTCCGTCCGGCCATGTTGTATGGAGTGGAGTGTTGGCCAGTTAAGAATTCCCACATCCAAAAAATGAAGGTGGCAGAGATGCGGATGTTGCGCTGGATGTGTGGGCTGAATAGAGGGGATAGAGTGCAGAATGAGACTATCAGGAAGAAGGTTGGTGTGACTCCAGTCGAGTGCAAGATGCGGGAAGTCCGATTGAGCTGGTTTGGACACGTGAAGAGGAGGGACATGGATAAACCGGTTCGTAGGTGTGAGAGGCTAGCGTTGGATGGTTTTAGGCGGGGTAGGGGTAGGCCGAAGAATTACTGGGGAGAGGTGATTAGGCGGGACATAGAACAGTTACAACTCACCGAGGACATGACCCTAGATAGGAAGCTCTGGAGGACGCGAATTAGGGTAGAAGACTAGGGCAAGTTTGGGTTGATAGTGTAGGGAATTATTTGCTAGGGGTAGTATCCTTATTACGATTCCGTGTTCCTTGTTTTAGTACGAATCTGGGCGCTTTACTCTATTTGCTTTTACGTATGGCTGTCGTATTTATGTTATGTAATCTTGTAACCTTGTTCGGTGCTTTACTATGTATTTATGTACTATGTTATTATATACTATGTATTTGCATGGTGTCTCGTGTCTTGAGCCGGTGGTCTATTGGAAACAACCTTTCTACTTCTTTAGAGGTATAGGTATGGACTGCGTATATCTTACCCCCCACAGACCCCACCAGGTGGGAATACACTGGGTTTGTTGTTGTTGTTGTTGTAAATGAGTTAATTTAGTCATTATTTCTACATTGACCCAGACTGAATAATGCTGATGAGGAGTTTGAGGTAAACCCATCACGAAGTCCATGTTCACAAATTCCCAATTCTAAGGAGTAATACTAAACATCTGCATGGACCCACTAGGCTTGTGATACTCTATGTTAACCTAATGACATGTAGAGAACTTAGTCACAAACTCTGCAATGTCTCTCTTTATCCCACTCCACTAATAGATTTTACGCAAGTCGTGGTACATCTAGTGTAGTACACACCATATGATTCTGCGATAATTCACTACCTTAAGTCATCTATACCTAGAACCCAGAGACGACCCCTACAATGAAGAACACTATCTCCCCCTTGGGAGAAAACCTCTATTTTTTGGTCCTGAACTGACTCTTTCAACTTGACAAGGCTGGGATCTCTATCTTTGTTTTCTATCACCCTCATCTATATCGACTAAGTGAACTCCTAGTCTGGTTAGCTAATGAGCTTCCTAATCTATCTTCTTCATATTGTCCTCAACAAGAGCAACATTACCCATAAAGAATCTACTGAGATCATCGACCACTACATTATCCTTATCCAGATGATAGAGGACACTCATGTAATAATGTTTCAAGATCTCGAACCACCTACTTTGATGAATATTGAGATATTTCTATGATAAGACATACTAAAGACTTTTATGATCTATGAACACATCTACATGAACACCGTATAGATAATGCCTTAAAATCTTCAAGCCAAATACTACGACTGCTAACTCTAGATCAATAGTAGGATAATTCCTCTTATAGGTTTTAAGTTGTCTGGAGGTGTAGTCTATGACTTTACCATTCTTCATGAGGACACAAACCAAACGTACTCTGTATGAATCACAATACACTACTAACCCATCTAAACTATCTGGGAGAGCTAAGACTGGAGCTGAGGTGAGTCGAGTCTTAAACTCCTAAAAATTCTTATCTCAAGGATTTAACCACTGAAAATTGACTTTTTTTAGGTCAATCTAGACATAGGGGATTTAATATAAGAAAATCCATGAATAAACCATAGGTAATAGCCAGCCAAACCTAAGAATATGACTACCTCCCATAGTCTCAGTATCAATCTCAGTAAAAAAACATAGATAGTTCTTCAGAATTTAGGACTGTCAGTTATAGTCAACTCAGATATTGTACGAAAATCAGATAGTTTCATTAGATTTTGGACTATCAGATATATTTACTCATGTTATTAGTTATCATAGAATTAGTGTCAGTTATCATAGTATTAGTGTCAGTTGTTATGTCTCATGTATGTATTCTCATGCTCATGATAATTAGTCAGTTATTATTACTGTTCATGCATATGAACCCCATGCATTCATCCTAACTCACATGCATACCAACAAATTCAAAGTACTGATTCATTTACGCTATGGTGTCGTACACCATAAGTTCAGAGACACAAGCTCTATATTAGCAGTAGATTCTAGTTTCGACTGCCAGAGTTAGAAGTGAGTACTGATTATTAAAGGACATAATTATTTCCTATTATCTAATTAATTAGTTCATTAGTTAGATTTAGTTGGGGATATGTCCCATTAACCATTAGTTAGCTAGTTCAGTCAGTTAAAGGCTTTCTAGACTATCATGTTTCAGAATTCAATATTTTTCAGTTTTCTTTGTTTATCGTATTACCCCACACAAATGTTATATTATTCATATCATGTTCAGTTTTTAATCTTAAGGCCTTTTAGTTCATGTTTTTGCAATATTTAGTATTTTATGTAGTATACAGGTACTGATATAAGTCATTAGTTAGATTTTGGTCCTTCGGGGTCCTGAGTACCATTTAGCATTCCAGATATCACATTAAGGGCACTAGAAACTTTGTATCAGATCCTAAGGTTTAATATAGTCCTAGGATGCCTAAAAGCCGCATCTAGAAGAGTCTTGTAAATGGGTGTATTGCACACCACAATTATGTACAAGAGGCTATAAGATGTTTTAGGTACTGTTTCCCCTCTTTCAGTATTCATGGCATTCCATTGAGCATAATCTTAAGTCAATCTCTCAGTCTAATCCATTATCCTTTTCTTCTATAGAATGTTCCTCCTAAAAGAAAAAGCTGAAATCAGTAAGCCTCTGAACCCAAAGATCCTTTGGGCAAACATGTTTCTCGTGTAGATTTCAGAGCTATATTTACTTAGTTGGTGCTCAGAATCAATTAGAAACTTTTGTTTCGGCCAATCCAGTGGCCAATTCAGCTGTAGCCAGGATTCAATATTTTACCCGAATGAATCACCCATTCTTTCTTGATTCCAAGAATGATGACTACCCTCAGGAATTCCTAGAAAAGGTGCAGAAGGTTACAGACATAATGAGGGTTACTTTTAGTTAGAGTGCTAAGTTAGCTGCATATAAGTTGAAGGATATTGCTCGTACTTGATTCAAGCGGTAAAAGTCTGAGAGAGCAGACGACGCAGGGTCAGTTGAGTGAGATAAATGTATTATATTATTCCTTGATAGATTCTTTCCCCTAGAGCTTAGAGATGCTAAGGTTCTAGAATTCATCAACCTCATGCAGCGCAATGACAGTGAAAGTGGATAGGGAATTAGTATGACCAAAGGACAAAGCTAAGAATTCAAAATGAACAGACCGAGTACGAAACACTATTTTTTGAATGTCACATTCTCTAACATTGAGTTGATGATAGCTGAATCAGAGGTCTATATTAGAGAAATAACTGGCACCCTAAAGTTTATCAAAAAAGTCATTTATTCTGGGAAGAGGATACTTGTTCTTGACTATTACCTTATTAAGTTGGCAGTATCTTATACATATTCTGAGAGAACAATTTTTCTTGCACATGAATAATACTGTAGCGCCCCATGGTGAAATGTCGAGCCCGATGAATCCCTTATCTAAGAGATTCTTCAATTGTTCATTCTATTCTTTGAGTTCTACTGGTTCCATTCTGTATGGTATAATAGAGATAGGGTGAATATTCAGAAGAATATCAATGCCAAAGTCTATTTCCCTTTCTGGAGAAATTCCTAGAATATCTTTGGGAAAGACATCTGAATATTCATTCACTACGAGGATTGATTCAAGGCTGGGAGTTTCAAAACTAGTTTACTTAACCCGAACTAAATAGTAGACACATCCTTTAGATATTATTTTCCTATCTCGAAGGTAGAAAACAAGTTGACCCCTGAAAGTGGATACACTACCCTTCCACTCAAGGATGGGTTCATTTGGGAACTAAAACTAGACAATTCTATTTCTGCAGTCAACTGTGGCATAGAAGGAATAAAGCCAATTCATTTTGAGAATGATGTCAAAATCAGTTATCTTTAATTCGACTAAGTCTGGTGAAGTGACTTTCTAAAATATCATAATAAGGAAGTTCCTATATACCCATCGTGCTATGACGGTGTTACCCACTGGGGTAGAGACTGAAAAGGGCTCATCTAGGATTTCGGGACTTATTCTGAAATCGCCTGCTATATGGGGAGTACCAAAAGAAAAAGAATCTCTGGGATCTAGCAAAGCAAAACTATGCACATAAAAGATATATAACATAGCAACAACTACACCAGGAGAATTTTCCAGATCCTGTCTAGATGAAAAAGTATAAAGATGATTTGGGCATTGCACACTAGTAGCATTGGAGGTGGCACCCTACTGATTTGGGTGACCAGACTGAGCTGAGGAGTGATTCTATTGACCCTGAGGACCTGGATGGGGACAGTCTCTGACTCTATGTCTTGGGTTGCCACATCCAAAATAAATACCACTGCCAACTTTGTAAATACCCTGATGGTGATTGCCACAAGTCTGGATAATAAGATAGGAGCGGGTACTGCTAACACTGCCCTAGGACTTAAAGCTTGGCAATCTAGCTTTGTTACCCTCTCTGAAATTAGTAACAGGAGTACTGGCTAAAGAAGGATCTAAAACTGATGACTTAGGACAAAACTGAGAACTGTTTCCTCCTTCTGACTTAGGCTGAGTAAAGTTGAAACTAACCATCTTCGCTCTCTTAGTCTGCCTCTCCCTCATCTTAATCTTTTGCTCTTCTATATTTTGTGCATGAGTCATAAAGTCATGTCATTATTCAGTATGTTGGATCTACACTCATTAACCACACTATCATTTACCTTTGAAATGAACTTACTTATCTTAGCCCTATTGTCTGCAACCACATGAGGGGCATATCTTACTAATTGAGTAAACTTAAAAGAATACTCTTTCACTGTCATATTGCCCTGCCTGAGGTTGATGAATTCTAGCACCTAAGCATCTCTAAGCTCTAGGGGAAAGAATCTATCAAGGAACAATAAAATAAATTCATCTCACTCAATTGACCCTGCGTCATCTTCTTTCTCAGACTTTCACTGCTTGAACCAAGTAATAGAAATATCCTGCAACTGATATGCAGCTAACTTAGAACTCTAACTAAAATTAACCCTCATTATGTACGTAACCTTCTGCACCTTTTCTAGGAATTCCTGAGGGTCCTCATCAGTCTTGCAATCAAGAAAGGATGAATGATTCATTCGGGTAAAATATTGAATCATGGCTGCAGCTGAATTGGCCACTGGATTGGCCGAAACAAAAGTTTCTCATTGATTCTGAGCACCAACTGAGTAAATACAGCTCTGAACTCTACATGAGAAACATGGTTGCCTAAAGGATCTTTGGGTTGAGAGGCTAACTGATTTTAGCTTTTTCTTTTAGGAGGAACATTCTATAGAAGAAAAGGATAATGGATTACACTAAGAGATTGACTTAAGATTATGCTCACTGGCATGCCATGAATACTAAAAGAGGGGAAACAGTTCGTAAAACATCTGATAGCCTCTTGTACATTATTGTGGTGTGCAATACACCCATGTACAAGACTCTGCTATATACGACTTTCAGGCATTCTAGGACTATATTGAACTTTAGGATCTGATACAAAGTTTCTAGTGCCCCAAATCTTATATTTGGAATGATAAATGGTGCTCAGGACCCCGAAGGACCACAATCTAACCAATGGCTGATATCAGTACCTATATATTGCATAAAATACTCAATATTGCAAAAACATAAACTAAAAGGCCTTAAGATTAAAAACTAAACATGATATGAATAATATAACACTTGTGTGGGGTAATACGATAAACAAAAAAACTGAAAAATATTGTATTCTGAAACATGATAGTCTAGAAAGCCTTTAACTGACTGAACTGTCTGAGTAATGGTTGATTGGAAATGTCCCCAACTAAATTTAACTAATAAACTAATTAATTAGATAATAGGAAATAATTATGTCCTCGAATAATGAGTACTCACTTCTAACTCTGGCTGTCAAAACTAGAATCTACTACTAATCTAGAGCTCGTTTCTCTGAACTTATGGTAGACAACACCATAGCGCAAATGAATCAGTACTTTGAATGTGTTGATATGTATGTGAGTTAGGCTGAATGCATGGGGTAAATATGCATGAACAATAGTAATAACTGACTAATTATCATGAGCATGAGAATATATACATGAGACATAACAACTGACACTAATACTATGATGACTGACACTATTTCTATGATAACTGATAACATGAGTAAATATATCTGATAGTCTTAAATCTAATGAAACTATCGGAGTTTCGTACAATATCTGAGTTGACTGTATCTGACAGTCCTTAATTCTGAAGAACTATCTAAGTTTTTTTACTGAGACTAATACTGAGACTATGGGAGGTAGTCATCTAATCGATATGCCCCAAATGACATATTATAGATTAATTGGGGTCCAATATATGTCCTAATTAGAAGGGTGTCAATACCGTGCCACTGGAAAGGAAAACATGAGAGTGATCCTAATATAATAGGTTACTCTAATGAGAACAGTGGGAATCCTTATATAACAGGTTAAGCCACCTTATCTACCCTCATATAGTAGGATATGGTATCTAAACCTATGTTGGCTATATAGTTCTGTAATACAAGGATTACATCTAATAATAACACCCTCATATAACAAGAACTCAGTGCTAATTTCTATTCTCATCTGAATAGACACTAAACATGATTAACTGAACAGAACATGGACTAAGTTACTGAATTTTGTTAACTGACAAAATATATTCGATATCTGTTAACTGACGGAGTTCATGATATCATGGAGATTTCTTGTGTCATAAGACTGTCTGAAGTCTAAGGATTCACAACTTAACTAATAGTATTGTGAAAACATGACATGGATCTACAGGCATAACTAAAATTTTGGGTACAAGTATCCCCAAGACTCGATGGAAGGAAACTGACCAAGCATAACTTACTTTAACATATAACTAACATCATAATAGATAATACATTAATTAAAGTATTCCATCAAAACATTAGATAGGCATAACTTGTACATACATGGCGATTTCATGATATCATACTAGTTGGGCATTTTTCCTTCATCTAGGTATTTAATCAAACACATGGTAGGTATAACAGATGTAGACAACATTATACAATAAATAATAATAATCACGATTCATCTCTAATTTCATCATCTAGGGTTTATTCATAGGTTCACATGAATATACATATAAACAAATCAATTCCACATAAAGTTGATCACCCAATATAGATTTGAATTCAATTTATCATTATCAATATAAACAAAACAATCCCCACATGAAATTCATGAAGAAATACTTAAATTTAAAGTTAGAATAAAGATTCTTGGTCTTCATGGATGAAAAGAGTCCATGACTGAACACTACACATACCTTAGTTCATGATTTCGTAAAGATTGACGGAGAAACATTTTTGTAATTGGATTTTATATGAAAACCCTAGCTTGTTCTTGAGAATATTTTGAGAGAAGAGAGTGTATTTTTGGTAAAGAAAAGGCTGAATCACGTGTTAAATTGATTAAATAGGGGTGGGAAATTGACCATTTTAACCTTGGATGAATCTTGTAATTTCAGTAAAAATCTCCCAAATTAAACCCCTGGAACAATGTAGCGTTATCGCGCCATGTCACTAGAATTTGACAATTGGAAAACTAAGGGATGGTGTGACGTGGTGCCATCACATTGCCCCTTTTTTTATGACCTGGAACTTTGGCGCGACGCAGAGGAAATCGTGCAAGGACTTTGGAAAAGAACAATTCTGAATTCGGGCCATAGGGTGATGCACCATAATCGCAGACCCCTACTAGAATTTTAAAAATGCCATTTCTTCATGTGGAACGGCGCGCTACTGACTAATATGGCACTGTTTTATGATGAAAACTTGGAATAGTCATAACTTCTGACCCGATTATCAGATTTGGGAGAATCTTATATCGATCGAATGGTTATTCAATTTCCCACATGAAAAAAGTGAAAATCATGAAAATTCCTCATGGAATAATCATCATTCAATTTTAAAGCTAATACTAGACTTTTTTGAGATAAAATTATCTAGAAAAGAGTACAGGATATTACAATATCTGCCCCTTAAAAACATTTGTCCTCGAATAAGACTAATTAATAGGGGAGAAAAGGCGATTGCCATACATGTAGAAAATAAATAACTGGAACATGATTTCATGACTGGCATGACTGACATGAAACATATGAAACTGAACATGCATATCTGATGTATTTGTAATTGATTCATGACTGAGTGTTCTGAAGAACTAAGTTTCTCATAATAAGAATACATATCTGATTTATAATGACGTAATTGAACTGATACATGAGTGCATGACTAAATATTCAATGGTACTTGATACCAAATTTATAATGGGAACATGAGCATGAAGCTAATTACCAAGTTTGTGATTAACACTAAACATGAAACTCTGTAAGTTTAAAGAGAACTGTTACTTTGAGCTTGATCTCAGTTGATGAAGAAGAGGTGAGGATACTTGGTACGCATATCTACTTTTTCTTCCCAAGTAGCTTCCTCGACGGACTGATTTTTCTTAAGAACTTTAACTAGAGAGACTTCTTTGTTCCTCACTCTATTAGTCTGATAGTTTATGATTTTGACTGGAATCTCTTTATAAGAAAGAGTGTTTTGAACACCAATGATCTTAATAGGGACTACAACTGATGGGTCACCTTTGCACTTTTTGAGCAAAGAGACTTGAAAGACTGGATGAACTGATGCAAGATCTGAAGGCAATTCAAGCTCATAAGTTACCTTGTCGAATCGAATGAGAATCTTAAAGGGACCGACATATCTGGGACTGATTTTACCTTTCTTGCCAAACTGCTTCACTACCTTCATGAAAGAGATCTTTAGATAGACATAGTCACCAATCATGAACTCGAGATCTTTTCTACGAACATTGGCATAAGACTTATGTCGGCTCTGAGCAGCCTAGACTCTTTCACTTATCAAATGGACTTTTTATAAGGTATTGAATACTAAGTTAGGCTCTATAAATGAGGCCTCACTAACTTCAAATAGTATTATAGACTCTCAGAAAATAACAGTTTTTTGCCAAATTTAGTAAGTGCAAATTTTGGCTAAGGTAAGCGGCTTACCTTGGCCATATAATTTTTGGTGATGGTATTAGAGTTGATCAATAGAAGATGAAAGAAGTGAGAAACTGGCCCAGGCCCATCTTTCCATCAGATATAAGGTGCTTCTTATGTTTGGCTAGCTATTACCGATGTTTCATTGAGGGATTTTCATCTATTGCATCCCCTATGTCTATATTTACTCAGAAGATAGTCATATTCTAGTGGTCCGATTCTTGTGAAATGAGTTTTAAAGAGTTAAAGACTCGACTCACTACAACTTCAGTTTTGACCCTACCAAATAGTTCCAATGGTTTTGTTGAGTACTATGATGCTTTTAGAGTCGGATTGGGTTATGTGTTGAAGTAGAGAGGTAAAGTCATATCGTATGCCTCTAGACAGCTTAAGCCCAAGAGAAGAACTACACTATTCATGATCTTGAGTAGGTAGCTATAGTCTTTGCCTAAAAGATTTGGAGGTACTATTTGTATGGAGTGCACGGTTATGTGTTCAATAATTATAAGAGCCTGTAGTAAATATTCTCTCAGAAAGACCTCAACCTCTATCAGAGAAGGTGGTTGGAGTTGTTAAAAGACTATTATATGACTATTTTGTATAATCCGGGCAAGGACAATATACAGTATAGCCTCGATAAATTAATACTGTTAGGACCGTCAAATTTTATTAATTTAGCGAGGTATTAATTAATCGTATAAATTAATAATTAATAATTTATAAATTATATACTCTTTGGGTCCATATTATGAATGTACCTAGGTGTACGTGAAAACTAATTTCTACATTGACTATTAATTATGAATACTTAACCAAATTCATGTATTTTTGCTGATACATTTTCAATATTCTATGTATATCTTAATAAAATATATAAATCTACTTAATTATTAATGTAGTTACATGTACCTACATTCATTAAAATGTATAAATCCACTCAATTATTAATGTATGTAGTTAGACGTACATACATTAACTAAATTACTATATAAATAGATGTATTATGCAAGTCTTCAAATCAAAAAACAAAAAAAATGGCTTCTCATCTCAAAGGTGTTAAAAAATCAACCATGACTAATGGTATACGTAGAGAACTGTGTGAGTATAAACAACAAAATCAAGCATGCACTCAAAAGCAATTGCAACAATGGGTGTTAGAGAAGTTTAATTTGCAAGTGAGTCAAGCCACAATATCAAACACGATCAAGAGGTCAGCAGAGTATCTATCAGCAGCCGACATTCCAAAAGATGGGCTAAAAGACATAAAGCTGCTAAATTTCAAGAATTAGAGAAGGCTCTGTTCGAGTGGTTTATTCATTACCAAGAGCGTATTAATATGAATGGGGAACTAATTGTAACTAAGGGAAAAGAGCTTCTAAAAAAGATGTATCCCATCGATACACCTGATTTTCATTTTTCTCAAGGTTGGCTAGAGCGTTTCAAATCAAGACACGGTATCAAGCAATATCATTGTTTTGGAGAAAGTGGATCAGTTAATATAAAGGCCATAGAGAGCAATTTACAATCCATCAGAGAGAAACTTGATCAGTTTACTAAGAAAGATATTTTTAATATGGATGAAACTAGATTGTTCTTTAGGCTACAACCAGATCATTCTCTTGCAACGAAGCAACTTGAAGGTAAGAAACAAGATAAAGAAAGACTTACAGTTGTTATTTGCTGTAATGAGGATGGTTCTGAGAAAATTCCTTTATGGATCATTGGGAAGTATTCAAAACCACGTTGTTTCAAGAATGTGAAATTGGGAAGCATGGATTGTGAATATCGAGCCAATAAAAGAGCATGGATGACTGGGATTCTATTTCAAGAATATGTTCAACAACTTGATACAAAAATGGATGGCAGGAAAATTTTTTTAATTATTGATAATTGTCCTGCTCATCCAAAAAATGTCGAAGGTTTGAGAAATGTTGAATTGTTTTTTTTACCACCTAACACAACATCAAAGATTCAGCCTTATGATGCATGGATCATAAGAGATTTTAAGATGCATTATCGTAGGCGATTTTATCAAAATCTTTTGGAGGGTTATGAAATTGGAATCTCAAATCCAGAAAGATTAATGTTTTAGATGTAATGAATCTTGCAATCTCGGCATGGAAAATGGATGTCAACTCAAGTACAATTGCAAATTGTTTTAAGCATTATAAACTTAGGTTGTTAGATGATGAATCTTCGAAAAATCAAGAACAGTTGAATAATGATGGCTTGCAACAATTGCAGAATCTAATCAATGGATTGAAGTATCAAAATGCAATGAATGCTGAAGATGTTTTGAATTATCCGAGAGAAAATGATACGAGTTTTGAGCTACCTACGGATGACCAAATAATTGAGAGTGTTATGGAAACACATAAAGAAGATGAAGTGGAAGCTGATAGTATGGAATTAGAACAAGTTTTGCGCAAAGATGCTCTGAAAGCAACAATGAACTTACATCACTTCCTTTTGCAATATGAGAATACTACACCTGATATTCTTAATGCAGTAAGAAGGGTTAGAGATGAGATTCAAGGTGATACTGATTTCAAGAAGAAACAAACAACATTAGATTTATATTTTCAGAAACTTGTTTAGTTTACTTATGTATTATGTATGAAATATTTTGATACAGATGAATTATTAATTTATATATCAAATGGGACCTATATGAATTTTTTTTGTATTATCTTATAAATTCAGTGAATTATTAATTTACCACGTTGATCCCGACTCGGGACCGAAGAAAATTATTATTTTAGCGAGGTTATTAATTTATCGAGTATTAATTTATCGAGGTTATACTGTAGTTGTTGGTGCTCTCAGTGGAATGTCTATGGGAGTGTTGCCCAAGTTGAGAACAGTAAGAAGAAGCTACCCCAGGAAGTTCATCAGCCAGCCTTACTAGGTGTTAACTTAGTCGATTTAGCACAAGGTAGTGTGTAGCTGTAGAATTGTACAAAATCGTCCCTAGTTTTCAAAGTGAAGGAAGAGAATGATAGGGATCCCATTCTAGTACAGTTGAAGGAATCAGTTAGAAATTAGAAGGTAGAGGTTTTCTAACAAAGAGGAGATAGTGTTTTGCCTTATCTTGGTCATCTATATGTGTCAGGTGTAGATTACTTGAGGCATCGAGTTCTTGCAAAAGTGTATAGTGAGCGATACTCTATTCATCCAATGGCATCAAAGATGTACCAAAAATTATAGGAGCTCTATTAGTGGAGTGGAATGAAAAAGGGATATTGCAGAGTTTGTGGCCAAACTCTATATTAGGGAGTTGGTGTGATTGTAAGGTGTTCCATTGACTATTATCTCAGATAGAGGTACCCAGTTAACCTTTTATTTTTGGAAAGTATTCAAAAAGGTCCTTGGTACCTTAGTTCACCTCAGTACAACTTTTCATCCTCATACTAATGGTCAAGCAGAAAGGACCATTTAGTCTTTAGAGTATATATTGCGAGCATATGCGATGGACTTTAAGGGTAGTTGGGATGACCATTTTCCTTTGATTGAGTTTGCATATAACAACAATTATCACTCCAGTATTCAGATGGGTCTGTTTGAGATGCTTTATGAGAGGAGGTGTAGATCTCTAATTGGTTGTTTGAAGTGGGTGAGGCAACTGTTATCGGGCCTGAGATGGTGTTTGATACCTTAGAGAAGGTCCAGTTGATTAGGGAAAGACTTAAGACAACATAGAGCAGGCAGAAAAAGTACATTGATGTGAACATAAAGGACCACGAGTTTAAGATTGGTGAATATGAGTACTTGAAGATATCTCCTATGAAGGGAGTATGGAAGTTTGGAAAGAAAGGGAAGCTCAGTCCCCGATATGTCGGTCCTTACCGAATTCTCAGCCATTTCAGAAAGGTAGCTTATGAGCTTGAGTTGCCTTCAGATCTATCATTAGTCCATCTAGTGTTTCATGTCTCCTTGCTAAAGAAATCCATAGGTGACCCATCAACCATAATCCCCATATAGGGCATAAATGTTTAGAACAATCTCTTCTATAAAGAGATCCTAGTCAAAATCCTTGATTATCAGATTTGCAGACTGAGGAACAAAGAAGTCCCTCTAGTCAAAGTTCTATGGAAGAATCAGTCCTTTGAGGAAGCTACTTGGGAAGAATAAGAAGATATGCAGACCAAGTATCCTCACCTCTTCTCCATAAACTCTGAGTCAGCTCAAGGTAATGAAATTCCATAATCTTACTTAGTTTCATATTCAGATTTCAGTTACAAACTTGGTATTAGTGTCTATTGCATGTTTAGTTATACATTCATGGGTTAGTTTAGTCAGATATTCATGCATTAGATATGCATGTCCAATATGATATGTTCAGCTTATCATTATTCCCAGTTATGCATTCATGAATCATGTTCAGCTATATACTCACGCATCAAATATGAATACTCAGTATGATAATTTAGTGTATTAGTGAGCTCAGTCATAAAACAATGCTTCTATAAAGCATACCCAGTGTCTAAGTCCAGTCTATCTATATTCATAGTCTCAACATTCTCATTGGAGGATGAATATTTGATGTTAGGCATATTTACACGCCCAAAGCACCTTAATTTACCCAAATTTTAGCTAAGTTTTGAGGACAAAATATATAATTCCTGCACTTTTAGTCCTTTTTCCTGTAAGTGAGCTAACCAACGTGATTAGCAAGTTTTTAGGTATAAATGATGAAGATTTCAGCATTTTGTGGACTGCTGGACGCCAAATGAAACTTCAACGTAAGAAGGAAGGTCGCTTCTAGAAACTGGTGGACTAAAAGTAATGCATGGAGAACTTGTCCCGGACAAAAACAGTCTTTCTAAAGACTTGGGGGATCAACAGCAACTTAGTAGGATTAGGACAAGTATGCAGTAACCCAGTAGGACTAGGACAAGGATAAAAACCCTATTTCAATAGGACTAGGATATGGATGTTATATAAACCCTATTTTGCTGAAACTTTTCAGCATTCTCTTCTTATCCCCCTTTCTATTCCTTCCCATTCTAATTAATTATTATTCACTCATTTATTAATTCAAATTTTTTTTCATTTAACTTCCGCTCCTAATTCATGTAACAATTGTTAACAGAGAAAAATGCTAACTCATGGGAAACACCAAGAGAAAAAATGTCAACCTTGTGGTGACGCCAAAATCCTCTCCAACATGAGATCATTCTAGTTTTGATATGATGATGATGTTTATTGTGATCTCCATTATGATCATGAGTAGCTAAACTTCTCTGTTAGGGTTAGGGAAGCCTTATGATATACTATCTATTACTATGAGTTTGTGAATTCGTGACACGCATACTACTTATATCATTACTCTCTTCATCTTAATTGAATTTTTATGGTTGCAAACATAGAGAATACGCCAGTATAGCATTAACTTGTTCGAAAAAAAAGTTACATGTCTGGAAAACAGAGAGTGACAAGGAAATAGGGCTACCAACCCCTATTTAAAAGTTAGTACCGTAGCTGGATTAACCTCTTAGAGAATTTGTACCATTAGTTATACTATTTAAGGTCGAAAGATTTAAAGTGAGATAATCCTTGATGGTCGAAAGACGCTAGGATTTACCATAGAATACGAATCTCTATAAGTGCATGCACGTCTGAATTCCGCATAACTTATAGTTAATAGATACGTAGAAGTCATAAGGTGGACATAACCCTAACTTACAATTATCATTGATTAAAATCTTACTAAACATTATTTTTTTACTTTGCTATTATGATAATTTTACTTCACGCATAAAATCCCCCCTTTTTCCCGCAAAACTTTCACCAAAAGTCTACTCTTCGTTGCATACATAGTGACTGAGTATTCCCTGTGGGATTCGACACCAAAACCAGTTGGGTTCTATATTTGACAATGATCGCTTACACTCTTACAAGAGCTGTAGTTTGGGCATTATCAAAGTTTGGCACCGTTGCCGGGGAATACGGTTGTCAACTAAGTTTGTGATAGTTACTAGACCCTTTGGTCAATGATTCTCGTACTTTACTTTTAGTTGTTGTTTTTGTTTTCTGCAGGTTTTTGTTCAGTGCATGCCCGATACTCGAAGTTCGGGACAACCATTATTACCCCTAAACCTTGAATCGCAACTTATTGGCAGGATGGAGGCGCAACGTGTCATTGAAAGAAGGACTGCTCAACAGGAGCAAGCTAGACTAGCTGCTTTGGCCATCGTCCAAGTGCATCAATAGAATATTGATAGCCCTGGGCGAGCAAAAAATCCATATGATGAGTACCTAGGTGATGACGAGTTATTAAATCCTAGGCGTGATGGTGAGGTGGCGATACTTGCAAACAGAAGAGATCGTCAAGCCAGATTTAGGCCTGAACGTCGAGCTATGCAGATCCCTTTCGATGATAATGATGAAGACCTGGACGGAGCTGGTGCCATAGGAGCTATTATTCCTCCGCCCTTGGCACTTGGAGCCAAGTTCAATATCACCAGCACCATGATTCAGTTGTTTCAGATAAAGGGCTTATTTGGTGGACTTGCAGGTGATGATCCGAATATGCATCTGATCAACTTTATCTCTACATGCAAGTCATTCGACAATCCAGGTATTGGATAGAATGTAATTCGGCTGCGGCTTGTTTCCATTATCTCTATCAGGGGAGGCAACTCTATGGTTGAATGGGCTAACCCTTGATTTTATTACTAATTGGAGGTAATTCAAAGATGCTTTCCTAGAAAGATTCTTTTCACCATCCAAGAGAGCACAGTTGAGAGTTGAAACCAGTAATTTTCGACAACTTCCAACTGAAGCTCTCTACTAAACATGGGAGAGGTTCAAGACGAAGCTTATGCGGTGGCCAAACCATCATATGACCAATGTCCACTTCATGGAGATATTATACAGATCTTTGAATTCGGTGACTAAGCCAGTGGTTTATAATGCAGCAGGTGGGTCATTCATGTACCTCACTTTTATTCAGGCAAGTGATATGTTAGATCGTATTACAAAGCAAAGTAGAGCTTAAAATACCAGGGATTCTGAGTTAGCAAGCTCTACTATATCGATTGGCATGACTGCAAAATAAAGCCGAAGGGAGGAAGAACGTGATCAAGATATGGCGCACATGAAAACACAGATGGATCTTCTTACAAAGCATCTATTATCAGGAAAGACCAAAAAAGTCAAAGTGATTGTGTCAAAAGAAAGAGAGGAATCTGATTCCGAGGAAGAAGCCAACTACTTGAACAATCAGGGGGGTTTCCAAGGCAATGCCCAAGTAAACCAAGGTCAGAACTATTACGATAAATCCGAAAACAAGGACCAAGGTAGTTGGAAGAACAAGACTGACATAAGTGGTTTATATATTCCTCTTGGAAGACGTGACGCCACTACATCTGGTTCTGGAAATATGTCCATGGAAGATATGATGGCTAAGCTGTTGAAAGGAGTGGAGGCAACTAGCATGGGAGTAACTGAGGTAATAAATGATTTGTCCTCAATTAAGCGATTGGTTGAAATGCATTCTACTACAATAAAATAATGGGAGCAACAATTGAGTTAACAATCAGTAGCATTCAATCAACGAAAAGCTGGCACTCTACCTAGTAACACTGTGTAAAATCCAAGGAATGATGGATCATGCATGGCTATTACTACCAGAAGTGGTAAGGTGTTGGAGAATCCTTCCAAAGACAAGCAGTTGGTTGATGATATAGCAGATGATGTTGTTGATGCTGATAAAGCTGAGGTAGGTGTGCATGACGTCACCCCTAGGCGTCTACAACCTGATAATATCGACAATCAAAAGCAAGATAAAAAGGAAGTGGTGGAGAAAACTATTCCTCTTCCACCACCACCTTTTCCTCAGAGACTAAAGAAGAAAGCTAATGACACCAGGTTCAATAAGTTTATGATTATGTTGAAGCAGCTTACTATTAATGTTCCTTTGGTGGAGGCGCTAGAACAAATTCCTGGATATGCAAAATTTATGAAGGATCTTTTAACAAAGAAGTGGGCAATAATCTAGGAGCTGGCAGATAACATTCATCATTGCAGTGCAATTTCCACGAGGTCCTTAGTACAGAAGAAACTGGTGTTTTCACTATTCCTTGATCGGTTGGATCTATGAATTTTTCCAAGGCTTTATGCTATTTGGGAGCGAGCATCAATTTGATGCAACTATCCATCTACAGGATGTTGGGGTTGGGAAATCCAACACCCACCAATATGTTGCTCGTGATGGCAGATAGGTCGATAAAACTTGTTGGTATCTTAAATAATGTGTTGGTGAAGGTGTCCACCTTCATTTTTCCTCCAGACTTTGTGATTTTGGATTGTGAGGTAGATTCAGAAGTTCCCATAAACTTTGGACGGCCCTTTCTCACAA
The DNA here is from genome assembly GCA_030864225.1 of Capsicum baccatum var. pendulum. Lineage (NCBI taxonomy): Eukaryota > Viridiplantae > Streptophyta > Magnoliopsida > Solanales > Solanaceae > Capsicum > Capsicum baccatum. The sequence goes on from CM061558.1 coordinate 48,125,394, forward strand.
TTGGAAGTGTTCTTATTGACATGAGAGATAATGAGCTTTTATTTCGAATGAATGACGAAGTGATTCATTTTGATTTATGCAAATCGATGAAGCATCCAAGAGATATGGATGTTTTCTCTGTAGCTGATTTTCATTATGAGGATAAGAAAGCATTATTTATGGAGAAACATCTTACTGTTGAGCCATTGTCTGTTGCGCTGCTGAATGTTGAGCATGAGATGATGAAGATTATGAAGAAACTATGTGTGCTCTAACAGAAGTAGGGTCCTATTATCATATTCCTAAGCAGCCGGACCTTGATCTTAAGAATCAACCATCACCAACAGCGAAGACTTCCATTGAAGAGCCACCAGTGCTAGAAGCGAAAGAGCTCCCCAATTATCTAAGGTATGCATTCTTGGGAAGAGGAAATACACTTTCGGTGAGTGCTGCGGATGATTTAAGTGAACAGCACGTAGAGGCTCTCATCTCTGCTCTGAAGAGGTACAAGAGAGCTATGGGTTGGTCTATTAATGATATAATTGGTATTGAAGAAGATTGCATGCCCACAAGTAAGCATCAGCGTTGTCTGAATCCATTCAGAAAATGATGCACTATATATCTCGATGAAGTGTGAGTAATCAAGAAAAGCTATGTCGTACCGCGACAATAAATCAAGCGCTAGATGGGAGGCAACCCATCGTCTTTAATTTTTTTGTTTTACTTGGAGTTTGTTTTTGTAGTCGAGCCACGACCAAAACTAAGGCACTTGATGGGAGGTAACCCATCGTTCTAATCGTTTTTATTGTTTTTGAGTAAGTGTAGGTGCAATATGTATAAAGTAGGAGCTTGGTCCCTAATTTTTATTTGAAAGTGAGCAATGTTAAAGGTGGTAAGTAAGTAATGAAGGAGCAAAAGGCTTTTGGTTAGGCATTCCCTATACAAATCTAGGCAATGGAAAAGGCAAGGCCTATGTAAATCTAGGCAACGGACAAGGCAAGGCCTATGCTATGACCTTTGTTCTCTGAATCTACAATGCCATAGCATAGGCGCCACCTATGCCCAACTATGCCATAGCATAGGCGCCGCCTATGTTAAAATAGGCAAAGCATTAGGCGTCGCCTATGCCAAGCATAGGTAAAGCTAAAGGCGCCACCAATTCCATTGCCTTTGCTCTCTAAATATACAATGCCATAGCATAGGCGCCACCTTTGCCTCTCAAATCTCTCAAAACTTTTATTTTTTCTCATCTAACCTTGCAAGATCATCTTCCGAGTTCAACACCAAGTAAGTTCCTTGTTTATATTCTGAAGTTGTTACAATCTTATGCTTATAATGGTATTTTAGAGCTTAAAGTGGTGTTGGTGATTAGAATGCGTTGATTTGTATGATGCATCTAGTTGAGTGAAATAAATATGTATGGGTGTTATTGACTTGGTTCCGACTTGTAATTGATTGTTATATACTGTCATCTTGTTTTGAAATCCAAATAGTGAAGTTAATTGCATACTCTTCAAAGTTGAATACTTGAATCATTGAATGACTCGTTCAGCGAGAGAAAGATCATGATTGAATACAATCATAAGATGTTGTGAGTATTTCTATGCCATAACTTGATATAATCTCTATGTGGTAGTCTTGATCAAAAGGTGCATTAATCCACACATGAAAGTATAGTCAATATTACATGAAATAGAGTTGGAAGGGATAGTAAGATTACTTGAAAGTATGACTGTGCTGAACATATTGTTGGAACATATCACCTAAATGTATGTCGATGAAGTCTGAGTAATCGACATCATTCACTTAATTAGCTTATAACAACAAATTAAGTGTGGGGTGGTGCTACTATTATCTGTTTGTCGATTAAAACTTCCGAGATGAGCTGGCATGAATTTATTTTAGTCTCAGGTAAAATGGCACCAAAAGGTCGACCAAGAAAATAAAAAAGTGTCAACCTCATAGAAAGGTTAGAAAAGGGAGAGAAAAGAGCAAGCTAAGTCCTCCCCGCTGCAAATACCTCGACGGACGATGTAGAGGACAACTCTGGTAATGACGACTTTGATGATGATCCCGACGCAGGGGGTATGACCCCAGATATAGAAGAGGAGTCCGACTAATTAGGTTTTCCTTATGTATTCTCCACTAAGGGCAGTATGTCCCATCTAAGTGTGGGGTGCTGGTATTTGTATGACATACTTCTTTTCCTGCATTTGCATTTATCTATGTTTGTTTATTTGATTTAGTCGTAGTTAGTATTTTTTTTTAGATTTTGCATAAATGGCATGAAATTGTTCTGATAGGCGGCATGGTATTATGACAATAGTTTGTGCTAAAATCATTACTATTGAGACATTTAGGCTCTTAGTGTGAGTCACTATGTGATAAGTGTGTGGTTTAATTCCTTCATATATTGGATCAAGAGTCTATACTGCTCCTAATAAAGTGGACCATGTGCCTTGTGTGTGTGAAATGATAGTATATTCTGTGTTTGTGGCTGATGCTAGAACTTGCCTGGTGTGTATGTAAAGCGAAATAAAGAGTGTGAGTTTAGGAGATGATTTAGGAATTTCTTTGGCAACCTATACTTGTTTACCTTCTTTTTACCTACCCGTGGACATCATCCTAGATAACCCCCTTTGAGCCTTTAGCTATTTTCTTTGACAGCCTCATATGTAAGCCTAATCCATTTTTTTTCAAGACCATAATTTGATCTGAATTCCTAAGTGCTTTAAATTGTAAGGTCATGTGACAAAATAATAGGAAAATTGGGTAAGAATGATGCCTTAGAGTGTATTGGTACTTGAAATTATTGTGAAAAAGAATGGTTACCATAGAGGTGTGTTATAAAAAAATGAATGAAAAAGAAAAGTAAAAAGTTAATTCTATTTAAAATTGAATAACAAAAGAGGTGAGAAGGGGTGATAGAGTAAAAGAAAGTAGAAAGGTTGTTTGAAAGAAAGTGTAAATGGCATAATGTGATGTATTAAAGCGCTTAGGGAACTTCGTCACTATTTCTGGCCAAAATATTCCTACCCGTCCCTTAGCCTACATTACAACCTGTAAAGACCTATTTGATCCTAAGCTTAGCATTCGGATATTAGTAGAGCATTACAATATGGGCAAGCCTATGGTCATCAGTTGCAACATATGAATTCTTTGTGAGAGTGACAGCAAGGATAATCTTATACCCATGTTCGAAAAAAATACAATACTTGTGAGTGATTATGGGTGATATATTGCGTGAGACACACATGGTTAATGAGTTTTGGGTAATCTTGTATGATTATTTGTGCCTTAACTTTTGTATACGAATTAACCATCATCACGAGTCTATGTTAGACATTGAATTGTTTCTAGTATTGATCCATAAAACTCCTCTTTGTTTATATTTATCGTGCCTGTCTTGATGAATATTTTGTGTTGTTACTGCGAAACCATAAGTAGATGTTTACATGGACATAATATTTTATTCGAGGACGAACAAAGCTTTAAGTGTAGGGGGTTGATATTAGGCGTATTTACACGCCCAAAGCACCTTAATTTACCCAAATTTTTGCTAAGTTTTGAGGACAAAATATATAATTCCTGCAGTTTTAGTCCTTTTTCCTGTAAGTGAGCTAACCAACATTATTATCAAGTTTTCAGGTATAAATGATGAAGATTTCAGCATTTTGTGGACTGCTGGACGCTAAAGGAAACTTCAACGTAAGAAGGAAGGTAGCTTCTGGAAACTGGTGGACTGAAAGTGATGCATGGAGAAATTGTCCTGGGCAAAAATTGTATTTCAAAGACCTGGGGGATCAGCAGTAACTTAGTAGAATTAGGACAAGTATGCAGTAACCCAATAGGACTAGGACAAGGATAAAAACCCTATTTCAATAGGACTAGGATATGGATGTTATATAAACCCTATTTTGCTAAAACTTTTCAGCATTCTCTTCTTATCCCCCTTTCTATTCCTTCCCATTCCAATTAATTATTATTCACTCATTCATTAATTCAATTCTTTTTCATTCAACTTCCGCTCCTAATTCACGTTACAATTTTTAACAGAGAAAAATGCTAACTCGTGGGAAACACCAAGAGGAAAAACGTCAACCTTATGGTGACGCCAAACTCCTCTCCAACGTGAGATCATTCTAGTTTTGATATGATGATGATATTTATTGTGATCTCCGTTGTGCTCATGAGTAGCTAAACTTCTTTGTTAGGGTTAGGGAAGCCTTATGATATACTATCTATTACTATGAGTTTGTGAATTCGTGACGTGCATGCTACTTATATCATTACTCTCTTCATCTTAATTGAATTCTTGTGGTTCCAAACATATAGAATACGCCAGTATAGCATTAACTTGTTCGAAAGAAAATTTACATGTCTGGAATAAAGAGAGTGACAAGGAAATAGGGATACCAACCCCTGTTTAAAAGTTAGTGTCGTAACTGGATTAACCTCTTGGAGAATTTGTACCATTAGTTATACGCTTTAAGCTCGAAAGAGTTAAAGTGAGATAATCCTTGATGGTCGAAAGACGCTAGGATTTACCATAGAATACGAATCTCTATAAGTGCATGCATGTCTGAATTCCGTATAACTTATAGTTAATAGATATGTAGAACTCATAAGGTGGACATAACCCTAACTTATAATTCTCATTGATTAAAATCTTACTAAACATTCCGTTTTTACTTTGCTATTTTGATAATTTTACTTCACACATAAAATCCCCCCTTTTTTACGAAGAACTTTCACCAAAAGTCTACTAATAGTTGCATACTTAGTGACCGAGTATTCCCCATGGGATTCGACACCCAACCCAGTTGGGTTCTATATTGGACAATGACCGATTACACTCTTACGAGAGATGTAGTTTGGGCGTTATCAATATTCCAAAGAGGGAGATAATGTAAGACCTCACAAAATCCTAAGTTTAATTCAATCCTTTAGGCTTGTCAAGGGGTCCCAGACTTAGAATATTTTAGCTAAGTACTCAGACTTAGTTTCATTTTAGCCTATGAAGGTTGAAAATATTATTTTGCGACATTTACGTCCATTAAATATTGATGTTTAGGTTGTTCATTATCAGCGAGGTCTATAGGTGTTCCTAGATGAGTTTTGGATTTTTTGGACCTTATTTGAATCACGTTTGAGTGCCCAAAATAGTGGGTCATTGTTATCTTTATGCTTTGCATCAACTATCCCATCTATGGATGATTTTCCCCAGTGCAAATTCCAGCGAACCAACACGAACTTGGTGCGATGCATCGCCTATCGCATCTATGCCATCGATGCGGTTGTAGACCTTTGCATCGGTTACCCAATTTCCAGTTATTAAAAGACCGCTTTCTTGGAGGTTTTTGGGTCATTTTCCATTAACCCTCATCCCCAAAATACGAAATTAAACAACCTATAGAGCAAATATAGTCATTCTTTCTCAAACTATCTCAAAAACAAAACCCTAGAAGGTTCAATTTTAAATCAAGGGCGTAAGATTCCTCCATAAAATTTTATAAATTCTTCAACAAAGGTATGTGAAGTGTTTATCCAATGGTTGCTTCATCCCTTAAAGACCAAGAATCTCTTTTGAACTTCAAGTAATTGATTTTATGATTTTCGTGATTTCAATTAAAGTGTATCCATGATAGGCATTTGGATTAACTTCCTAATTGATGATTATATATATATTTTAAGTGAAATTGATCATTATATATGTATATTTATGTTAATCCATGAAAAACCTTTGAATAGTAAAATTTGAGTTAAATTATCATGCTCACTTGTTATTCAATACTAGTGCATATATTGTGCTAACCAAATTCTTACTAAATTGTCCATGTGAACTATTAAGAGAATGAAATCATGTCAATTTACCTTATATGCAAGTTATATTATGCAAGTGTTTGTCAAAATGCCCCAACGAATGAATGATGGTCAAGTACTTAGCTTATATTCTTTAAGTTGCGCCATGTCTCAAAATATATACTATCGAGTCCTAGGGGTTCTTGTACCCGATAATTTAGTTGATTACCTAGAGCCATGGTGAGTCATAGAACAATATCCATCACAACATGATCATTTATAATATCAGTAAGTTACAGAACTCAAGAAAACTCAGTAGAATCAATATTAGTTTAGTCTAATTCAATATCCAGTTCAGACCTCAGTAAGCTTAGTCAACTAACAAGATTCAGTAGTATTTTTTCAGTCAATGGGACTCAGTGAAATCAGTTAAGTCTAGATAAATAGTAATCTCAGTAATCATTTAGTCTAGCCTAGTACAGACTAGAAATCAGTTCAGTATCTATTGAGTTGGGAGTAGGACACAACACCGAGTTAACCCAGGGATGGGGGCATTCCTATTAGCAGAGGGTTTGACCGTTAGCAGCAGTCTCTCTGTTATAAAACTACGTGGCCACCGAGACTGAGGTATCTTCCTTCTAGACATTAATAGGGTTTATATTTCTCATCCGAGTTGTCCTGCTAACCAGGGTTGAAGAAAGAGCTTCTTATCAGATAGGGTTAACTCACAACTTATCCTTACCATGGCATAGTATTGACACCCTTTTAACTAGGGTTATAGATTAGACCCCAATAAGTTTTGAGAGGGTCATGTCAGTTAGATGATTACCTCCCTCAATCTAAATTCCAGTCTCAGTGTCAGAATAGAACTCAGTTCAGTTCTACATATTCAGAACTAGAAGACATAGTTATCAGCTCAGTATAAAACTCAGTAGGGTTCCATAGTTTTGAGTACTGTAAGATAAAGTCATTCAGATGATTAGTAATATAGTATTTGTAAACTCAGATATTGGTTATCAGTATTCATAATCAGTACTCATTATTAGCATGATCTCAATTATAGTCTATGTATTCATGCATGTACTCTTACTCAGTCATATTCATGATATTTATTTATTATTGTGCATGCATATGAATCCATGCATTTCCTCCTACCCCACTGAGTATACCAGTATATTAAAAGTACTAACGCATGCTCTTCTTTGTGCTATGATATTTAATATATTAGGTTCAGAAGTGCGGGATCCATAGTACCCTTAGCAGTTTAGATTCTTAACTTTCAGAGTAGTGGTGGGTCCTCGTAGTTAGAGGACATGCTATTTGTTTATAGTAATTCTATTTTATTTTAGTAGATGACGTTAGTTGGGCCTTGTCCCATCAACTCCACAGTTCAGATAATTATAGGCTTTTCAGCCCAAAGTATTTTTTGATAGTTGTTTAGTTTTTCAGTACTTATATTTAGTTATGGCATGTTGATACTGGATTAAAATATTTTTATAGAATTAAACCTTATGGCATATGTTTTTGCCTATTTTTACAATCATAACAGTATTTATTACATAGTTAGTGTAGCAGGTACCAATCATGGGTTAGCTTATGGTACTTCGGGATTATGAGCATCGTGTAGCGTCCGGGGTACAGACTAAGGGTGTTACAGTCATTTTGGTAAATTCCATAACGTTAACTTGAACCTCTCCAAGGCTTGATAATAATTCTCACCATTCTCTTATCTGAAGCTTGAGATCTCACTCTTTCGCTTCACGGTAATTCAATAGCGAAGGAAAAAAATTTAAAAATTCTTAGTTGAATCATCCTTGGTACTGATAGAATTTGGTGGTTCTATATTTAACCAATTCTTTGTTTTCCCTGGAAGATCAAAAGGGAAGGATGTGAGTCTCACATAGTCAAATTAGACTCCAAGGGGAATGTATGTGTCACTAACCTCAAGAAAGTTCTACAAGTGTTGCTGTGGATCCTCAAGAGATATTCTACTAAATTGTCTACTGGTGTGCAATAATTGTATGATACTTTTTAAGCTTAAATATACCTCCTACTTTTGATCTACTAATTTTGGAGATGACATTATTGGCGAGTAGCATTGCCACCTTACTAAAAACTCTTACTCCTATTTTTATAGGAATAACTTCATCCTATTGACCCTATTAGATATATTAATTTGGTATTGAAGAGAGACTGGTGTTCTCCTCAGATGAAATCCTTATTCAGGATCCAAATATGGTTCAACCAATTCTCTTTCTCTTTCTAGCTTGAAGAATATGTTCTACCTGCAAGTGTAACCACTAAAATCAAGTTGTAAACACTTGTAAAATATTGGTAAAAAATAATTAATAAAAGTACTACTTTTCTAACACCTTGATAATAGCAGGATAGATATTGTGGTATCTATAAATGCAAGTGTCTGTGGTCGTACAAGTAGCATAGAAGCTTTTTCAAACCTAATATCAAACTCAAATAGACTTTATGATTAGAAATTTAATTGATTCTATTTTAATAATAATTTAGAATAGTTCAGTGCTTATCAAATAAGTAGTGAAGTTCTAACATTTTATGTGTTGTATTGATAACTATTTAAAGATAATGATGATTTTAAAGAGTTGTTGTTAAATAGTTTTTTGAAGGATACTTCATTAATCACAATCATGTATAGCATTTGACTTCTCTTTCATGAACTTTATTTATCTAATTGTTGATTTTGGGGTTAAGTTTATAATTTGAGGTCATTCTCTATATTATTGAGCAACTATGTGAGATTCTAATTGAATTGAATTGAAATTTTCATCCCGTTCTTAACTAGGTATGTTTCTATTTTAGTTTCAAATTAAAAATAACATCAATCTATAGATGATGTTATGACCCATGTTCTTTTTCTTCATCTTATTTCCTTTAGTCATTCATATGAGGACTACACATTTATTCTAATGTTGTCCTAGGGGTGTCTAACGGGCCGGGCCGGGCCAACCCGGAACCGGCCCTCCCATTTTACCTGGATTTCGGGCTGGGTTTGGCGATAACCGGGTAGGGCCGAGCCGGACGAAATAGTAAAAAAATTAAAACCCACCCGAAACCGGCCCACTTAATCCAATCCGGTCAAACCCACCAAAATCCGGTCAAAACCGGTTAAAAACCGGTCAAACCCGTTTAAAAATTAAATAAAAAATCCAATATACACTATATACACTCCTACATACAATCCAATATACAACATATATTTTTTAAAAAATATATAAACTATTACACATATATACGTACCATTCAATATATAATTATATATGACTATACGTGCTACTTTAAATAAAACATATGCGATAATAGTATAATATATATATACACACTACAATATATATATACACTAATTTATAAAACATATACACATGTATACGTTAAATATATACTACTTTAGAAGATATATACACATATATATGCACCATTCAATATATATGTATTACTTTAAATAAAATATATACTACAATATACATATATATATACAACAATATGTATATATATTTGTTACATACTAATTTATGAAACATATACACTTGTATACTTTAAATATATATGTCTATAGAAGATATGTACACATATATACGCACCATTCAATATGTATGTACTACTTTTTAAAAAGTATATACTACAATATATATACTAATTTATAAAACATAAAGTAATGTATACGTTAAATATACACATCTATAAAAGATCTATTCACATATATACACTCTATTCTATGTATATGTAATACTTTAAATGAAATATACTATAATGTATATACATAACAATATATATTTGTATAGTTATATACTAATTTATAAAATATATACACATGTATACGTTAAATATACACGTCTATAGAAGATCCATTCACATATATACACTCTATTCTATGTATATGTAATACTTTAAATGAAATATACTATAATGTATATACATAACAATATATATTTCTACAGTTATATACTAATTTATAAAACATATACACATGTATAGATTGAATATACACTTCTATAGAAGATATATACACGTGTATACGCACCATTCAATGTATATATACTACTACTTATAAAATATACTACATTATATATACATTACAATATGTATAGATATACTTATATACTAACTGCATCTACTTCATTTTCTTTTTCTATACCGTAATTTTCCTGAGCTTCTACATAATCCATATCGTGAGCACCTACACCTATTTCTTTCTCAAAAGGTGTACCAAGCAGTACTGGAGGTGTAGTCACACGGGTATATCTATTACTTGAACTACCTCTACCGCTAGTAATTCGCTTTTTACTACCACTACCGCTTCCGGGACAAAAAATTTTAACACCTTTAGCAGCGAGGTTTTTTAATTTATCCATAATATAAATTAAATTAAACTAAAAATATTCAAAATACACAAATATAATAAAATTAAATATTAAACAATTAATACAATAAATAAAAATTAAACGTAAGAAATGGAACGACAATACCAAATTTTGGAAGTATCCGAAGATTGCGACTTTAGAAACTTCCGCTCGTACTTTGTAAATGAAAAATTAAAAAATTAAAAAGAACACTTTAAGAAATTAAATATATTGAATATTTGAGAATTGAGAATTGAGATTTGAGAGAGAATGAGATTTGAGAGAGTGAAAAATTATGTGAAAAATGATTTGAAGTTGTAGGGTATTTATAGATTTATTTTGGGGATTAAAAAATATTTTTTAAAGTTTTTTTTTTTATTAAATGGGCCCAAACTAGCCGTTGGGCCAACGGCTAGTTTGACCCAAAAACCAATTTTATTTTATTTTTTCCGGGCCGGGCCGGGCCGGTTAACCGGTGGGCCTGGACCGGGCTTGGTAGGGCCGAGTTAACCGGGCTCATTTTAACAAAAAAAATGGCCCGGGACCCAGAAATCTAATGCCCTAGGGCGTACCGGGCCGGGTCAAACCGGGACGGATTAACTACTCGGGCTGGGTCGGGTCGGCCCGTTTGACACCCTTAGTTGTCCTGATAGTACAGTAGTAACATAAGAACACAGGAATATTTATACGAAAAACAAGTTTTGTTTATTTAAAACAACATTACACAATCATGTTCTAGCCATAACCTTGTAACAAAGGCGGTTAACTACCATTAGTAGGTAAGTGAATTACAAAACAATGACAATCATGCAAAAGTAATGAGTGATGGATTTCAAATATGAATAACCCTAACAAAAACTCTTTTGCTCCTCTTTCTATTAAAAAATATAATAATGTGACGCCAGGTTGTTCTTGGGGTATTTATAGGGATAGACCAATTAAATTCCATTTCCATTAGTATTTGTATCCTGAAATAATAAAATCCCATCGTTAAAGGATTTGTTAGAGAAGATGGAAAAATAATTGTCATAGTTATGCGACATGCCATCCATAGTGCTACTAAACTAGTTATAGCGTCGGCTGAACTACTCGATAAACAAGTTGCTTCTTGTGTCCTAGGTACATAGCTAGGAGGCTTATTCAGCTTATAACTTCCCTCGGGTCAAATATCTAGCTTATTCCTATTTTACAATTATTTTTATTCACTTTTAGTTGTATTTTTGCTCAAAATATGCTAATCACATTTTTTAGTTAACCTATATAAATATATCACCAAACACTAGAAAATCGACGAATTTGTTCTAGAAAGTTTGTGGTTGTATGGATAAAATGCAGAGTTTGTATGACAAAGATCATTTACTATGGAAACCTTCTTCCATAGGGATAAAAATCATAACCTATAGTGTTTAGGATTTACAACCAACTTGCACTAACTTGAACAAGTGATTTCAAATTATAACTTTATAATCTAATAGACTGGCTGTAGTACATTAATTCAAAAATAAACTATAGTTGTTTGAAAATTGATCCATGAAGATAAGCTCGTTTAATTTTACAAACCATAGCATAAATACACTTCAACAATCAATAGGATTATTACAACCTGATAACAGACTCAATGATATTCTAAATTCCTACTCAAGGCTTGGGTATGCCTAGTTTGTCACTGCAACCTCTATCGTATACTGGGTTGAGAAACTTTCAACTCTTGTATGTAATAAATGATTTTCTACAATCTAGGAGTTTACCCTATATACTACAGGTAATATGGAGTATTTCTCAACCCTAATTACTCACATATAAGGTTTTATTATTTTAGTGGAATGCACCTACTATACGTAGAACACTTATAGGATTTAATTTCATTATTCGAGATATTTAGTTGACCTCGTATGAATTTTTTTTCTTTATTACACCTAGTACTATTTTTGTAACTCCCCGATTTGCTGAATCAGAATGCTACACGGTGGTCATGACCCCGAGGGACCACAAGCTAATCCATGACTGATATACGTACCTGTATATAATAAATCATAATACAATAATGCAGAATACATGGAACTGTAAGGCCATGATGTTCAACTGAATACAATCATATGGGCGAAAATACCCAAAACAACTAAATCTAGATGAAAATCTAAAAGTAAATCCGAAAGCCTCTAAATTGTCTGTATAAGGAGTTGAAGGAACATGTCTCCAACTAACTCTGTAAAACCGAACTGAAGAAATAAATGAATCAAATCATATTTTCCTCGAATCAATAAGGTCTCCCTGTGTCTCTTCAAATGGAATGCTACCGCTACTACTGGGCTGGAGCTCGTGTCTCAGAACCTATGGTGTAACATGAAAAGAAAGCACCATAGCTCAAATGCGTCAGTACAACTGGAGTACTGAGTATAACCATAGCTCAAATGCGTCAGTACAACTGGAGTACTGAGTATATGGGGAAGGTAGGTTGAACATAAAGGGTTTCATGCATGAACAACACTAACTGAATAATATGAACGTAGGAGTGCAAACACACATATATAGAAACTGGAACCATGAATATGTGATAGCATGACCTATAAGCTAAAACATGGTTTATTGATAGCTGTCATGACTGATATTGAAACTGATAACATGGACAACTGTATCTGACATACCTGTATATACTGAAATCTGAGGAACTATTTGAGTTCTTTTACTGAGACTGATACTGAAAGTATGGGAAGTAGTGATTAACCAACATGCCGCATGTATGCCATTATGGCTAAGCTAGGGTCCAATCTCTACCCCAACTGAAGGGGTGTGAATACCGTGGCACTGGTAAGGATAGATGTGAGTGACCCTTATCTGGCGGGTACTCAATGAAATTGGTGGGAACCCTAAACTGATGGGTTAAGCCACCTCATCAACCCTAATCTGACGGATTAAGATGTCTCATCCTATGCTGGCTACGTAGTTCTGGAACACAAGGATTGCTACTAAGAATCACACCCTGAACTGGAGGGTGAGTTCCCATCCCTGGGTTCAGTTGGTGCTAACCTCTACTCCCATCTGGAGGTACTAGACATGAAAAACTTGTTGTGCATGACTTAATCTTACTGAATTCCATTGACTAGTGGAATGTTACTGATATCTAACAACTAACTAACATAATGAGGTTCTCCTGAGTCACATGACTGACTGTAGGTAATGGAATCATAGCTTGAGTTCGGATATCATGAAACATGACATGGATCTAGGCACACAGCTATAGTTTTCAGGTACATATACCCCCAGGACTCGATGGAAGGAAACTGACGCACATGACTGACTTGATCATAAGAGTAGAGTCCATAACATATAATATCATAAGTAGGGATCTCATACTATGCATGGTTATCAACAATGTATTGCATGGAAAGGAGTTTATATCACATGGAAGTACTTGCATAATATTAATATCATGTTTCTTGCATAATCATATTGGCAACACATACTAATAGCATGGAAGTTCATATGGATTTCATAGTTATTTTATATCTTGTTCAAAAGTAGGATTTGCAAGTAAACATAGCATACTCTCATAAGAATAGTTCATGAGTATTCACACAATATTTACAATGTCCATTAACAACATAAAAGTCATTGCAACCTAAGGGCATATCATAAATCCTTCACTTAGTCACAATTTAGCTATATTGCATAATTTTTAGTTCCTTAGGCATTTTATCAAACACCTTACATGCACATAATAAGCATAGGTGAATTCATCAAATTATACATCATGAATAACTAAATTTACATGTTTCCAACTCATATGATACTATGAATTCACAAAAACATATAAAGATTCCATCTTGGGAATCACCCAATATCAACAACATGATCATCAACACCCAACAGTATAGAAATCATACTTTATAATGAAAAAGGGGAAAACAAATAAGCACCAACCAGTGTATGATCATATCACCACAATAAACCATGCTTTTGTATTTTAAAGATTGATTCTTAAACTCTATGAATGAATTGAATCCATAGATGAATGCTGCGGATACCTTAGAAAGAAGATTCTTGATGATTGGCGGAGGAATTTCCTTAAAATCAGATCTTCAAGCTTAATTATGCAACCCTAGTTGTTTTTCCCCTTTAGTTCTCTTGGATGATGAGCTTTGATACGAAAATAGGGTTGCAGTACGTTTAGAAGATATATATTTTGTACGGTTAAGTTTAGGGACGTATAAGGAGTATTTAATGACTTAATTACCTTTAAAATAAGTCAAGACGGAGTGTTTTTGACACCTGGAATTGACTTAGGTGGCGTCCAAGTGATCTCCTATGCTTGGGTTGGGCGGCGCCTAACCAATAGCCTATGCTTGGGTTAGGCAGCGCCTAATCAATCGCCTATGCTTACTGTCTCTCACAAAAATTGGCATAACTTTTTTCTCGGGTATTGGATTAAGGCGAAATTGGTATCGTTGGAAAACTAATTTGATTATATACAATTTGGTGGGTCTCAATCAGACAAAATACCACATTAGCATCGAGTTATACTCTTTCAAAGATGACCCTTGGAAAATCAAACACTATAATTTGATGGATTCAAAAACTCTTAACTTGTATTACCTTGAGTGACTCATATGAACATGCTTAATGCGTCATAAGCAATCCTATCACTAGGATATTGATTGTAAGTCATATACTCAAGTATGAATCACAGGATAAGAGATTTCCTACGTAGGAATACTTATTCACTTCATAGATTAGAAACATGCAGGGTATTACAATATCTCCCCCTTGGGAACATTCGTCCTCAAATAAGAATTTGCTGAGAAGGGATACAAGACAATAGAACCTGGACTAAACATGAAAAACTAAAAATTGATCTCATGACTAACATGCTAAACATACTGAACTCGTGCATAGCTGATGCACGGACAACTGATACATGAATGCATGACTGAAGATGAAACAGTTTAAAGGTACCAAGTTTATACAGAAAACATGAATGTGAAACTGAATAAGATTAAGGAGAACCATTACCTTGAGCTTGATCTGAATTGATGGGGAAAAGGTGAGGATACTTAGTATTCATATCTGTTTCTGCTTCCCAAGTAGCTCCCTGATAAGACTGATTTTGCCAAAGAACCTTGACTAGAAGGACTTCGTTGTTCCTCAATCTGTGAGTCTGATAATCTATGATTTTGACTGGAATCTCTTCATAAGAGAGGTTGTTCTGAATGTCGATGCTCTTAATAGGGATAACAATTACTGGGTCACCTATGAACTTTTTTAGCAAAGAGAAATGGAAAACTAGATGGACTGAGGCTAGATCTGAAGGTAACTCAAGCTCATAAGCTACCTTGCCGAAGCGACAAAGAATTTTGAAGGGACCGACATACCTGGGACTGAGTTTCCCTTTCTTGCCGAACCTCTTCACTCCCTTCATGGGAGAGATCTTAAGAAAGGCATAGTCATTGACCTCGAACTTGAGATGCTTTCTACGAACATCAGTATAGGACTTCTGTCGGCTCTGAATAGCCCAGAGTCTCTCTCTGATCAACTGAAATTTCTCTAAGGCGTCGAATGCTAAGTCAAGACCTATGATTGAGGCCTTACTAACTTCGAACCAACCAATCGGAGATCTATATATACTACCATAGAGATCTTCGAATGAATCCATAAAAATACTAGAATGATAGCTATTATTGTATGCAAACTCAATCAAAGGTAAGTGGTCGTCCCAAATTTCCTTAAAGTCAATTGCACACTCCCTTAGTATATCTTCAAGAGTCTGAATGGTCCTCTCAGCTTGACCATTTGTCTGAGGATAAAATGTTGTGCTGAGATGGACATGGGTACAGAGACCCTTTTTGAATGCTTTCCAAAAGTGAGAAGTGAATTAGGTACCTCTGTCTGAGATAATAGATAGTGGAATACCGTGTAATTTGACTAACTACCTGATATAGAGTTTGGCATAATCCTCGAAGGAATAAGAAGTACGAACAGGAAATAAATAAGTTGACTTGGTCATTCTATCTATAATGACCCATACTGAATCATGCTGATGACGAGTTCTAGGTAAACCCGTCACGAAGTCTATGTTTACTTCTTCCTACTTCCAAGTAGGAATGGTGAACTCTTGCATGGAACCACTAGGTTTCTGATGCTCCATCTTAACCTACTGACATATAGAGCACTTAGCCACAAACTCTGCAACATCTCTCTTCATCCCACTCCACTAATAGATCTCCCGCATGTCGCAGTACATCTTAGTGGCCGCTGTATGATTAGAGTATCATGCACCATGTACTTATACAAGTATTCACTACCTCAATTCATCTACACCTGGAACACATCGACGACCCTGACAACAAAGAACACCATCACCCCCTTGGGAGAAAACCTCAACTTTCTAATTCTGAACTGACTCATTGAGCTTGACAAGGCTACGATCCCTGTCTTGTTTCTCTTTTACCTCAGAAAATAGAGATGATTCTAAACTACTATGAATACATACACCACCCTTTGAAGAATCGACTAAGCGAACGCCTAGTCTGGCAAGCTGATGGATCTCCTGAGCTTTCTTTTTCTTACTATCCTCAACGTGAGAAACACTAGCCATGGAGAGTCAACTAAGAGCATCGGCCAAAACATTGGCCTTTCTCGGATGATAAATAACACTCATGTCATAATCCTTCAAGAGCTCTAACCATATTCTCTGGCGAAGATTGAGATCTTTCTGGGAAAAGACATACTAAAGGATTTTATGGTCTGTGAAGACATCTACATGAACTCCATAGAGATAATGCCTCTAAATTTTTAAGGCAAAAACTACTGCTGCTAACTCAAGATCATGAGTAGGATAATTCTTCTCATGTGGCTTTGACCTTACCATGCTGCATGAGGACACAACCTAATCCCATTATGGATGCATCATAATAGACTATAAAATCATTTAAACCATATAAAATAGCTAGAACTAGAGCAGAGGTGAGTCGAGTCTTCAACTCTTAAAAGCTTTTCTCCCATGAATCTGACCACTAAAACTTAATCTTCTTCTGAGTCTATCTGGACATGGGAGATGCAATAGAAGAAAATCCCTCGACAAACTATCTATAATAGTCATGCAAAGCCAAGAAACTCCTCATATCTGATGGAGATATGAATCTGGGCCAGTTTCTTACTACCTCAGTTTTCTGAGGATCTACTCTAATTCCATCACCAGAAATAATATTTCCAAGGAATGCTACTGATCTTATCCAAAATTCGCATATGCTAAACTTAGGGAATAACTGGTGATCCCTGAGATTCTAAAGAACAATCCTGAGATGGTCTGGATGATCACGCCCTGTGTGACAATAGACCAGAATATTATCTATAAAGACTATGACAAACATGCCTAAGTACTGCTTGAACACACAGTTCATCAAATCCATAAAAGTTGTTGGGTCATTGGTAAGACCAAATGACATGACTAAAAATTCAAAATGACCATACTGAGTACGGAAAGCAATCTTGGGAATGTCACATTCTCTAACTCTGAGCTGATAATAGCTTGATCTAAGTTTTATCTTGGAGAAGTAACTGGCACACTGAAGTTGGTCGAATAGATCATCAATCCTGGGAAGAAGATATCTATTCTTGACAGTGACCTTGTTGAGTTGACAATAATCCATACACATCATGAGAGAACCATTTTTCTTGCACACGAATAATATTGGCACACCCCATGGGGAAACGCTGAGTCTGATGAATCACTTATCTAAGAGATCCTTCAACTGATCTTTCAGTTCCTTGAGTTCTACTGGTTCCATTTTATATGGAGAAATAGAAATAGGTTGAGTATCCAGAAGAATGTCTATGCCAAAGTCTATTTCCCTTTTGGGAGGAATGCCTAAAAGATCTTGAGGAAATGCATCTAAGTATTCATTAACAAGAGGGACTGTTTCAAAGCTGGGATATTCAGAACTAGAATCTTTAACATGCACGAGATGATACACGTACCCCTTAGAAATTATTTTCCTTGCCCGAAGGTAGGAAACAAGTTGACCGCTGAACATTGGAATGCTACCCTTCCACTCTAATATGGGATCATTCTTGAACTGAAACTGAACTATTCTATTTTTGTAGTCGACTATGGCATAGCAGGAATAAAGCCAATCCATGTCGAGAATGACATCAAAATTAATTATCTCTAACTCCACTAAATCTGCTGATGTGGATTTCTAACATATCATTACTGTATAGTTCTTGTATACCCGCCGTCTATGATGGTTTTACCCAGTATGGTACAGACTACGAAAGGCTTTGCTAGGACTTCAGGACTGATTCTGAAATCGCCTGCTAAGTATGGAGTAACAAAAGACAAAGATGCACCTGGGTATAGCAAAGCATAAACATGAACATAAAAAATCTATAATGTACCAGTAAAGACATCAGGAGAATTTTCCTGATCCTGTCGGGACTGAACATCATAGAGTCGATTTGGGTGTTCCCCACTGGTAGCACTAGGAGTGGCACCCTGCTTGTTTGGGTGACTGGACTGAGCTGTAGAATGTTTTTGCTGACCTGGAAGACTTGACTGTCGACACTCCTTAATTCTATGGCCTAACTTGCCACAACCAAAATAGATATCATTACCGGCTCTGCAAATGCCCTTGTGGTTCTTACCATAAGTCTGACAAAGGGGACTTGTTCGGGCACTGTTAACACTATCCTGAGAATTAAAGGTTGGCACTTTTTCTCTATTGCCATCTCTGAACTTTGGCACTAGAGATCTGGTAGAGAAAAGAGCTGAAACGGATGACTTGAAAAAAAATGTAAACGATTTCCTAAATCTGACTTGGGGTGAGCAAAGTTGAAATTACCTGACCTTGCTCTCTTGTTCTACCTCTCCCTAGTCTTAAGCTTCTGCTTTTATACTTGCTGGGTATGGATCCAGAGTCTTGCTAATGTCATATCACCGATCAGCATCACAGACCTATACTCAGTTACCACGCTATCATTGACCGCTAACAAGAACTTTCTCATCTTAGCTCTATTGTCTACAACATCATGAGGAGCATACCTGGATAGCTGAGTAAATCTGAGAGAATACTCCTTAACCGTCATATTCCCCTGCCTGAGGTTGATGAACTCAATAACTTTGGCTTTCCTAAGCTCTTGGGGAAAATCTATTAATGAAGGCTGTGAAAAATCTCTCCCACTCGATAGGCCTTGAATCATCTAACTCAACACTCTCAATAGAAGTAGCACCCATGATTCAATGACCTTCTAGAGTTGGTCAATGAACTCCTGAGGGTCCTCATCAGACTTAGACCTAGGAAAGATGGAGGATTCATCCAGGTGAATTCCCAAACCCTAGCTGCTTTGGGAGTGGCCACTGGATTGGACGAAATAACTAGTGCCCATTCATTCTGTGCAGCCATGGACTGAGAAAGTGTGGTAAATGCGGGTCTAAATCCGTATGGGAAATATGTTCTCCTAAAGGATCTTCAGGCTGAGGAGCTGGCTAGTTTCTTCTCTTTGGGGCCATGGTTTGGAATAAGAGAAGAATGGATTAGACTAAGAGTTTATCTTGTGATTATGTTCACTAGCATGACATGAATAATGAAGAAAGGGGACTGTTCCTAAAACATTTTATATCCTCCCGCACATTAATGTGGTGCGCAAAACGTCTATGTACAAGACTCTACTAGATATGGCTTTCCAACTTCCTAGGACTCTATTGAACGTTAGTCTTTTATACCAAGTTTGTAACACCTCGATTTGCTGAACCAAAATGCTACACGATGCTCATGACCCCGAGGGACCACAAGCTAACCCATGACTGATATCTATACCTGTATACTGCAAATCATAATATAATAATGTAGAATACATGGAAGTTTAAGGCCATAAGGTTCAACTGAACACAATCATGTGGACGAAAATATCCAAAACAACTAAATCTGGACATAAATCTGAAAGTATATCCGAAAGCCTCTAAACTATCTGAATAAGGAGTTGAAGGAACATGTCTCCAATTAAATCCATAAAACTGAACTGAAGAAATAAATGACTCAAATCATATTGTCCTCGAATCAATGAGGACTCAATGTGTCACTATGACTGGAATGGTACCACTATTACTGGGCTGGAGCTCGTGTCTCGGAACCTATGGTGTAACATGAAAAGAAAGAAACATAGCGCAACTGCGTCAGTACAGCTGGAGTACTGAGTATACGAGGAAGGTAGGCTGAACATAAATGGTTTCATGCATGAACAACACTAACTAACTAATGTGAACGTGGGAGTGCAAACACACAAATATAAAAATTGGGACCACGAATAGGTGAGAGCATGACCTATAAGATAATACATGGTTTACTAATAAATTTCATGACTAGTACTAAAACAGATATCATGGACGACTGTATATAACAGTCCTGTATATACTTAAATTTGAAGAGCGCCCTAAGTGATTTCACTGAGACTGATACTGAAACTGATTACATGGATGACTGTATTTGACAGTCTTGTATATACTAAAATCTGAAGAACTATTTGATTTCTTTTACTGAGACTGATACTAAAACTGTGGGAAGTAGTGTTTAACCGACATGCCCCATGTAGGCTATTATGGCTAAGCTAGGGTTTAATCTCTGCCCCGATTGGAGGGGTGCCAATACCGTGCCACTGGTAAGGACAACTGTGAGTGACCCTTATCTGGTGGGTAATCAACGATAATGGTGGGAAACCTAAACTGATGGGTTAAGCCACCTCATTAACCCTAAGCTGACGGGTTAAGATGTACCAACCTACGCTGGATACGTAGTTCTGGAACACAAGGATTGCTACTAAGAATCACACCCTAAACTAGTGGGTGAGCTCCCATCCTTGGGTTCACTCTGTGCTAACCTCTACTCCCATCTGGAGGGACTGGACATGAATAACTGACTGTGCATGACTTAATCTTACTGAATTCCATTGACTAGCGGAATGTTACTAATATCTGACAACTGACTAAGATCATGAGATTTTCTCGGGTCACATGACTGACTGAAGTTTATGGAATCATAGCTTGAGTTTGGATATCGTGAAACATGACATGGATTTAGGCATAAAGCTATAGTTTTCGGGTACAAGTACCCCTGGGACTCGATGGAAGGAAACTGACGCACATAACTGACTTGATCATAAGAGTAGAGTCCATAACATATAATATGATAAGTAAAGATCTTATATTATGCATTGCTATCAACAATGTATTGCATGGAAAGGAGTTCATATCACATGGAAGTATTTGTACAATATTAATGTCATGTTCGTTGCATAATTATATTGACAACACATACTAATAGCATGAAAGTTCATATGGATTTCATGGTTATTCTACATCTTGTTCATAAGTAGGATTTACATGTTTCCAACTTAGATCATACCATGAATTTACAAAACATATAAAGATTTAATCTTAGGATTTACCTTATATCAACAACATGATCATCAACACCCAACAGTATAAAAATCATACTTTATAATGAAAAAGAGGAAAACAAACAAGCATCAACATGTGTATGATCATATCTCCACAATAAACCAAGATTTTGTATTTTAAAGATTGATTCTTAAACTCTATGAAAGAATTGAATCCATAGATGAACGTTGCGGATACCTTAGAAAGAAGATTCTTGATGAGTGGCGGAGGAATTTCCTTAAAATCAGATCTTCAAGATTAATTATGCAACCCTAGTTGTTTGTTTCCTTTAGTGCTCTTGGATGATGAGCTTTGAGATGAAAATAGGGTTGCAGTACGTTTAGAAGATATATATTTTGTAGGTTTAAGTTTAGGGACGTATAAGGAGTATTTAAGGACTTAATTACCTTTAAAATAATTCAAGACGGAGTGTTTTTGACACCTGGAATTGACTTAGGTGGAGACCAAGTGATCTCCTATGCTTGGGTTGGGCGGCGCCTAACCAATCGCCTATGCTTGGATTAGGCGGCGCCTAACCAATCGCCTATGCTTACTGTCTCTCACAAAAATGGGCATAACTTTTCGATTGGGTATTGGATTTAGGAAAAATTGGTATCGTTGGAAAGATAATTCGATTCTCTACAATTTGGTGTGTCTAAATAAGCCCAAATTCAATATTATCATCGAGTTATACTTGTTCAAAGATGACCCTTGAAAAATCGTACACTATAACTTGATGGATTCAAAAACTCTTAACTTATATTACCTTGAGTGACTCATATGAACATTCTTAATGTATCATAATCTATCCTATATATAGTATATTCATTGTAAGTCATGTACTAAAGTATTAATCATAGGATAGAAGATTTCATTCATAGGAATACTTATTCACTTCCTAGCTTAGAAACATGCTGGGTATTACAATTTCATTTGATATTGGTTGATCTTATTGTAATTGTTGTTGTTGAATAAGAGAACATGGTTCTTCTATATCTTTGTATATCATCAAAATAACATTGTTAGACCATACTTTCATATGTCCATACATTTAAAATTTATTCATTTACCCATTTTGATGATGAAATACTATGAATGTATATTCAGAATTACAACATATAAAATTTAAGATTTCCAACCAAACATTCCGCGTTAGAACAAAGAAAATTTCTTCAGCACACATACTATTTTCTTTATTTTAGAATCATTTAAAAATGCATATAGTTGCGAATCTAGGTTAAAAAGAAAATGCAACAATGAGGTCTTCTAACTTACACATAAACATCATGATACAAAGCATCAATACTTAGGATATCAACTATCTCAAAATATATCTTAATATAATATAGGAAGATCATGAAAATGTAATCAAAGTAACCATAATATAAGTCAAATTGGACCTTAAAAAAATATGAGAAAATATCTGTTAGATGCCACACACAAAAAAAATTAACCACAAGAACTAGGTCTAGAAAGGAATTGATATTAGGAAAGAATGATAGGGATAGAATTTTATTTGACTATAAGGTCGAGAGTGTCAATACAAGCATTGTAATTGAGCTACTACTTAAGAATGTCATCGTTAAACTTAACGATTTCCATCGGTAAAGTGGTAAGCTAGTTTCTCAGGTTAGAAACTTTATTTGAAAAATGAAATTCTAAAGTTGATCTACTTCAAGATCCAACATTAGTTGGTTAAGGTTCTTGATGCCTTAGAACGAGGTCCTTTATTAGGAAAGCAGTCATACTTCTACAAAGTGGATTTCTTACTCATATATATATATATATACATATATATATATATATATTTGTGGCTACTCTTCTATCATGTATCTTCAATACAAAGGTAACAAATATATATGTCAATAAAAACACATCTACTAGATCATTAGGACTTAGAAAAGGGGTGACAATCTCTTCAATGTGTTTGATCATGAGGGTAGAAAGATGGTCTGATTCTCTAAGTCTAGTTTTATACCTAAGAGGGGGTGAATTGTAATTTTTCTTGAGTCAGTGAGTCAATTGAGAAGAATAGGCACTTAACTACTAAATTCATATAGGACTAGTTAGAAGGAAAATAATGCAAAAACTAATTAAATCAATGATAAATAATCAACATAAGGATTTATACTATGTTGGAAGACTAGTGTGGTGCCTACTTACAATTTCTTTGGGTAACAAGGGTTCCTTAGATTCTTGAATAAAATTTGTTATAGGGTGTTGGTTATGGTATGTTGATCTTCCAAATGTTTCTATCTCAACTTATCGAGATCTATTTTCTCTCTTATTTTATTTTTCACTCGCCAATGACAGTGATATCATAGTGTTTTTACACGACTAAAAATATTGAAATTAAGAAAGCTTAAGTGAAGATGTATACCATTTCTACATAAGTAGAGGGCATATAGTTCTATGACTATTAAAAGATAAGAAGATCAGTTCCTTTGATCTTGGAATTCTATACGGTAATCTAAGGGATTTCCTCCATGATATTTTTTAGGATATCTGATTGAGGTCTTGATCTTCGCAATCTTCATCTTTAAATTTCTCTTTATTAAGAAACTTTATCTATACTGATTTTTCTCTAGGTATCCGATCAACAACTTCGTTCTATATGAGGCATGCAGATTTTCGTCCATCCACATGGTGTGAGTGAATCTTGTGAATGAGAATTTGTTCTTTCCTTCTATAGTGTTTTGTTGACTAGAGTGAATGGTTCCAGTGATGATCTTTCCCTATGAGAGAGGATCCTTTATACCATTGTATTGATTTTTTGTAATTGATTTATGTAGAATGAATATTTTACATATAAATATCTTTCTTGTGAATCAACATCTTATTCTTTTATAAGAATAATCTCTTAGCTTGTCAGTCTTATAACATCCTTTCTTTGTGGAATCGTTCTTTGCTTTCTTCAAGGTAAATTTATTAACTTTCATCATTAAAAATTAAGAGTAAGTTAATAATTTCTTTCTTTTTTATAATGGCACCAAAAAAAAGATAGACCTTGTGTACTTCCATGATCTGTGAGGTGGGCTTCTTATTGAATTTGTTCCCCATTTTTAATGACTTTTACAATTTTCATTGAATACAGGATTGGTTTGTCTCAATGCTCCCTTTTTCTTTAAGAATTTTATTTAAAATTATAAAGCAAGATGATGTCCATATATCTGAGACATACTCAAAAAGTTAACAATATTACATAATGCCACATAATAAAATATATGTCAACACAAATGTAAATGATAAAGATGCTTGCAAATAAAGATAAGCACAAAATGTAGTCATAAATCTAAATAAGTCTCCCTCTTTTTTATCAAAAAAAAAATAGAGAAAGGGAAAGAAAAGCATAACTCAGAGGCCCATTAGAGGGAAAATAACAACTGAAGATATTAAGGCCCATTATAGGGAAAGGGATAAAAATAGTAGAAAAATAACATCCTAATAATCACAAAGGAAAAGATTTAGTACATTAATGACATAATAGGAAAAAACGTCGTAGGAGTGCTAAATTTGTATTTACAGAAAAATAAGAGTTTATAATAGCAACTGTAGCCTAGATTTGATCGAATTCAACCCTAGAAGTATTTGAATCCACATATTGAAGCACCTTGTTTATGTAATGATCCCCCTTAGTCTTTATATAATAAACTTATATTCTTAGATTTCATAGATCGATACCAATATCTTTCGATAGAGGTTTGAGATTGATAAGAGATTCCTGAACTTTCTACAATCCATAAATCAAAAAGTTCATAAAGTTTGTGAGTTTTAATTTTCTTTAAATGTCTTTGAATGTTTCTACTGAAACCATGAATTTCATGAAATGGTAATGCAGATTAAAGATTTAAGGAGGATAACAAAAGAAGACTTCATTCATGTGTAAAATTTCTTATGATTACAATAAGAGTGGTTACATGTGTAAATATGAGTTATATTTACACTATCATACAGTTTTTAGGCTTCAACAGCTTAACGATCAATATATGTTTACCTTAACTACCCCTTAAACAGCTTTCATAAAATCTTTTAGGATTTTTGAGCTATTATCATCTTCTATTAGACTCAATATATTACCATCTTAATCACATTATATCTCAACACTTCCACTCAATCAAGGATGAGTAAATATAAATACAACCCCTGGCTTCCATATAAGAATTCATGTTGTGCTCTACTTAAACCTTTGGTAAGAATTTTATCAGGTTGATTCTGTGTTGACACATAGCTGACAGTGATTATACCTTATTGGAGTATCTTTCTAGTGAAGTGGACATTTATTTTAATTTGCTTAGTCCGTTCATGATAGACTGTATTAATAGAAAAGATGGTTGTCAACCTTGTTGTCACTATATCTATTAACTGGAAGTTTAATCTCAGCATGTAAGTCTTTTAATGTTCCCAGCAACCATAGTATTTTAGCAACTGTAGCTACTAAGTTTTGATACTCAGCTTTAGCTGAGTTTCTTGAGACTGTTGTCTACTTTTAAACTTTCCAAGATATCCTTAAATCTTTTATCTTTATTATATATCGAGTTACAAACTTTCTTGTAAGAAGACATACTTCCTAATTTTTCTCATAATAGGCAGTGATCATGTAGGTTGAATTAATGGATAATGGTATACCATGTATTGGATGCCTTTTAATGTATTTGGAAATCCTTAGTGCAACATCCATAGGTGATTTCTTAGGTTGTTTAAGAAACTGACTAAATGTTTTACAACCATATCAGATATTAGGCCTTGTCGTGTTTAGATACAAAAGTATTCCAAAAAAATTTTGATATTCTCATTCATCTTTAAGATGATATTCACTATTTGTAATTAGTTTGATCATATTACTACTTAAAGGTTAGCTTGACATTCACATCTATAAGGGTTCCAACTAGTTTAGTACCTAACATTCAAACCTCTGATATGAGTTCAAGTACATATTTCCTCTGATGCAAAAAAAGTCTAACTTTGGATATTGTAAATTATATGCCAAAAAAGAATTTCAACTCTAGTGATTCTTTTATTTTCAAAGATTATTGTAGAGTTATTTTGGTGACATTAATTAGCTTCATACTTGTAACGCCTCGAGATCCAATCTCGAGACGTCACACGGTGCTTATGGACCCAGAGGACCACAAGGTAACCCTTTACTGATACCTATACCTGTACACTACATAATATCTAAAATAAATGCGGAAAGTGGCCATAAGGCTCAATACATCTGTACATACTCAAAATTGAAAACTGAATACTAATACATTAACATCCATTTAAAAAGCCTCTAAACTGTCTGAACTGGGGAGTTGATGGGACATATCCCCACTTAACTTCATAAACTAAAAATATAAATAAAATCTGATGCAATAATAGTAAATTTAGATTCGTCCTCGAAGGAAGAGGACTCACTACTACTGCTGCTGACTGGGATTGAACTGATGGGGATACTCTGGATCCTATGCCTCTGAACCTATGGTTTAAAATAAAAAACCATAGCACAAATACGTCAATACAAAAGTATACCGAGTATGTTGATGAGGGAAGGCTAAAAGAAATGGCTTAAGCATGAACATAACTGAATATTATGCAAAAATTGGATTAGCATACATAAAGATTCTGTAATTACTGAACATACTGCGCATACTGTCACTAAGAATACTAGGAATAACTCTGTTAACTGATACTAAATATATGGAAATTCTAAAATTTCTGGATATACTGAGATTACTAGTATCCAAAGCTTCTGAAACTGATAGTAACCCTATCTAACAGGTTGTCTACGAATCTTCTAATAATAAGAATGATTGACTAAATTTGAGATCAACACTATCGAGCAGGTAGTATATGAATCTGTTAATAATAATACTACTTGATAACTGATTTTGAGATCTGATAACTGATTTTAAGATATGATAACTAATTTTGAGATATGGTAACTAATTTTGAGATCGGACTATCTACCAGCGGATCTTCGAATTTGTGAATAATCATACTTGATGGCCTATATCTACCAACCTTGTATTCTGTACACTATCTGACCTCTTTCTTGATGTCTGAGACTGATTCAAAAATTGAGACTGTGGGAAGAGTCTTCTAACTGATATGCACCACCTAGCTAAGTTGGGGTCCAACCTGTTCCTCAGTTGGAAGGGTGTCAGTACGGCACCATCGGTAAAGATAACTTTATGTAACCTTCATCTATCAGGTACTCAAACAAAAATGGTGGAGCTCTCATCTAACAGGTCAAGCTACCTCATCTACCCTCAACTAGCAGGTATGATGTAAGGATTGCTTCTAAGAATCACACCCTCTACTAGTAGGTGAGTTCCCATCCTTCAGCTCACTCAGTGTTGAATCCTATTCCCAACTAAAATAAACTGATCTGATTCTTAAATGAACTTAGACTGAGCTGAATCTAATACTTATCATGTTTCTCAAGAGATCTGGATGAGTTACGATTAGATTACTTAGTTTTGTAGCTGACGAAAAAAGGTATCGAATCATGGTATCTGACTAACGATATAGATCTTGAATAGATTACTCAAATCACATCTGATATTAGAATTGAATCATTTGAATACTATTATATCGGAGCTAATTAATAGGACTGGGTCTAGATTACTAGCGATGCAGTGATTACAGAGATTTTTGACATTACTATGTTTTTTATGTTTTGTACTTGTCTGAGGATACAAAGTTCTATATTTCCCTGAGTTCAGAGAATTGTGGCTCAATTTGAATTATCGTGAAATTGACACAGGCTCTACACAATAGCTCTATTATCGAGTATAAATAACCCCAGAACTCGATAACATAAAAGTAAAACATAATCATTCTTGCATCATCAATATCCATTCATCATCACAATCACCAAAGGGCCGCTTTAAGCATCTCGAAATAATAATCATATAATAACATAGGGAAAACATTCTATTAAATCATACTCCATTTAACAAGGTTTTTACCTCAACTATTTCATACCTATATCAGTATTGACATATGTTTGGGTATCACATTGCTTAAGAAAACTTCATACTATCATGTCATAACTTTCTTGTTAACCACTTGGCATGTATTAAAAACTTAGTATATGTTAAAGGGCACATAATTGGGGAATTTACTACTATCACATATCCAATTGTTCACTAAAGTCCTTCAACAAACACTATACATTCATAGGTCATACTTATTTAGGGATTTCACACTACCAAGGTACAATTTAATTTATTAACTAGGGCGTTTTGTGATACTCATAGTTCTCAAAGTCTTATACATAGAGGGAGTGCATATAACAATATTCCATACGTCCATCGACCTAGCTTCATGAATATTTCCTCAACAACCATAACATATAACAATATATTAGAAGTAATTATTTTTATAAGTGTGTAGCATTCATTTGTCATTATATCATAATTTAACTACAAAGCTTGATTTCTAGTCTCTTAGACATTTTATTGAATACCTCACATGCACAACTTAGGTATAAGTATAATAACCCAACTACTCATTATGAACAACCAAATTTATATGTTACCAACTCATATATTGTCATAGAATAATACAAATCATATAAATATCCCATCTTTGAGATCATCCAAAAACAATAACAAGTACATAATCCATTTTCCATACAAATACCACATACTAAGACCAAGACTTGATTCTTGTAAACAAACATGAATCACAACACACAAGACTTATTAAAAATTCATAAACATAAATCTTAGAGATTTATAAAAGGGTAATTAAGGTTATTGTATGAAAGGGACCCAAGAATAAACATCTACATACCTTGGGGAAACTTGTTTCTTGAAGGTTCTTGGAGTGATTCTTGATTTCTAGACTTCTCTTGATTTTTCTTGAATTTTTTTTAAAGAAGAAATAAGGGTTTTGATCTTGGGAATAAACCATAATTAGATGTTTTGGATTAAGGAGAAGTTATGATATTTGATATGGGGTGATTGGGTATTAAATAGGGTAAAAAAGACCCAAAAATCTCTTTAAAATGGTGCTTCAACGCTGTCTCGGAAAATTCTGCTGGTCAGAGTGACGTACCATCACTCTGGTGACTACCATCACTCCCACCGTCACTTTTCTTCCATAAAATTCCCTCACTACTTCAGTTCTGATGGCCAAAGTGGCAGGCCATCACTAACTTGATGGTCCGTCAGCTTGTCCGTCACTCTTGGACAGCTCCGACAACTCTCAGTAAAATGGCCATAACTTCTTAGTCCTATATTGTATTTTGGAGAAATTGGTATTGTTGGAAATATAATTCAATTATATATATGTTGGTATGTCATGAGATCAAAAATTATTTGTACAATAGTAGATATTCTCGTTTTAATTTGACTATGGCAATGTCGTTCTCAAGAATTTAATCGATAAGGGATGTTTTGATTCGTCTTAATACACATAAAACATGATAATAAAACTACCAAATCACTAAGATTTATTTAACATGAGCTTGAATCATGGTTCTACTATTGGTTGAGATTCTCGGGGTATTACAATACTACTTTTTGTAATAAACATATCATCAACATACACTAAGATTAGTGTAGTTCCTTCAACAATCTTTCTTGAAAATAGATAATAGTAATATTGACTTTGCTTGAATCCTAGTCTCTAAAGTGACTTATTTAGCTTAAGATTCCAATGTCTTGGGTCATGTTTATGTCTGTATAGTGACTTTACCAATCTACACACTTTTTTCTGCACTAAATGGTAAATCCTTCAGAAAATTTCATGTATATCTCATCTTGCAGATCACTATGTAAAAAAGCATTGTACACATCCATTAGATGAATGTACCAATGTCTAGAAGAAACTAATGACAAAATGGTTCTTACTGTGACCATTTTTACAACAAGAGATTATGTTTCATTGTAATCTATTCCACCTTTTTTGCAAGATCCTTTGGAAACTAACCTTTCATTAAATCGTTTACTCTCACCGATTGATTTTTACTTGATAAAAGTCCATCTGCACCTTATTGTTGTTTTTTCTTTAGGTAAGTCGCTAATCTTCCAAGTATTGTTGCTTTGCAAAGCTTGTATCCTAGATTGCATTGCCTTTATACATCTTGAATTTATACTAGATTCTACATAAGTATTAGGTTCTACTAGATAGGAAGTTACAGGAATGAAATCCTGATTGGATGCAAGAAAATTATCATAAGCCACATAGTTGGACATAGGTTTCTACATATCTTTGTTGATATTTAATGTAACAAATTCCTTTTTACCTAAACAAATATAGACTTCCCTTATAGGTCTTCTTGCAGTAACCACTACAGCTTCCTATCTAGCCACACTTTTAAGCTAAGCATGCTCAATGTTAGTCACTTCATTATTAACTTCTTGATCTTGATAAAGCAAGTGATCATGAGGACACTACTGATACAAGCCAAATTTCCTTTAAACCTTTGAATGACATACGTATGATACATGAGGTTCTGAATGAATCCTTGGTGCTATCAAAAGATGAAAGAAGGATTAAAATTACCATTAAAGAGGGTCAAAGGACTTAAAATGGGGATCGAAAGCCCCTTGGAAGGTTTATGCACCCAAGGCACTTAGGATCCATTTTTTTCTGCTCTAGAATTTGAAGAGCAGGTCAAGACATCCCCTAGTGAGCCTTTTCTTGCATTTGAGTCACTTTTGTGCCCTAATTAGGTATTATTTATCCTAACTATAAATACATGGTAGCTACACTATTTTAGTTAGTATTTGTTTATTTATATTGATGAATTAATGGACCTCCATTGGGATTTTCTTGAGAGATTAGAAAAGTGAATGTTGATATTTGATTAGAAAGGTTGGTTGCAAGAGAGATTCTATCCACTTTGTAGTTTGGTAATCTTTAAGGGAGTTTTGTAATCCTTAAGGGAGTTTTTTGGGTTTGATACACACTTTGATTGACCTTTTGTTATCCTTTTTTTTTCTATCCTTCTATCTTTGCTATCCTATTCCTCTTTATTTACTTTTTCTCATTTAGATTCGAAGCTTTGTGGTGAGAACTACATCATTTGGCATTAGAGCTGAGCTTGATTTCATTCCTACAAAGTCAATCTTGGGTCTAGTCATCTTAGAAAATCAAAATTCACAAAAAATTTACTATTCACGTTTTAGGTCTTTGGTTAAATTTTAAAATTTTTAGTTTTGTTATTTCTTGTATTTTTAGTGTTAGAATTGTGTTCTCTAAGACTATATGAGTTTATAAACCAAATTTGAATCAAATTGGAGCTTATTTGAGTGTTCTATCATTTTTGGATGCTTGTATTGAAGAAGTTTGAGGTGAATTACGAATATGAAGATTTTGTACAATTTGATGTTTGAAATGAGTTTATAAAGGTAAGAAGTTCCTATGTTTAAAATGTAAACTCATTCCAAGATCCGAAGAAAAAGTTAGAATGATTGATGTTCTTGGTGTGTTCTTCGGGAGATTGTTATATTCATGTTGAAATTTCAGCCAATGGTGCTTGTTTGATTCAATATATAAGTAAGAAAAAAAAGTGAAAAGTGTTTGCTCTAAGTCATCTACAAAGATTCCAAGGATATCCCAACAAAAAAGGACACAAAGGACCAATTGGAGGCAATTTCGGGCAATTCAAAGACATGGGGCAGCCAACTTGCTTTGCAAGTGCACCCACGGTGCTACAACACCTAAAGTCAGTAGCACCTGCTTCCATGCTTGTTTGGAACTGCATCCCACCTGCTATAACAGGTCCCCAATTGTAGATCAGCCCCTCCCAACGTAGACCAAATCCCAAACGTAAAATTCAAACCTCCAAACTCAATTCAACACTTAAATTACTCAATTGCTCAAGCTTTGATTCCTTAGTTTCAATTTATTGATACCTAAACTCGTCTTTTAATTCATTAAATACTCAAAATCTAAGTAATTCATCTACTAAGATGATTGATTAGGTATTGATTCCCACTTCTTTAATCGTTCAGTCTCATTCAAGCTTTTCTCTCTTTCAATTCATTGTGATTCATACTAATGTTGGTTAGGGGCTTTACTACTAATCTTGTTTGTTCCTTTTGTAGGTACAAGGTGATACAAGGAAGTATGTATTTGATAGACTAGGATAATTTTCAGTATAACATAGGAGACTATGCTTGTGGTGATGATAGTTATGGCTATATGTCATGACCCGATTTCTGAGTCATGATGACACCTACCATAACCCACTAGTATGTAAACCAACACCATAAACTAGATCTAATGCAATGGGTTACCTTGGTAGGATCATCCAATATGGACCCTATATGGGAACACAATATAACAACAACATTCCACAAAGAAACAACTAACATTCGAATACCATTCCCATTACCCGATAGTATTAGTACAAAAGCATCACTACATTTGACAATAGAAATTACAACTAAATGTCTAATAGTCTTAAATAGTCTAATACATTCATTTAAAACACAAAAGAAAAAATAAGGACAGAAGGGAAATAGGGAAACTTGAACTTCAAGAGCATACACTTTCTCCTGATGATCAACACCGCATAACCTCGACTTAACGGCAGCAACTAAAACTCAGGTCTTGACCAAAAAGGTATAGAAGTGTAGTATGAGTACCAAAACACAGGTACTCCATATGCATCATCGGCCAACTAATATAAATTATAATATTAGGACAATATAAAGTAAGACAATAACTTAAAGTCAAGGTACACAATCAAACCTTATTCTTGTTCTTTATCACTATATAAGATAAATAATCAACCAGAACAATAGTACAACATTCCATGTACACATATACCATAACTTTCATACTACATGAGTAATCATTTTTTAAATGTAAAGCGAAATATATATAATAACAATTACATAATTGCCATAATCAACTCAACTACCATCATTAGAGAATAAAGTAAAGTACTTACCATGATGCCCCATACCGTCGGGAAGTACACTTAAGGAAAACAAACAAAGAACTTATCACGACATCCCATACCCCCAGAGAGTACACCAAGACATCAATTCACCAACATATCAAGTCAGAACTACACAAGTAACTCACCAAAGTCATGGGTTGTACATTTCTTCCATGGCCTCTTACTGAGGCCTACAATCATCATCAATTCCACAATTTGACACGACTAAGCCGATATCACAAAAATATGGTTGTAGTTATTTAATCTTTAACTCATTGATAAACTCCAAGTTTAGTCCATATTACCTAATCCTCCAATTCACATGGGTTACTAGTTTGCAAGACTTATAGTTTACTAGTCATTAACTAAGGAGTCACTTCATGTTACCAACACTATTATTTATTCACCCATCACAAAGACACCTTTTAGTTTGCCTCCTAAATATATAAGTCATTAATTAAGATACCACGACAACACATACTAGATGTCAACTTAACAATTCATCATACAATACTCTGTCTATTATCATTGAGCATCTCACAACCTTAAGGACTATTTTACATATTTTAGCTAAGTAAGGTCCCCCAACTAGATCACTAGGCTTTTAGCCTACAAGTCATAGCCAATTATTAAAGACAACTTCTTGTCACATAAGCAACTTTACTTGGTGAAATTTCATAATATAACCATTTATCCAATGCCAAGTAGATTTGCTAAGTGAACCCTTAGTTCTACACAAGATTACAAATATAAATTAACCTTAGCGCAATATTCATCATAATCTACTTCAAGTTACTAATTAGAGTTAACAAGGGTCACCTATTTATCTAATGATTAAAGACAAGGAATGGGTAACAATTTACCCAGAAAGATATCATTCCCAAGTACATTAGTGTGTTTAGTCACACACGGCATAACCTCTCATACAACTATGTATTCATCTATACTCAGTACACATAACATCATCAAAGCATCATCACATCTTTCGAATTCACCGGGCATCATCATAATATCATTGTATCCTTAAGATTTACCGGGTATCATCATAACATAATTTTATCCTCTGAATTCACCAGGAATAATCACAATATCATTATATTTTTTGTATTTACCAAGCATCATCATATCATCATTATATCCTCTGAATTCACCGGGTATCATCATAATATAATTTTATCCTCTGGATTCACTGGGCATCATCATAACATCAATATATCCTTTAGATTAATCTGGTATCATCATCACATAATTATATCCTCCAAATTCATACGACATCATCACAATATTATTATGCCCTCTAAATTCACCTGGCATTATCATAATATCATTACACACATACATATGTAGACAATTCAATAACAACTAACAATGATAGATAAATAAGTGATGCAAGGTAATGCGTAGCATCATACTTTAATATTAATCATCACTACATAATATATATATATATATATAGATGCATAGCATGAGTTTCTAAATGATATGCACATTCACCTTTTCCAAGTTAACATGTCAATTACAAGTCAATTTTGATTCAAGTGCATGCTCTCTAGATGCCTCTTTTACTCCAACTTTTCATAATACTAACTTCAAAAGAAAATCTTTCACATAGACAATAGCCTAATTATTAGGCTTTGGACATAGCAAGAGTGGTAACATAGTTCATTTGGTGAGCTCATGTAATGCCCTAAATCTAATACTCGGAATGCTACACAGTGATCATGAGTCCAAAGGACCACAAGCTAACGCATGACAGATATCTGTACTTGTATACTGGATAAAATACTAAATAATGCAAAAATATGAATTGAAAGACCTTAAGGTTCAAAACTGAACATAATTTGAATAATATAACATATGTGTAGGTTAAAAGGATACCCAAAACAAAAATTAAAAAACACCGAAGTCTGAAACATGCTAGTCTACAATGCCTCTAATAGATTGAACTGTCTAAGTAAGGAGCTAATGGAACATGTTTGATGATAGGCGGATTTACACGCCTATATCAATATATTTTGCCCATATTTTAGCCTAGTTTTGAGAACAAATTATATATTTCATGCACTTTTAGTCCTTTTTCCTATAAATGAGCTAACGAACATGATTAGTAAAGTTTCAGGTATAAATGATGCAAAATTCAGCATTTTATGGCTTACTTGACGCAAAAGAAAGCTCAGGAAGGAAGGAAAGGGAGTTTACACGCCTAAGGACCAAAACTGCTGCATGGAAAATCTGTCCCGGGCTAAAACAGCATTTCTGAAGACTCTGGGGACCTGGACCAAAACTGCTGCATGGAAAATTTGTCCCGGGCTGAAACAGCATTTCTGAAGACTTTGGGGACTTACAGACACAAAGCTGTATTTGGATAATAATACATTAACCTAGTACAATTGGGTTATGTATTTCATTAGTTTATTTGGATTAGGAGAATGTTACATTAACCTAGTACAAATGGGTTAAGTATTTCCTTAGTTTAGTAGGATTTGGTTATTTATTTCATTAGCATAGTAGGAGTAGGATAGGAGTATTATAAATACCCTATCATGCTAGAGATTTTAATCAAGTCCTCCCTTAGTGGAGAGGCAAGTCCTCCCTTAGTGGAGAGACACATTCTACTTCTTCAACTATCAATTCTACTATTAATTTTCCTCCATTCTTCTCATCTTCCTCTTCTACAAACACTTCTAATCTATTCTACTATTCATCTATTCCACAACAAGAGAATCGTTACTTGCTACGGAATCACCAAAACCACACGCCTATCACCTATTTCTCACACCATCAACCATGCAAATCGTGATGTCCTTCGCATTCATGGGTAACTAAACCTCTTAGTTGGGGTTATGGAAGCCGAATGAGTTACTATCTATAGATGTGAGTTTGTGAGTTCAAGACAAGTATATTGCTTATATCATTACACTCTTCATCTTAATCTACATTCTTGTGGCTGCAGACGCATAGAATAACGCCAGTCTAATATTTAACTTGTTCGAGAGGAAGGTTATTTGTCTGGAAAAGAGATAATGTCAAGGTAGTAGGACACCCTTTCCTATTAAAAAGCTAGTGCCGTAACTAGACTAACCTCTTGGAGAATTCGTACCGTTAGACACGCTTTAAGCTCGAGAGAGTTAAAGTGAAATAGTCCTTGTTCAGGTCGAGAGACGCTTGGATTTACCATCGACTACAATTCTCTATAAGCAATTGCATGTCAAGACTCTACACACTCATAGCCAATAGATACGTATACCTCAGAATGTAGACATAACCCCAACGCCTCAATTCTCATTGTTTACAACTTACGTAACAATCTTTCTCTTTTTACTTTGCTATTTTCAGCTTTTACTTTATTGTTCTGTTTACATTACTTGCAAGACAAGAATCCCCCCTTTTACGAGACTTGCACCAAAAGTTTAGTAATTTTACTTACTTGTTGGCCAAGCTATTTCCTGTGGGATCGACACCCAACCTAGGTTGGGTTCTATATTTGCTAACGACCGCTTTACACTCCTACGAGAGCTGTAGATTGAGCGTTATCAAAAATTGGCGCCGTTGCCGGGGAATACGAGTGTCAATCAAGTTCGTGATAATTACTAGACCCTTTGGTCAAAGATTCTCGTACTTTTACTTTTAGTTGTTTTTTTTGTTTTTTTAGGTTTATTCAGTGCATCAATGGAGGCACAACGTGAAATTGAAAGGATGGCTGCTCAAGTGCATCAACAAAATATTGATAACCGTAGGCGAGCAACAAATCCTGACGATGAGGATCTGGGCGATGAAGAGCTACTAAACCCACGACATACTGTTGAAATGACGGCACCCATGCAAAGAAGAGATCATCAAGCAAGATATAGGCCTAAACGTCGAACTGTACCAATGCTGTTCGATGATGATGAAGATGATCTTGATGAAGCTGGTTCCACAGGAGCTATTATTCTTCCTCCCTTAGCACCGGGAGCAAAGTTCAATATCACTAGCGCCATGATTCAGCTTTTGCAACTCAAGAGATTATTTGGTGGACTAGCAGGCGATGATCCGAATATGCATCTGATCAACTTTATTTCTACATGCAAGTCATTCGACAATCCTGGAGTTGGACAGAATGCAATTCGATTACGTCTATTTCCATTGTCTCTGTCTGGGGAGGCAACTATGTGGTTGAATGGGCTGACTCCTGATTCTATTACTCATTGGAGGCAATTGAAAGACGCTTTCCTAGAAAGATTCTTTCCGCCATCCAAAAAAGCACAATTGAGAGATGAAATCACCAATTTTCGACAGCTTCCAACTGAAGCCCTCCACGAAACATGGGAGAGGTTCAAGACGAAGCTTATGCGGTGCCCAAATCACCATATGACCAATGACCACTTGATGGAGATATTATACAGAGCTTTGAATTCGGGGACTAAGCTAGTGGTTGATAATGCGGTTGAAGGATCATTTATGGACCTCACCTTTGGTCAAGAAAGCAATATGCTAGATCGCATGACAAAGCAAAGTAGAGCTTGGCATATCAGGGATTCTGAGGTAGCAAGCCCCACTTTATCTATTGGCATGTCTGCAGACCAAAGAAGAAGAGAAGAAGAACGTGAGCAAGACATGGCGCACATGAAAACACAATTGGATCTTCTGACAAAGCACTTATTATTAGGGAAGACTAAAAAAGTGAAAGCGATTGCATCAAAAGGAAGAGACGAATCTGATTCGGAAGAGGAGGCCAACTACTTGAACAATCAGGGGGGTTTCCGAGGGAATACCCAAGGAAACCAAGGTCGGAACTATTATAATAAATCTGGAAACAAAGACCAAGGTAGTTGGAAGAAAAACAATGAAAAGAGTGGTTTGTACGTTCCCCCTGGCAGACGTCATACCACCATATCTAATTTTGGAAGTATGGAAGACATGATGGCTAAGTTATTGAAAGGAATGGAAGCAACGAGCGCAGGAGTTAAGGAGGTGATTGATGATTTGTCCTCCATGAAGCAACTAGTTGATTCTCATTCCACTTCTATCAAGCAAATAGAGCAGCAATTGAGCCAACTTTCAGCAGCATTCAATCAAAAAAAGGCTGGCACCTTACCGAGCGATACTGTGTAAAACCCAAGGAATGATGGGTCATTCATGGCCATCACTACCAGAAGTAGTAAGGTGCTGGAAACTTCAGCAAAAGGCAAGCAAGTGGTTGACGAAGTGGTACGGTTTGATATATGCAAAACAATGAAGCAGCCCAGCGATATGAATGAGTCATCTGTAGCTGATGTTCATTATGAGGATACAAAAGCATTATCTATAGAGAAACAACCTACTGTTGAGCCATTGTCTGCTGCGCCACTGAATGTTGAGCATGAGGATAATGAAGATTATGAAGAACTTATGGGTGATCTAATAGAAATAGAGTCTTATATTCCTAAGAAACTGGATTGTGATCTCAAGAATCAACCAACAGCGAAGACTCACATTGACGAGCCACCAATGCTAGAATCGCAAGAGCTCCCCGATTATCTAAGGTATGTGTTCGTGGAAAGTAGAAATATACATCCGGAGAGAGCAGATGATTTAAGTGAACATCACGTAGAAGCTCTCATCTCTGCTCTGAGGAGATACAAGAGAGGTATGGGTTGGAATATTGATGATATAATTGGTGACTCTCCGGAGAAACGTAGGAGCCATCTCAAAAAAAATTGCATGCCCACAGGTAAGCCTCATTGTCGTCTAAATCCTTCCAGAAAACGATCCATCACTTACCTCGATGAAGTCTGAGTACTCGAGGTAACTATGTCGAGCCACGACAATAAATAAGGCGCTAGATGGGAGGCAACCCATTGTTTTATCGTTTTATCGTTTTATCGTTTTTCGTTTTTCGTTTTCTTTCATTCTAGTACTTGTTTTGTTTTTAATGAAAATCCAAAAATAAGAGTCGTGCCACGACCAAAACTAAGGCGCTTGGTGGGAGGCAACCCATCTTACTAATCATTTTCATTTGGTTTTGAGCAAAAATAGGTGCAAGAAGTATGCGATGAGGAGATTGATCTCAATCGACGATTTGGACGTATTGTATGGTAAAATCGGTAAGTTAGGAATGGTGTTGCATAAGGCTATGGATTGGGCCTTTCTCACATCAAAATAGGCTTCGAGGAAGGCTAGGCCTTGGTAAAAATAGGCCACGAACGATGCACAACCTATTCTATAGCCTAAGGACTTGGAATCTAGTGTGCTATACACTATGCGCCGCCTATTCCTAGGTATGCTTTTGACTATGCGCCGCCTATGCTATGGCATTTGGTCTCAGTATCTCATGTGCCATAGACTATGCGGCGCATATGTCTATAAATTCCATAGACTATGCGGCGCATATGTCCCATTATGCCATAGACAATGCGCCGCATATGTCATTGATATGCCGAGTGATATGTGCCGCATATGTGGTGTTCTTGTCCCCAAATCCGATTGTAAATGGGTCATAACCCGACCCATTCTCTTCCTATATAAAGGGGACTTAGTTTTATAACACAACCACACTAGAAAATACCCTAAAGGCACCGCATTCCCTCTCCAAATCCTCTCAAAATTTTCTTCTTTTGCTCTTCCAATTCACAAAACCATCTCCACAAGCTTCAAGCAAGTAAGTACTCTCTTATTCTTCATTTATTTCTCATAAGTACTACATTGCTATGTCTATTATGAATTGCTAAATCGTATAAGATTGTTGGTGATGTTCATGTGTTTGGATTGTTGATACACAACCTTGTGAGTGAACATGTACGTAGGAAAATCTTGACTTGTTTCCGACTTGAAATTGGTTTTAATAGCATTGTTATACTATTTGCGGAATTACTATGGCTATGAACAGTGCTTAAGATTGTTGTTTGGATACTTACATGTTAGACTATCCCGGCCATCGGGATAAGACTTATAGTGCCTACCGACATAAGAGGTTGTGATTGTTGTAAGAATAACTATTCCATATGGTAACCCCTATGTAGTAGTGTTGCTATAGCTACCATGAAAGTAGTCCAATGGCTGCAAGTAAGTAATGCATTGCTGATTTTGTTGTCGGAATACAATCCTAAAACGTATGTCGATGAATTCTGAGTAATCGATCACTTTTACCTCACTAGTTGGTGCCAACACCCTAATTGTGGGGTGGTACCCCTACTATCTGTGTATAGATTGTATCCATTGAGATTGTGCTACCATTAACACTATTTCAAGTCTCAGGTACAATGGCAGCTAAAGAGAGACAAGGCAAGGAAGAAGGCTACCACTTCCCAAAAGGGCAAGAAAAGAGGCCGCAAGAAGCAAGGAGAACCCTCCTCGCTGCAAACACCTCGACTCACGCTTGGAATTAAGTGGGATACTTATGCGGAACTTATGAGGATGATGACTCTTATGATGATCCCAACGCAAGGGGTAGGACCCCAGACATAGAGGAGGAGTCCGACTGACCAGGTTCCTCGTATTTATTTTCCACTGAGGACAGTGTCCCGTCTAAGTGTGGGGTGGCATTGCGTGCTATACTTCTCTGTTTGCACCTATGTTTGTTTGTTTACTTTGTTTATTTGAGTTCATTTTTTTTGTTTTTTTTCCATTTGACGTTTTTTTTTAGTTTTTTTTAAGAGTAAAATCTTTCTAGCTTCGCATGAAATTATTTTGAATGGGCAGCATGAGATTATAACAAGAGTATGTATTACAATTGTGACTATTGAGACGTTTAGGATCTAGTTGTGAATCATTATGTGATATTGTGTGATTCAATTCCTTCACTTGTTGGGTCAAGAGTCTATATTACTTCCAATCAAGTCGACCATGTGCCTTGTGTGTGTGAGATAATAGTATATTCTATGTGTTGTGGCTGATGCTAGAACTTGCCTGGTATGTATGCAAAGCAAAAATAAGGAGTGTAAGTTAGGATATGATTTAGGCATTTCTTTGGCAACCTATATTTGTTTACCATCAGTTTTACCTACCTATGGACATCATCCTAGTTAAACCCTTTTGAGCCTTTAGCCTATTTCTTTGACAACCTTGTATGTAAGCCTAATCCATTTCTTTCAAGACCGTAATTTGATCCAAATTCCTAAGTGCTTTAAAATGAAAAAGTCATGTGACAACATAAGAGGAAATTGGGTGAGTATGATGCTTTAAATTGTAATGGTGCTTGAATGTC
The DNA here is from genome assembly GCA_030864225.1 of Capsicum baccatum var. pendulum. Taxonomy (NCBI): domain Eukaryota; kingdom Viridiplantae; phylum Streptophyta; class Magnoliopsida; order Solanales; family Solanaceae; genus Capsicum; species Capsicum baccatum. Next base: position 48,167,027 of record CM061558.1, read on the forward strand.
TTATGGAAAATAAAGTGCTATCATAAGAGGTATGTTGTGAAAAGAAAAAGGAACAGAAAGCTGAAAAGTGAGTTGTGCTTAAAATTGAAAAACAATAGATGAGAACAAGGGTGGAAGAATAAAATAAAGAAAGGTTGAAAGAAAAAAGTGTCAATAACACAATGTGATGTATTAAAGTGCTTAGGAACTTAGTCACTATTTCTGGCCAAAATAGTTGATCCTACCCGTCCCTTAGCCTACATTACAACCATCAAAAGACCTACTTGATCCTAATCTTAACATTCCGACATTTAGTGGAGTACTACATTAAGGGCAAGCCTATGGTCATCAGTTGCTACATATGAATTCTTTGCGAGAGTGAGACCAAGGATATATTGATACCCATGTTTGAAAAATATGCTATACTTGTGAGTGATTATGGGTACTATATTGTGAGACACACATGGTTGATGAGCTTTGGATAGTTGTATATGATTCTATGTATCTTAAGGTTTGCATGCGAGTTGATCACCATCACTAGTCTACGCTAGAGGTTAAACTATTTCTACTTATAATCGGAAAGCTACTGTTTGTTGATAATTGTTGTGCTTGTCTTGAAGAATGTTTTGTGTTGTTGCTGTAAAAACCCTAAGTTGATGTTTAGAAGGACATGATATGTTGTTCGAGGACGAACAAAGATCTAAGTGTGGGGTGTTGATGATAGGCGGATTTACACGCCTATATCAATATATTTTGCCCATATTTTAGCCTAGTTTTGAGAACAAATTATATATTTCATGCACTTTTAGTCCTTTTTCCTATAAATGAGCTAACGGACATGATTAGTAAAGTTTCAGGTATAAATGATGCAAAATTCAGCATTTTATGGCTTACTTGACGCAAACAAAAGCTCACGAAGGAAGGAAAGGGAGTTTACACGCCTAAGGACCAAAACTGCTGCATGGAAAATCTGTCCAGGGCTAAAACAGCATTTCTGAAGACTCTGGGGACCTGGACCAAAACTGCTGCATGGAAAATTTGTCCCGGGCTGAAACAGCATTTCTGAAGACTTTGGGGACTTACAGACACAAAGCTGGATTTGGACAATAATACATTAACCTAGTACAATTGGGTTATGTATTTCATTAGTTTATTTGGATTAGGAGAATGTTACATTAACCTAGTACAAATGGGTTAAGTATTTCCTTAGTTTAGTAGGATTTGGTTATTTATTTCATTAGCATAGTAGGAGTAGGATAGGAGTATTATAAATACCCTATCATGCTAGAGATTTTTATTCAAGTCCTCCCTTAGTGGAGAGGCAAGTCCTCCCTTAGTGGAGAGACACATTCTACTTCTTCAACTATCAATTCTACTATTAATTTTCCTCCATTCTTCTCATCTTCCTCTTCTACAAACACTTCTAATCTATTCTTCTATTCATCTATTCCACAACAAGAGAATCGTTACTTGCTACGGAATCACCAAAACCACACGCCTATCACCTATTTCTCACGCCATCAACCATGCAAATCGTGATGTCCTTCGCATTCATGGGTAACTAAACCTCTTAGTTGGGGTTATGGAAGCCGAATGAGTTACTATCTATAGCTGTGAGTTTGTGAGTTCAAGACAAGTATATTGCTTATATCATTACACTCTTCATCTTAATCTACATTCTTGTGGCTGCAGACGCATAGAATAACGCCAGTCTAACATTTAACTTGTTCGAGAGAAAGGTTATTTGTCTGGAAAAGAGATAATGTCAAGGTAGTAGGACACCCTTTCCTATTAAAAAGCTAGTGCCGTAACTGGACTAACCTCTTGGAGAATTCGTACCGTTAGACACGTTTTAAGCTCGAGAGAGTTAAAGTGAAATAGTCCTTGTTCAGGTCGAGAGACGCTTGGATTTACCATCGACTACAATTCTCTATAAGCAATTGCATGTCAAGACTCTACACACTCATAGCCAATAGAGACGTATACCTCAGAAGGTGGACATAACCCCAACGCCTCAATTCTCATTGTTTACAACTTACGTAACAATCTTTCTCTTTTTACTTTGCTATTTTCAGCTTTTACTTTATTGTTCTGTTTACATTACTTGCAAGACAAGAATCCCCCCTTTTACGAGACTTGCACCAAAAGTTTAGTAATTTTACTTACTTGTTGGCCAAGCTATTCCCTGTGGGATCGACACCCAACCCAGGTTGGGTTCTATATTTGCTAACGACTGCTTTACACTCCTACGAGAGCTGTAGATTGAGCGTTATCAATGTCCCCAACTAAATTCATCTAATAAACTAATTAATGAGATAATAGGGAATAATCATCTCCTCAAATGATGAGGACTCACTTCTAACTCCGACTTCTGATATTTGAATCTACTGCTGATCTAGAGCTCATGTCTCTGAACCTATGGTATAAGACCCCATAGCACCAATGTGTTAGTACTTTGAATGTACTGGTATGCATGTGAGGTAGGCTGAGTGCATGGGGTTCATATGCTTGAACAATAATAATAACTGACTAATTATCGAGAACGTGAGAATATATGAATGAGACACAACAACTGACACTAATACTGTGATAACATAATTACTGAATCTGAATATAACTGATAACATGAGTGACTATATCTGACAATACTAAATCTAATAGAACTATCTGAGTTTCGTACTATATCTGAGTTGATTGTATTTGATAGTCCTAAATTCTAAAGAACTATGTGAGTTTTTTTCCTGAGACTAATACAGAGATTGTAGGAGGTAGCTATATAATCGGCATTCCCCAAATAATGCATTATAGATGAATTGGGGTCCAATCTATGTCCTGATTGGAAGGATATCATGTCGCTCCACTGGTAAGGACAATATGTGAGTATCCCTAATATTATAGGTAACTCTAATGAGAATGGTGGGAACCCATATATGGTAGGTTAATCCACCTTAGCTACCCTCATATAGCAAGATAAAATGTCTCAACCTATGTTGTCTACATAGTTTTAGAATGCAAGGATTGCATCCAAGAATCACACCCTCATATAACAGGTGAGTTACCATTCTTGGGTTTACTCGGTGCTAATTTCTACTCCCATCTGAATAGACACTGAACATAATTTACTGAACAAAACATGGATTGAGTTAATGAATTCCGTTAACTGGCGAAATATTATTAATATCTGTCAACTGTCTGAGATCATGAGATCATGGAGATTTCGTGAGTAATAATACTTTTTGAAGTATGAGGATTTATGGCTTGACTAAGAGTATCGTGAAAAATGACATGGCTCTAGGAACAAAACTAATATTTCGGGTACAAGTACCCCCAAGACTCGATGAAAGATAAATTGACCAAGGATACCTTACTTGAACATATAACTAACATCATAATCTATAGTACATTTATAGAAGCATTCCATCAAAACATGTGATAGGCATAACTTGTACATATATGGGGATTTCATGATATCATACTAGTTGGGCATTGTTCTTTCATCTAGTCATTTAACCAAACACTTGGTAGGGATAGCACATGTAGACAACATTATACAACAATTAATCATCATGATTCATCTCTAATTTCATCATTGACGTCTCGAGATGGAATCTTGGGATGTTACAACTACCGGCTGAGCTCCAAAGATAATTTAAATACATATAACTTATAAGCATAAATGTAAACTAAAAGAAACTAACATAAAGCTAGAGAGACCACAAAGATAAACTCTACTACTCTAGTCGTATTAAGAAACTAAGGCACTATAGCCTATATCATTGTGCAATATATAAATGAAGAGTAGAAAAAGGATATATCATTGAATATAAGGCCAAGATTACATTTATAGTATGAATAAATAAAGGAAATGGGGGATATAAGATAATACCATAACTATCTATATATATAATAAATAATATATAATATTTATATTCGCATATACATATAGCTATGAAAGATTTAATAACACGGGGAAAATACCTAAGGTATCCAACCTAACCCCTCCCTTAAAACTCAACAATGTAGGAAAGCTAATGTTAGCATGATATGGACCTATAGTCCAAATGTCTAACTAGAAATACACCGCCTATAATGAAAATTTTCTATAAAATAAAAGGAATTAGAATCATACCTCAAACCTTAACACTAGTGAATAATCAGTCTGCTATGAAATAACAATAATAACAACAATAAAGTAACAAGATAGTTTGGATAAACAATACATACCTGAGGCCCCATGAAGCTTAAATCAACACATAACACGTGACAATCATAGACTATAACATGTGACCCTACATAATTCTAATAGATATAAGTAGCAAATAACACAATGGTGATAGGTAATAGATATGAATGAATAAATAAAAAGTATATCCATTGAACCATATCTGACCCATGTGCCATAAAGTAATAACTATATACGCTTCATTTTTACTTGATGACTCTTAAATACAAGTACTATAGTGACCTCTCTTCTCTAGTGTTATTTCTCAAAGATGAAGGTGCCCCTAGGTAATTAAAGAATATTTGTTTACACTTACCTAGTACCAATCCATGATATCCAATCCTCAACATCACTAATCTACTTAGTCTAGTATAAGAGAGATGTATAACTCAATTCATGGATAAAGAGTGTAAATCTATAAATCAATTTCCCAGAGTCAATTCTAAAATTAAACAAATATTAAAGTGTAGAAAAAGTCAAAATCTCTCAGTATCAAATTGAAGAGTATTTGTAAAAGAGTGGAAAAGCCATTGACCGAAATCAATCTTGGTCAAATTTCAAAAAAATCCATTTTTGTTCCTAAATTTCATAAATTATTTACTTAGGTGGTATGATTTCCATTTTGAAAGAATTTGTTTTAAAGTGGAAAGTGAGAATAAATCTTTTTTGTTTGAAACAATTGTAAATTATGATTTGTGTTGGAATTATACCACTAAGTGAGCATAATTGTACAAAAATATATGCATGCCATTACCAGTATCTGAAAAATATTATTATGGGTGTCCAAGCCTTAATATAATAAATCCATTTACGTTACAAGAATATTATACTCACCTAGAGTCCAAATAGTGTTGTAATCACGACCTTGAACCCAATTGTATATAACTATCATAATGATAATGGAATAATTCAGGGAAAGTATGATCTATTTCATTAAGACACATCACAAGTCTTAATTCTAAAGGGTATATAGAATCAACTATGATAAATGTGCTTGTAATATAGGGTAACAGGGTTCTATCATTATAATATGTACTTTGCCTTAAGGATCGTTTAACACTTCTATCCCCAAACTCCTAAATTAGGATAAGTTATGGTATTCTACCTATAATCATATACTATGATCCTTAATTATCATGAAATGTAGAACATACACTCTCTCATGAAAAAAAAGTAAACAGAACCCTACCTCGATGCTAAACTACAATCTTTAAATCATCCAAAAATCCTTGGCCTTTTCTCAAGGACCCTAAATTCCACCGTGCTATAAAAATAGTCATCCACACATCATGAGGAATAAAATAAAACCCATATTACTCTATAAAGGTTCAATGTTAAAGTTGGTCAAGAACGGACCAGTGAGGCCAACCAATGAAATCCAAAATTAAATCCATCATGAGGTCTCTAGAAGGATAAGGAATGAATACTAAAAATTTGAATACAAATGGTGCATATATCAGTTCCCAGATCATCATAAGGTCTTAGCATTTAATGAATTGATTGTTAAGATTTTCAATGCAATAGGATTGAAATTGTTGAGAAAAATAATGGGAAATGTCGAAACAGTGTTAGGGTAGCACAACTTACCTTTAATGGATGACTCCCCACTGATTTCTATCTTCAAATCATTAAATAGTGGGAAAATTTTGAAAAAATAAATATGAATTTTAGGTGTCGCTTAAGCGGTTACCCAGTCAATTAAGTGACAATCGCTAAAGTGGCTCCTCGACTGCTAAAGTCGTCTTGTACAGGAATGTAGGTATCTCTTAAATTGGTACCTAGGCAACTAAACCAATGTCTAATAAAGCACACATTTATCATTTATGCATACCATGGCCAAATATCCAAGGTCGTTAAAATGACCTAGTATCTCTAAAGAAACGATCACTTAAACCATCAAATGGAAACTTAACTCATTTTACCATAATCCTTAGGCATAGATTTTCTAAGCCTGAAATGGACTCTGACCAGGTGCTCGAGATTCATTCAAAACCATATGCAATTAAACAAACCATTTTATCATATAACATTCAATATTTTAGACTAAAAAAAACTATCCAAACCTTCATATGAGATCATTTCAGCCAAAGATGGACCCCACACCTATAGTTTAACTTTTCACATATTCCATCCAATAGCCAAATATATGGCTAGAAGCTTGGTACCTAAACTAAGGGTCCTCTCAACCTAAATTAAATATTTTGAAGCCAATAGCACTGTGGGAATTCTCTTCTGAGTTCATCTACTAGGAGTTTAGGTCCACGACAAATTCCTTAATAACAAAAGTTTCAAAATAAAAAAAATGAACCTAAATCCCTATGATCTGCCCGATAACCAAATCAATAATTTCAATAAGTCATAAATGACATGTAGCTACTGTTGGAAGGCTCAAAATATCATACATATGTAAAAATTAAGGAAATGACTTAGAGGGTCTTCACATCAAATTCCTTAACTACGTGCCACCATTAGTTTAGGAGGCCTTTGTAATGTGAGAATGTCTCTCTTAATTCAAAATAGACTTATGATTGCATTCAAGAGAAATCATAGTTTTGTACCCCTAGAATGGTTTGAACACCCCCAACAAAAGTTATAGTTTGGGCTCCACTAGATATGAAATTTAAGATAAACTCCCACTGTAAATAAATTTTGGTAACTTACATGTACACAATTTACCAGAATTGTATAATTATGCTTGTTCTGTACTATATAAGTATATGATATTACAATTTTATCTTTGTTTATGAAAAGTGGTGAGTTAGTATGTACTTACTATGCATCCCTATTTATCATATGATTTCCATTATTTTCTCCTATTGCATTCATCTTTCAAATATTTAGTACATAATATTTTACTGACCATATACTTTTGAGTTTTATCTTATTATGATTTCTGTTCTAGTATTATCCCTTAGACACATTATTAGCAGTGATTACTAGTACCTTTCTAGTTTAGTTGGTGGCTCCTCATATTTGGGGTCTATGGTCTATATTTCCTTCTATAGTAGTTCAATCTATTATTCAGTTCATTCTTTCAAAACTTTTAGTTAGATGATGGTCAGTCCAATAGGTCTTTTATATTTTAGAGGCTTGTCAAGATATAGCAACCTTTTGGCTTACTTTTATGTTGGGACTACGTCTGTTGACAGACTTTAAATATAATATTTCTTATTTATGTTATTAGAAACCAGATTTTTTCCCTCATGATTTAAGTTATTAGAATATATTTTAGTATTATGCTAGATTCATCGGGTTAGCTTTGGTCTACTTGTAGTCCTAAGCATTGTGTTAATATCCAAGGGGTAGTGAATATGTGAAATTTATGATTTTGTGTGATTTAAATTTTTTATCCCTTCCCATACTTGCATCATGGTATTTCTCAGGTCTGGGGGTGATTGTCATGGTTTTCAATTCATTTTGTTTCCAGTTATACGATATTGAGGTTTTTGATGGCTTTGGGAGCATTATTTTGGACTTATGGGAATATCTTTTGATTCGTGCAATGGATGACCAAACGAATTGCGTCACTAGTTCTGGAATATCAATTATATACTAGGTAGACTTTTGAATTAGATCCCATTGCGCCTAAGCTCATTTTGACCTATTAATCAGAAAGTTGGAAAAATTGAAAATATGGGTATGGGACCACAATTTATTCGAAATGACCTCATATGGAAAGTCTAACTTCTTCAGTAGATCAGGAATGTTGATTATTATGTGTTAGCATGTTTGGTATGATTTTATGACTTTCAAATATCATTTTGACCCTTGGTTTGAAAAATTGAGATTTCTGGTTTCGAAGGTAAACTTTGTGAAAATGATATATTTTTTAAAAATCTTATATCGCCATTGAGTACGAACATTTAATTTAGCATTTTTTTCATAGTTTGTTTGTATTTATCATACTAAGTCCAAATTGGAGTTGTGAAAAAATAACAGTTTTTTCTCCTATAAAAGTGCGAGAAATATGCACAATTTAAGCAAACTTTTGGGCCTATTTTGCTCATTTTTCATATTGCCACTTGAGAGTTAAACATTAAAATCATGTGAGAGATTAAAAGTGAAGCTTGTGGTATATATGATGTTTTTATTAATGATTTAAGATAAGAATTCACCCTTTTCTTAGTAATTTCTTGATTAATTTTCAAAACCCCAAAAATCTTATGGCTTGATTTTGAATCTCAATTTCACTCTTTTTCACATGAATAATATTTAGATCCTATAATTAATACTTTGTCATCAATTTTACCCTCAAAACAACTCTGATTCTTGATTTTAACCTGCATTTCAAAGATGTTACCCGATAAAACTTAAAATCGTTTTTCTGCAATTTGAACCTCATTTTTTACTCGAGTTGACTTAAGTTTTCAGCTTTAAATTCCTAAGAATATTGTAAACATATTTTATAAGTAAAGTTCCAATTTTTCCGTTCTTTTCCAAAAGCTCATTCTAGGGGTCCATTTTGACCCCAAATCAAAAATAGTCAATACAGGTGTCATTGATTTTGTTTTGATGCATAGATTTCATATTTGTTGATTTTAGTGGAGTTAGCTATTATTCAAGAAAAGTAAGATTGTTGGTTCAGAGTGTAGCGAACCGGTTTTTGCTTTTTGGTAGGTTATAGCTTAACTCTTTCAGACTGGGATAGGTAGTAAATAATGGTACAAAATGCATATTAAGGGTGGAAACTAATAATGAAAAATTTCTATCTATGTGTTGTGACCGTGGGGGGTCCTATATATGATGTAATTGTCGAAATTGAGATATTATGTTATATATGTGACTGTGTTGGGTCCTATGTGACATTGATAGACTTGAATACATGTATATAATTGTATTGTGTTGTAGAAATGCCTAATGTGATTTCATTGGTATATTGTGACATATCCATACTTATTGGTAGATGAGGTACGTGGAAATTCATGGATAAAATAGAAGTAATGAGTGGATATTTTTCACGTAGTTGTAGAATTATAGCATTGTGGCTGGTTCTAGAAATACATCATGTGGATTAGGTGTGAACGTACATCACATGGATTGGTTATGGAAATTCTCTTTTTGAATGGTTGTGAACATTGCATTCTTATTCTCATGTCATCATACGCATCATTTCACTTGTTCATTTTACTGCTTTATATATACTTGTTGTTATGTATGTGCACTTGATTTATGTCTTATCTTGTGTATGTGCTTAAAAATACTGGAAATACTGGAATGTTACATAATGGTATCGGATATTTGATTTTATGGACCATCTCCGAAGGATCATGCTGGAGAAGAGTTGCGAATATTACTGATCTTAATATTGTGTGCCAAACTTAAGGCTGCGTGCTAAAATTGAGATTGTTTGCCTATACCATGCATTATCAGCATTAACATCAACATCATCATCATATACATTGCACTCGCTTAATTTTGTTTATGTTGTGTTTAAATTGCCATATTGACTTCTTATCTTCCTATTTATTCTATATCTTGACTTGCTAATGTCTAATTGTTCTATATTTCTATATTTATAATTGATGATCTTGATTATACATGTCCCAATTTTGTTTTACTTGTATGTGATATTGTGTATACTTGTATCCCTATCTTGTGTGTTGTTGTATGATATATGGATATTAAAAAACTGTTAGTGCAAGCGGTGTGTGCTATCATTGTGGGATATTTTATAATTATAGGTGACCTGCCCTTAGTGTATATTTGGTATGCTTTATTTACTACTTTTCTTGGTCAACCTATGATACCTTGTAAGACCCCTGTAAAAGTCTAAGATTAACTCAAACCTTAGAGCTTGATAAGGGGTCCCAAACTTAGAAATTACATCTAAGTTTTTATCCTTAGAGTTATTTTTAGCCTCATAAGTTATTGATCCAATTTCCTAACCCTGAAGACCTTACAGTGTTGATTTCTAGGTTAATTCAAGATCAGGTATGCTCGTAGGCATTTTCAGACAAGTTTCAAATTTTTAGAACATCATTTGAATCACGTTTGGAAGTCTCAACTAGTGGATCAATGCGCTCTCGATGTGTTGCATCTCCTATCGCATTGATAAATGCTTTTTCCATCTCTCAATATCAATTTGTAGTGAGCCGATGCAGATTCGAAGTGGGTTTTCGGCCATTGCATCAACTCTATCAATGTGGTGCATCGGGTTGTGCATCACTGGACCCATTTTTAGTCATTAAAATATCCCATCCATGAGGGTATTTGGGTCATTTTCCCACCCTATTCAGCCATAAAACACAAAATTAATCACTCACAGAGCAAAAACATTAATTGTTTCTCTCAAATTACTTAGGAACAAAACCCTTGGAGATCAAATTTCAATTCAAGATTCATTACATTATCTATAAACCTTGATTAATTTAAGTACCATGGTATGTGAAGTGTTCATCCTAGGGTTTCCTTCCACCCTTATTGTTTAAGAAAGACTTTTAAATTAAAAGTTAAATGATTTAAAAGATTTCATGTTGGATTTGAATGTAATCTTGAATATGATGTTAAATGGGTTTTCAATTCCCATGATTAATAACAAATTCAAAGAAAACTAGTTAATTGTGGGTTGAATTATGTGAACTTCATATTGAACTCTTGAATTACAAGTTGAATGTAGTATCCATGATAGTATTACATGTTTATTGATAGGTCAAATACCTATGCTCCCAATGTGGTTGTCAAAATACTTATGTGAATTGACTAGTGCAAGCATGACATGTTATTATGTGATTTTATTCATGCATAAGCTCATGTATATCAAGTGTTTGATAAAAATGTCTAAATGAATGAATTATTAGAAAGCAAGTACTATTATGCTGCTAAAGTCATGTAGTTTGTTACTTTTTATATTACCAAGTACTGGGGGTATTCAATACCCAAAAATCTAGCTATTTACCTAAAGCTAGCATAGTTACAAAAAAGTCTTAGAAGTGTCACAAATAGTAATATTCAGTAATCAGTCCCAATGTCTATTCAATAGTCTGTTCAGAACTTAGTGAAATCAGTTCAGTTAGAAAGTACGATCAGTAACAGTTCAGTCAAGCCTAGTATAGTTTAGAAATCAGTTCAATATCTATTCAGTTAGGAGTAGGAACTAACAACGAGCGAACCTAGGGATGGGGGCATTCCTGCCAGCATAGGGTTTGACCCATAATGGCAATCCCTGAGTCACAGAACTACTTCGCTAGTATAGGTTGTGATATATTCCTGCCAGACAAGGGTTGATACATCTCACATGAGTTTTCCTACCATCAAGGGTTTACGAAAGTTCTTCCTGTTAGAGACGGTTAACTCACAGCTTGTCTTTACCCGTGGCATAGTATTGACACCCTTCCAACAGAGGCTACAGGTTTGATCCCAATCCATTTAGAGAGGGGCATATCGGTTAGATAACTACCTCCCAAAATTTAAGTTTCAGTCTCAGCATAGAACTCAATTCAATTCTACTGATTTAGGACAGTTAGACATAGTCACCCAGCTCAGTATATTACTCAGTTTCGTTCTATAGAATAAGGACAATCAAAAATAGTCACTCAGTTATGAATAAACTTAGATATCTATTAATAAATATTCAGAACTTAGTATTTTGTGTTAACATGATCTCTGTTAAAGTTTATGTATTCATGTATGTACTATCATTCAGTTACATCCATATCACTCAGCTAGTTGTTGTCCATGCATATGAACCCATGCATATCAGCCTACCCTACTTAGCATACCAGTATATTTAAAGTACTGATGCATACTTTTATTTTATGCTGTGATGTCTTATATAATTGGTTCAGATACATGGGCTCCTGACCACACTTAGCAGCCTGGATTATAAGAAGATGATTTAGTAGTGAGTCCTCATAGTTTAAGGACGATGTTATCTTTTAGTATTTTAGTAGTTCAACATTTAGTAGATAGAGTTAGTTGGACACTTGTCCCATCACCTCCATATTCAGATAGTTAGAGGCTTTCAAACAAGAGTATTTCGGAAAAATATTCAATTTTTAGTATTCACTTATCAGTATTCAGTATTTTTTTTTGTTGTTAACCTTATGGAGACTTTAGCCAAATTTCCACATTTATTTCAGTATTATTATTATTATTGTGGGATTATTTGATGCTCATAGTAGATATCAATCACGGGTTAGCTTGTAGTCCGTTGGGTTCATAAGCACCGTGTAACACCCTAGGTACAGACTCGGGGAATTAAAAACTTGGCATAAGAGCCTAAGGTTCAACAAAGTCCTAGGAAGTATGAAAGTTGCATCTACTAGAGTCTTGTACATGGTTTTGTAGTGCGCCACACTTATGGACAAGGGGGGCTCTGAGACATTTTTAGGAAAAGTTTCCCTTCTTTTAGTATTCATTTCGTCTGAGTAAGCATGAGCTCAATCATACTCTTAGTCTAATCCTTTTGTTCCTTCTGATTAAATAATATGCCTCCTAAGTCGAAAGGAAGAAGAATAAGAAATAAGCAAGCCCCACAACCCGTTCAAGAAAATCCTCTGGACGAGCATGTCTCCCATGTAGAATTTACCGTTGTATTTACTACTCTAGCCAATTCAGTAGAAGCCGAGAATGAATTCCCAGCTGCTATTTTGGATAACCTAGTGGCCAATAATGCTACATCCAGGATTTAGGACTTTACCCAAATAAACCCTCCATCTTTTACCCAGTCTAAGTAAAATGAGTATCCATATGAGTTTCTTTATCAAGTGCAGAAGGTTACAAATATGATGGGGGTGACTGCAAGTGAGAGTGATGAGTTGGACGCATATGAATTACTAGATGTGTCTCACTCATGGTTTAGGCAGTGGAAGGTAGAGAGGGCCGCAAATGCACAATCCATAGAATGGGAGGAGTTTGCCATTTTTTTCCTTAATAGGTTATCCTACTGGATGTTAGGGAAGCTAAGGTTTTGGAGTTTATTAATTTGAAGCGGGGAAACATGAAAGTACAAGAGTATTCTCTTAAGTTTACTCAGTTAGACAGATTTGCCTCTCACGTGGTAGTAGATAACAGATTGAAGATGAGTAAGTTTGTGTTGAGTATGTCTAATAGCATGGTCAAGGAGTGTAGGACTGCAATGCTAATTAAAAAGATAGACATATCCAAATTTATGGTCAATGCACAGTAGAAAGAAAAGGTTAAGAATAAAAAGGAGAAGAAAAACAAGAGACCGAGAATAGGTAGCTTCAACTTCACTCAACCTAAGTCAGAGTGTCGTAATCATTCTCAATTCCACCAAAAATCTTTAGTTCCATTTCTATCCTCAGCCAGTGCTTCAGTGCCTAAATTTAGAGATGGTAATAGGGATAGAGAATCAGGCCCTAAATCCCAGGGTAGTGTTAATAATGCCCGAAAAAATCCTCTTTTCTAGAGATATGGCTGAAACTATATGGGAATCTGCAGAGCTTGCAGTGATGTGTGTTTCGGATGTGGCAAGCTAGGACATAGGATCAAAAAGTATGTTCACGCTGGTTATTAGAGTTAGCATAATCATCCCCTAACTCAGTCTGGTCACCCGAACCAGCAGGGTGCCGCTTTCAGTACCTTAAGTTGGAAACGCCCAAATAGACTCTATGTACTTTAGTACCAAAAGGATCAGGAAATTTTGCCATATGTGGTCACTAGTACGTTACATGTTTTTCATTTAGATGTGTATGCTTTGCTAGATCTAGGACCTTGCTTATCCTTTCTAACTCCTTATATAGCCGTTGACTTCAGAGTTAGTCCTAAAATTCTAGTAGGGCCTTTCTTTATTTCTACCCCAGTGGTAAGTTTATCATAACCCGGTGGGTATTCAAGAACTGTCCGATTATGTTATAGTAGAAATTTACTTTAGTACACTTATTAGACCAAGAGATGACATATTTTTATTTAATTCTCGGAATAGATTGGCTTCATTCATGCTATGCTTTAGTTGACTGCAGAAATAGAATTGATCAATTTCAGTTTTGAAGTGTACTTGTCCTAGAGTGGAGGGGTAGTACTTTAGCACTTAGGGTCAACTTGTTTTGTACCTTAGGGTGAGGAAAATTATATTTAAGGGATGTGCGCATTATTTTTTCTTAGTTCAAGACTCTAGTTTAAAAACCCCTAATCTTGAATTAGTGTTAGTACATGTCAATTCCAATATGTGTTTCCTGAAGATCTTCTCAGAGTTTCTCTGAAGAGGGAAATTCACTTTAAAATAGACCTTCTTTCAAATACTCATCCTATCTCTATCCAGCTATACAGAATAGCTCTAGGAGAACTTAGAGAATTAAAAGAACAATTGAATGATCTCACAGATAAGGGATTCATCAAACTTAGTGTATCCCTATGGGGTGCACCAATCCTATTCGTATTTAAGAAAGACGGTTCTCTAAGAATGTGTACTGACTACCATCATCTAAATAAAGTCATGGTCAAGAACAAGTATACACTTCCTAGAATCGATGACTTGTTTGATCGAATTTAGGGTGCTAACTACTTTTCTAAGATTTACCTCAGGTTAGGCTATCATCAGCTTGGAGCCAGAGAATGTGACATTCCGAAGACAACTTTCAGAACTCGGTATGGTCACTTTAAATTCTTTATATTGTCATTTGGTCTAACCAATGCCCCAGTAGCTTTCATAGACTTGATGAACTGTGTGTTCATGAAGTACTTGGAAATGTTTGTCATAGTCTTCACTGATGATATTCTTGTCTACGCCCGTAGTAATCATTACCTTGCAGACCATCTCAAAAGATGTTACAGATTCCTAAAGTCCATCAGTTCTATGCCAAATTTAGTAAATATGAAATTTATCTAAGGTCAATAGCTTTATTTTGTCATATCATTTTCAGTGATGCCACTAGACTTGATCCTTAAAATATTGAAGCAGAGAGAAACTAGCTAAGACCCATCTCTCTATCAGATATCAAGAGTTTCTAAGGCATGACTATTACAAATGGTTTATTCAGGGATTTATTTATTGCGTCCCCTATGTCCAGACTAACTTTGAAGAAAATAAAATTCCAGTGGTCAAATTCTTATGAAACGAGTTTTCAGAAGTTGAAGACTTGACTTACTACAGCTCCAGTTTTGACTCTACTAGATAGTTAAATAGGTTTATTGTATATTGTAATGTTTCCAGAGTGGGTTTGAGTTGTTTTTAGACACAGAAAGGTAAGGTTATATCCTATGCCTCTAGACAAGTTAAACCCCATGAAAATAACTACCATATTCATGATCTTAAGCAAGCAGTTGTAGTATTGATCTTTTTACAGACCATAAGAGCGTATAGTATGTGTTCTCTCAGAAAGACCTGAATCTGCATCAGAGAAACTGGTTAGAGTTGTTAAAATACTATTACATGAGTGTTTTGAATCATCTGAGCAAGGCTAAAATTGTAGAAGATGTCCTCAGTAGGATGTGTATGGGTAGTGTTGGTAATATCGACGACTGTTAGAGGAATATTATTCAGGAAGTCCATCAGCTTTCCTGACTAGGTTTCCGCTCAATCGATTCAAAAAAAAAGTAGTGCGTAGGTTTAGAACAGTTTAAAACTATCTTAAATTTTTAAAGTGAAGGAGAAGTAGGACAGAGATCCCAGTTTAGCTAAGTTTAAAAAAGCGGTCAGATATAAAAAAGTATAGGTTTTCTCCAAAGGGGGATATGGTGTGTTGCGTTGCGAAGGTCGACAATGTGTCCCAGGTGTGGATGACTTGAGGAAGTAGATTCTTGCAAAAGCGCATGGTCAGGTGTGCTAAGTATAGCTTGGCCAGGTGTTCCAAGTATAGCTTGGAAGAGAGTACTTTATTTCGGTCCTAAAAGGATTATATCTTATGTTCAAGCTTGTAAATTAGTTGAAAATGGATTCTTATCTCACTTTGCCCATATTCGTGACGCTAGTATTATTTTGCATCATATCTTGGATTTTTTCCATGTTACGTGTAAGTTTATGGACGTGTCTCTATGGACTTGCCTTGTATTCATCCAAATTGAGATATTGATTTTTCTATAGATGTTCAGGCGTGTACAAAGCCTATTTTGTTCCTCTTTATAGGATGACCCCAGCAAAGTTGAAAGAACTAAATGATCAGTTGCAAAAGTTGTTGGATAACAGATTTATCCATCTATTTGTTCACCTTTGGGTGCGCCTGTCTTGTTTATGAGGAAAAATAATAGATCTATGTAGATGTATATCAATTATTGACATATGAATAAGGTGACAGTTATGATTAAGTATTCTTTTCCTCACATTGATAATTTGTTTGATCATTTTTAGCGTTTTATGGTGTTTTCAAGGACTGATTTGGGGTTCGGTTATCACCAATTGAGGATTAGACCTTCGGATATTTCAAAGATAACTTTTTAGACTCTATACCATTATTATGAGCTATTGGTCATATTATTTGGGTTGACTAATGCCGCTGCTACTTTCACAGAGTAGATTAATCAGGTGTTTTGATTGTATCTTAAATTTTATGTTATCATATTTATAAATGATATCTTGGTTTATTCCAAAAGTGGGGCTGAGCATTTGGAGCATTTACAGATTGTACTTCAGAGATTTAGGGATGAGAAGTTGTATGCTAAGTTTTCCAAGTGTGAGTTTTGGTTGGAGTATGTTTCTTTCTTGGGTCATGTGGCGACTAATGAAGGTATTTTTCTTGAGATAGCCAAGGTTATAGTGGTTCGTGATTGGGCTAGACCTACTTTGCTCACTAAGATTTAGAGTTTTATTGGCATGGTAGGTTATTATTGGCGTTTTGTTGTTTCTCTTCTATTACAGCTTTGTTGACCAGGTTAATCCAAAAAAGATTTCATTTCAGCGGTTCAATACTTTTGAGGCGATCTTTAAAAAGCTTAAGGATTTGTTGACATCAACTCCTATCTTTACTTTGCCCAAAGAAGGCATAGTTTTTACTGTCTTTGGTGATGCTTCAAGTGTTGGGTTAGGTTTTGTGTTGATGCAAGAGGGATGGGTAATTTCTTATGCATGTACTCAGTTGAAGCCTCGAGAGACAAATTATATTACACATAATTTAGAGTTGTGCATAATTATGTTTGCCTTGAAATTGTGGAGGTACTACTTGTATGGAGTCTGTTGTGAGATCTTCTCAAATAATCATAGTCTTTAGTACGTTACCTAGCGAGATCTTAATATGAGGAAATGTCATTGACTTGAGTTGCTTAAGGATTATGACCTGACTATTCTCTATCATTGGGGCAAGGCTAATGTGGTTGCGGATGCCTTGAGTCAGAAATTGACTAGCATAGGTATCTTGGCAAATTTTTTGACCTAGGAGAGACACTTAGTCTTATAGGTTCAGTCTTTAGCTAATCAGATGGTTAAGCTTGATATTTTGATACTTGGGCATGTTTTGACTTTTATAGAGGCTAGATCTTCTTTTATGGAGAAGATTCGAGCTCATTAGTTTGATGATGTTAGATTGAGGTTTGTTAGGGATAAGGTATTAAGTGGTGAGGCTAAGAAAGCCTTACTTAATTCAAATAAAGTTTTAGGATTAGGGACCAAGTTTGTGTGTCAAGAGTGGATGATTAGATTAGGCTGATCTTAGAAGAGGCCAATAGTTTCAGATATTTTATCAATCCAGGTGTAACTAAAATGTATTGTGATTTAAGTTAGCTTTACTGGTATGGTGGTATCTGGTAAGCTATAGCAGATTTTGTGTCTTGTTTCCTATGTTATAAGTAGGGCAAGGCCGAGCATATAAGACCTGGTAGATTTCCTCAGAGGTTACCAATCCCCGAATGAAAGTGCGAACGGATTATCATGGACTTTATGATTGGTTTGCCTCGTACATCAAATGGTTTTGACAGCATTTGGGTCATTATGGATCAATTGACCAAGTCACCTTATTTTATTCTAGTTCAGGTCTTATTAAGTATTTAGAGGTTGGCTCATATCTACGTTCATGATGTTGTGTGTCTGCATGATGTGCTTATGTCCATTATTTTAGATCGACATTCTGTTCTCATACCTTACTTTTTGAATACTTTTTAGGATAAGTTAGGTATTAGGGTTAATCTTTTCATAACATTTTACCCCCAGACTAATGGCCAGTCAGAGTGGACTATTAAGGTTTTGGAGGATATGCTCAGCGCTTGAGTGATGGGTTTTGGTGGCTAGAGGGAAAAATATTTGGCTCTAGCAAAGTTTGTATATAATAATAGCTACCATTCCAGTATTGATATATCTCCTTTTGAGGCATTTTATGGTAGGAATTGTCACTTTCCAGTGGGTTGGCTTAATGTTTCATTTTTAAGACCTCGAGGTACGAACTTGCTTCATGAGTGTTTGGATAGAGTTCGAGTAATTGAGGATAGAATTAGAGCGACTCAGAGTAGGCAAAAGTGCTATGCCGATGACAGAAATCATGCCTTGATATTTGATGTGGTTATGGTGTTTTTCTTAGAATTTCATCCATGAATGGTATAATGAGGTTTGGGAATAGGGGCAAGCCTAGCCCCTAGTAAATTGGTCCATTTGAGATTATTTGGACTATTGTTGTTGTGGCTAATGAGTTGGCCTTGCCGCCTGATTTATCAACTGTTCATCTATTTTTTTCATGTTTCTATGTTTCGAAGCACCATTTCTGATGAGTTTTATGTCATTCGTTGGGATTCAGATTAGTTAGATAAGCGGTTGTTATTTGTTGAGAAGCCGATCATTTTTTTGGCTAGGCATGATAGAAGGTTACACTCTAGAGTTATCCCTATTGTTAAGGTCTAGTGGCGACACTGACCTTCTGATGAGGCTACTTGGGGGATAAATCTGATATGCATAGTTCTTTTTCTTGGATCTTCATAGATTCAGATAGCACTTTATCTTTGTTTGAGGACGAACTAGATTTTTAGTGGTAGATGATGTAACAACTTATAAATTTAATGAAATATGTGAAATTTGTGATTTTGTATGATTTGAATGTTTTTACCCCACCTCATAGTTGTATCGTATTTCTAGGGTGTGGGGATGAATGGCATGGTTTCCAATGCATTTTACTATCATTTATGTGATATTGAGGTTTTTGATAGATTCGAGAGCTATTTTTTTGTATATATAGGGATACTTTTTGATCTGTATGATGGATGGCCGAATAGACTGCGCTAGATGCTTCGAAATATAAATTTTAGGCTAGGCATACCTTTGGTTTAGATTTCGGTGCACCCGAGATCACTTCAAACTATTGATCAAAAAGTCGGATAAAATTAAAAATATGGGTGTGGGACCCACTTTTGATCAAACAACCTCGGATGGAAAATCCGACTTTGCCAGTAGATCTAAAATGCCACTTTTAGAGTTTCAGAATGTTTGGTATGATTTTAAGTCTTTTAAATCTAATTTCGAACCTCGGTTTGGAAAATTCATATTTCAAATTTTGGGGATCAACTTTGTGAAAATGATATTTTCTCAAAATTCTTATATCGCCATCGCATTGGAAACGTCGAATTAAGAATATTTGCATAGTTCATTTGCATGTATCGGACTTTAAACTAATCCCGAGCAACCCGTTGAAGTTCTGATTGAACTTGAGAAAAAATAACAGCTTTTTCTACTATAACTATGTAGAAAATTGCACTATTTAAGCAACTTTTTGAGCCCATTTTGCTCATTTTCTTCTTGCCTCTTGAGAGTTAAACCATAAAATAGTGAGGGAGCCTAAAAGTGAAGCTTGTGAGATCTTGGAAAGCTAGATTAACCTATATTACTTATTTTTATTACTGACTTAAGATAATAATTCACCACTTTCTTATTTATTTCTTGATTAATTTCTCAAAACTCCAAAAATCTTAGGTCTTGATTTTGAACCCCGTTTCACTCCTTTTTACATGAATAATGTTTTTATCTTATAATTATTAGTTTTTCATCAACTTAACCTTCAAAACTACTCTGATTTTTTAATTTAACCCATATTTCAAAGATTTTGCCTGGTAAAGCTTTAAAATATTTTTTCTTCATTTCAAACCTTACATTTTAATCGATTTGACTTGGGGTTTCGTCTATAATTTCCTAAAAGTATGGAAAACATATTTTTAAAGTAAAGTTTCAATTTCGCTCATCTTTTTTGGAAACTTATTCTGGGAGTCCATTTTAACCTCGAATCAAAAGTAGTTAATATGGGTGTCATTGATTTTGTTTTGATACATAGATTTTATTATTGATGTTTTTAGTGGTGTTCAATTATTTTCGTGAAAAAGTAAGCTTGTGGATTCGAAGTGTAGCGGATCAGTTTCAGCTTTTGAGGTAGGTTATGACTTAATGCTTTCAGACTGGGCAGGGAAGTAAATAATGGTACAAAATACTTATTAAGTGTGGAAATTAATCATTGAAAATCTCTATCTATATGTTGTGGTTGTGTGGGGATTATATGTGATGTAATTGATAAAATTGAAATATTATGTGACATTGATAGCCTTGAATACATGTAAATAATTGTATTGTGTTGTTGAAATGCCTAATGTGGTTTCATTGGTATATAGTGATATATCCATACTTATTTGTATATGAGAAATGTAGAAATTCATGGTTGAAACTAAAGTAATGAGTGGATGTTGTCTCACGTGGTTATAGAATTGTAACATTGTGGTTGGCTGAGGAAATACATCATGTGGATTGGGTTTGAAATTAAATCATGTGGATTGATTGTGGTAATACTCATTTTAAAAAGTTGTGTACATTGAATTGTCATTCTCATGTCATCATATGCATCATTTCACTTGTTCAATTACTGATTTATATATACTTGTTGTCATGTTTGTCTACTTGATTTATGTCTTATGTTCTATATGTGCTTTGAAAATACTAGAAACACTAGAACACTGGATGTTGGTATTGGATATTGTATTTTATGGACCAACTCAGAAGGATTATGCTAGAGAAGAGTTTCGGATGTTTGTGGTCTTAAGGTTGTATTCCAAACTTTAGGTTGTGTTCGAATACCATGCATCATCATTATCATCATCATCATCATCATCATTTACCTTGCACCAGGTTTGTTGTGTGTATGTTGTGTTTGTATTGTCATATTTTCATTTACCTATTTGTTCTATATCTTGGCTTGTTAAGGTCTAATTATTCTATTTTCCTTTAATTTTACTTAATGATCTTGATTATACATGTACCTCTTTTGTTCTACCTGTATGTGATATTGTGTATATTTTTATCTCTATCTTGTGTGTTGTTGTATTATATGTGGATATTATAGAACTTTTAGTGCAATTGGTGTGGGTGACCACTGTGGGACATTTTCTGATTGTAGGTGATATGCCCATAATGTATATTTTGTATGCTTTATTTACTACTTTGTTTGGTCGGCCTATTATACCAACTGTGTACAAGTGAGCCATACTTATTTCTACTGCACCCTTTTATTGTAGGTCCTAGATCAAATGCGCCCCAGCTTGCTTGATTCCAGTGATTATTGGAGCTTCTAAGGTAGCGGTTGGACATTTATGCTGACGGAGTTCACCTCTATCTTTCTATTCTAGTTATGTCTTTATTAGTATTCGGAGATAAATATTATTCTCTTTTGGTTATTTTTTTGATGTATTTGACTTTTGGATTATATTAGTAGTTCATACACTATTGACACCTGGTTTTGGGCATGGTTTGTATTTTGGAGAAGTTTTTTCCGCATTGTTATGATGACTTATATGGTTCAGCTTCGTTCAAGATGCCTTACCTTGGGATGTTTACGTCTTTTTCCTCTTTTTTGTATCATTTTGGGTGATAAACTTACTTGTCAAGGTACGTTGTGACAAGTTCCATTTTGACCCTCGCTTTTGGATCGTGACACCTTTTTAGTGTGGTTCTCGTTTTCATTTTCACATTACTTTTTTACAGGATAAATTCATTTAGAATACTTGCTATATTTCTCCGGTTTCCTTGACTATGACTAAGCCTAGTCAACTCGGGACAATAATCCACTCAGAAATGTTTGTGTTTTCTAGAGCATTTAACTTTGTATCAGTTTCGAGATTTATTGAGAAGAGTTCATAGAAAAGACTCTGTTCATTAAAAACATGAACAAACTCTTTCACGAAGGGAGATAGTTTATTAATCATATGTTGGACTAATAAGATGATAGTAACAAAAATAATTCCATTCTTTAATATCAAAAATAATTTCTAGTTCTCTGATAGATGATTCATAATTTGATCCTCAATCATAGACATATTTCAGTAGTATCAGTTATCTCTTTACCATACATAGACACAAAGGTGTCCTTACATAGATAGATAGGACCAAACATGGAATCCTATATTGTCCAATTTGGTTTGGCAACATAATTTTTTATAATCTCAGAATTTGTCATTCTTTCTTGGAAAATATCTTTAGACCCGTAGTATTGCTCCATTCACATAGCTATAAATTTATAAGATTTTAATTCGAATTTAAGAGAATGGTTATTGTCCTGCATGCTCAATGTGATGATCATAGAAGAGAACCTAGTCTAGTCCAGACTATCTACCAGATCCATCGAAACACTTTTTCCTTCCTCATCTATATTTCACTTTCCCTTAGTCATCTTTATGGCTTTCTAGACTTAGCAAAATCCTTTATATAAGCCTTTTACTTATTTTGTGTGAGTGGAGTATGGGCTAGTTAATTTTTGAGGAGTAGGTTCACTAGATATTTTTGTTGAATTTTATGTTTGTTAGTAACCATTATTTTATAAACCTTAGTATTCGAGGTATGGTGTGAAGAGAATTTGGAACCAATCGAGTATCGTCGTAAGTTTTTTGATAGAGACATTGGACAATGAAGGAATTGGGAGGTTTTGTCACTTCACTTCCCTAGGGATGATGGTTTTAAAAGAAATATCAGTTTTTTTAAATGATGGACGTGGAGGCATCTCGGTGGATTTAATATCGATGGATTCACAGATGATGATTTCTGTGCTAAGTGTGGGAATGATGGAGGAAATATTGAGGATTCAAAAGTTGGAAGAGGTAGCATTGTTAAAGATGGTTATGGTTGTAGTGATTTTTCCATAAGAATTCCCTATGTTGTTTGGATAAAGTATTTCTCATTAGAGTAGTCTTTAAAGGAGAAAGTGATGTGAAGTTTTGGGTTATGGTATGATAGAACTGAAATAATATGAGAGATAATTGTATTTTATTGAAGAGGTGAGGTGGTTGAGAATGATAAAGGAGAACATAGTTTGGAAGATACAAATGAGTATTTAAGAGAGAATGGACTTGATCAGTTTGGGAGAGAGAATGTGAGAGAAAGAAATACATTTTTGAGGAATTGTTTTTCAAAGTGATAGTTACGATAGTTGAAAAAAAGCAAATGAAGGGATTGTCATTTTCTTTTGTTAGAGTTGGGAGCAATAATATTGATTTTCCTTCCCACATGATTTGGAGAAATATAGAAGAGAGGGACTAATTTTATCAAGTACAGTTATAGCAAAGCAAGATAAATATCAGTTATTCATAAAGGATATTCTCACCTAAAAGACTTGTTACTCAAAGAACAAGGTTTTTGTTTTAACCTCACATGTTGACTGAAAACCATCTATATTGAGACAATAAGAACAATACATCTGATATTTGCCTCAATTTCATTGAGCCGCCACTAAGAACATGACAAAATAGACAGTGATATTTGCTTCAATTTCATGGAAAGAAATTCAACAGACAGGGACGATACAAGAAAATAAGAGATAAATTACATTTTACATCCCTTTTTTCTTTTATTTGATGTTATATTTATTTTTTCACAAATAAAACATTTCCCATCGTATTATATTGTAGATTTTTGGAAAAATAATAAATATGACTTACAATGTCATTATAAAAAAAGTGTAGTCCGGTGCACTAAAGTTATCGCTATGCGTAGAATTCAGGGAAGGGCCTCTCCACATGGTTGTATTATATACGGCCTTACCTTGTATTTCTTTCTGAGAATATTTACAAGTCTTGCATTCGTGACCTCCTGATCACATTATAGCAACTTTATCAATTACTCCAAGGTTCGTGACAGACTATGTCCTTATTAATCAAAAAATAAATTATTATTAAAAAATATGACATTGTTTGTTATTTTTATAATCCTTTTATTATGCATATAATAATTTTGTAAATTAATTAATATTGAATTTTTTTCTGTAAAAACAAAAAACTAAATCATACTATCTATCCCCGTTTGGGTGAAGTATTTGTCAAATCATTAAATAGAAAAAGTGATGGACAAAATCACGTCACTTTCTCTAATATTATCGACTAATATTTTTACATTTCTACTCTCTTCTCACTTTTATTATCTCTTTTCTGTCCGATCTACCACCATCAACCATCCTCTTTAAGTTTTTATTTAACCTGCAACACCTCCTCCTCCAACATCAACCCCCACGTCGAATTCCCCTCCTTCACTCTACCACATCGAATGCGTATTCTTCACTACAATAATTTTGAAGTTAAGGTTTCATAAAATTTCATTTTTGAGGGTTTTAAGCTAAATATCAATCACAATGTTAGTAGTGATAGTTGAAAGACATGTCAGTATTAATTTTGTGTGTATGATATATTATTTCAACTAGGGTTGTTTGATTTTTGTACTTATATCTTATTTTGTTCGTTTTGAATAATGTTATTATAATAAATTTTGTTAGATTGTAACCTTGAATTATCATGTAAATTATTTGAATTTGAGAACTTCAACATTATTATCGGTGAAATTTGTGAATGTCAACTTGAATTTATAAAATAAAAAAGTATAAATTCAATTTCTTGGGTTCTTGATATTAGGTTTAATACATTGTTACCCATATATATATATATATATATATATATATATATATATATATATATATATATATATATATATATGTATATAATAAAGCCTAATTAGGTTCTTGAATTTGTGAGTGCATTGCCACTTACGTTGTTAGTTTACTGTTTAGGTTAAATTAGTGATGAATATTATGAACTTGAATTTACATGTATATAATAAAGCCTAATTAGGTTCTTGAATTTGTGAGTGCATTAGGTTGTGCATTGCCACTTACGTTGTTAGTTTACTGTTTAGGTTAAATTAGTGATGAATATTATGAACTTGAATTTGTTTGTGAATTGTATGAAATTGAATTTCTTAAGTTTAGATTACTTTATTAGTGAATTGTTTTGGTTGAATCTGTCAAATTTAAATTAAGTTATTAGAGAGATAGTTGGATGAATATTTTTTGATGCAAAATAATTATAAAATCATACTTATACGTACACATAGTAAAATAATTATATAATTAAACTTATACGTACACATTTGATGAGTTTTGAGTGTTTGTGTTAGAATTGAAAAATAATTAGCGATATAGTGGTTGAGTTAGAAGAATGTATCTAAATTATTAATAACTGTGGAATATGTAATCTAACTAGAATCAAAGTTATTTTGATAAAAATTATTTAATACTCAAGATATACTAACAATTAAATAAATTTTAATACTATCAATACAAATTAGTTAATCTAAATTAATTTATTTAATCTAATTTATAATTTAATATCTATATTTTGTAGATGGATCATCATTTGTGGATGCATGATATGAATAAAGAAAATAGTGGGGTTATGAATCTTTAATATTTTTATTGTTTTAGAAGTTTTATCAAGCATCCAATATCACAATATATTTTTCTGTCATAGGTCGGTCAGGTGTCCCTGTAATACCCCAAGACTCTAACCAATAGTGCAATCATGACTCAAGCTCATGAGAAGTAAATAATAGTGCTTTGGTTGTTTTCTGATCAAGGGTGATGTGTATTAAGGCTTCAAATATGTCCTATCAATTAGGTGAATCAGAACATCCCTTATCGATTGAATTCTTGAGAAGGATTTTGGCATAGCCAACTTCAAACAAGAATATCTCTTGCTACCCTAAGAATTTTTGAGCTCTAGAACAACCAACAGATAGATAATTTAATTATCTTTCCAACAATACCGGTTTCACCCAAATCCGATATCAGAGCCAAGAGTTATGCCCATTTTACTCCAACAAGTCAGGCTAGAAAACCCAGTGACGAAATTTGTGACAAGTCGTCACAAGTGTGAGGACTTATCACTAATGTCTTCAGCCATAGGCAGATTTCCACCCTAGTGATGATATTTGTGACAAGTTGTCACAAGTGTGATGACTTATAACCAATGTCATCAACCTTAAGTAAAAAAATCACAAAATCCACCATTTTGTGACGACATTTTGTAACGACTTGTCACAAGTTTGACGGCTTGTCACGACTATTGTCAGCTATTTTTTTTCTAGTAATTAGGGGACGTTTTTACTAGAATATTTTAGTCTTTTTCAATCTTTTGGAGGTCTATATAAATATGAGAATCCCCATCCAAACCCTAATTTCTTCATTCTCTCATCCAATTTTCTTAAGATATATATTAGGGTTTTAATGAAGAAAATTTAATCTTCAAAAAATCATCAATAAATATTCAAGATTTTTTCAAGAATCAAGTTCCTCATAGTGTGGGCTTCAAGAATCATTTATTACAAGTGCGGATATAGTCTCAAGCACTAGAATTCATCCAATTTTAGAGATTAAAGTATGTGACATTTTGAACAAGAGCAATTCTTTCGTTCTTGTACCCAAAGTTTTAATTTCTATCATAGATTTATCTGATTTTGCAAGTGGGTCTATGCCCAAAATACTTCATCATGTGGTTATGAGCATATAAATTGTTCAAGCATTATTATACATGATTATTTTACTATTTCCAAGTTATGACTTGATATTTAATATGGTGAATTTAATATTTCTACCATGAGTTGATATTTCTAGTGCTTTCAAAATATGTGTCAAGGTTTAAGCTTCCTTATGAAAAATTAGATAAGTATTTTTATTTGTGAGATTGAGTTGTTACTTTGAGTCTCGATATTTCCTCAAAACTATTGATGTATCCATGATTTAATGAATTGATACATTTTGATTATGATAAAGATTGATTTAATTTGAGTCAAGTTAGCAATCCACAAATTGATTGTGATTTGATAAATGAGAAAATGATTTGATTTGGTTTTCATGATAGACCCTTGTGATGTTTGTGATGGATTTTCTAACGAGTTCTGAGCTTGTGTCTGGGAGTAGTATTTAGCACCGAGAGGGAAATATGGTATTTCCCCAAAGCTACTTGCCACCGTAGGATTGGTACTGATAATTATGGGCCAGAAGTCGAGTATGAGATTATGCTCACTAAATTTAGGTTGTACTCCCTGACAAGAGTACAATGCTCCAACCAATGTGGGGTTCTCTCCTTAGAAGGGCAAAACATTGGACTCCATGTAGCTCACATGGTCTATATCGGTTATATGAACCTCCCATGTCCATAAGAGTTGAGTTTCTTGAATTACTGAGTCACTCCGAGTCTTGAGTCTTGAGTTATGTTATTAATGAAGATTTATGAGGTTTTTATCATATGATTTACTTAATATGAGATCATGAAAAGTACGTTTCACTCTAACTCAAGCCAAGTGAGCCATCATTCTACATATGCATATGTTTATGAAATTGATGATGATATTTGCATTGTTGCATTCACCCCTACATACTCAGTACATTGCAAAGTTCCGACCCACATATTTTCCTATGGGCTATTTTTACGCGTAATGTAGGTTAAGGTACTCAGCCACAGTCGCGTTAGCGATATTTGAGTGCCTTAACTAAGCTCCCTCAGTGGTGAGTCCTTAAGGTTCGAGGACCGTGTCTATATTTTTGTGATACTATTTTGTTGTTATGGTTTTCAGTACTTCTGAGTTAGTTGGGGGTTTGTCCTAATGGATCCTTGATTTTGATGTAAAGAGGATTTGTCAGACTAGAGGGTTGGTATGTGCAGACGTTCAATATATTTTTGTTATACAGTCTAGTATTCTCCAGTAGTTCTCTTTAACCCGATGTGTTATATATCCATATTATTACATGACTATTGTTGAATTAAGTTCTTTGAGGTAGTGTCTGGCTCTAAGGGTTAGCTTGGGGCTACATGTAGCTCTAAGCATCGTGTGAATCTCGGGATAGAAATTTTGGGGTGTTACAAAGATTGGTATCAGAGGCTAATGTTTAAGGAGTCCTAGTGAGTCTTATAAGCCGCGTTATGTAGATTCTTGATCATCGGTTTTTAGCGCACCACATCTATAAGCAAGAGGTTACAAATTATTTTAGAAAAAGTCATTTCTTTATTTCTAAAGTTTATCATACCTACAACTGTCTCCTTATCTGCGATTTACTCATGCTTTCTTATAACGAAAAATACCACCTCATCGAGCTCATAGAAACAACAAGCAACCTCAACCCGTTGACCCCTTGAAAGAGTATGTGTCTTATACGGAATTTTGTACAGCTTTTTAGGCGCTATCCCAAACAGTTACCGCCAATGCTCAAGCTAACACCAAGGCAGCATTTCTGCCTCAAAAAGAGAATAATTTTGCTGCAGCTCATGTTCGCAACACTATACGGATGAATTCGCCTGAGTTTTATGGGTTGAAGGTAGGTGAAGACCCACAGATGTACTTGGATAAAGTGAGAAAGATTACCCAAATTATGCATGTTATTGAAGATGAGAGTGTTAAATTGGCTGCCTATCGAATGAAAGATATTGCATATGACTGGGTGGAGATATGGCGGAAGAGTAGGTAGAGGATGTTGCTCCCATGACTTGGCAGTTATTCTAGGATATATTCTTGGACAAATTCTATCCTTTTGAGATGAGGGGATCAAAGATAGAGGAATTCATGAATTTGAGGCAAGGCTCCATGACTGTTAATGAGTATTGTTTTAGATTCAATCAGTTATCCAAATATGCTTCTAGTATAATGGCTGACTCCAGGAACATTATGTGTAAGTTCGTGACTGGAGTGTCGAGTTACGTTATAAAAGAGTGTAGATATGCTATGCTTAGTATAAAGATGGACCTTTCTCGATTGATGGTACATGCCCAACAGATTGAAGATGACAAGGTGAAAGAAAAGGAAAGAGTAAAATGGAATAAAAGAGCCAGATTATAGAAGCAGTGATTCAGTCAGGCTAGATTCCATGCAGGGAATCGCCCTCAATTTCAGGGACTTCTGTTTATGCCTACGCCTTTCTCAGTTAGTGTTCCTGCACCTAGAAGCAAGCAGGAGAAGGGGATCAGGCCTATCCCATCCAGGTCTCAGGAAAGTATAGGTAACAAACCTTATCCTCCTTTAAATGCCAAGTGTGATAGAGATCATTTTGTCAAGTGTTTTTTTGATCAGAGGGGTTGCTTTGGTTGTGGAAATTTGGGCCACTGACTTAGAGATTGTTCGTATTCTAGATAGGGGAGTCGAGATGCTCGTCCATAGAGTCATGCTACCAGTGCCACCGCTCTCGTAGTTCGCTTAGTTCCTTCTCAGGGCACCTCTTTTAGTACTGCTGGAAGTTCGTGCCAGAATCACTTCTATGCTATACCACCTCTCTAGGAGCAGGAGAACTCAACAGACATTGTCATTGGTATGCTTCTTGTCTTTCATTTTGATATGCATGTATTGATAGACCCCGGTTTGAGTTTCTCCTAGATGACACCTCTGATTGCTATAAATTTTGAGATGGACCCTAAATGGATTCCTGAGCCTATTTTGGTTTCTACCCGATAGGAGAATTTGTTATTACTAAGAAATTGTATAATAAGTGTCCTATCACTATCCTTCATCGGGTCATATGTATTGATTAGATTGAGTTAGATATGGTTAATTTTGACATCATTCTGGGTATGGATTGGATTTACTCATGCTATGTGTTTATAGATTGTCGTGCCCCAGTGGTCAAGTTTTAGTTTCCTTACAAGCCTATTTTTGAGTTTTCCGAGAGTTCTATAACTCCAAAGAGCTATTTCATAGCCTACCTCAAAGCTAGGAAGTTAATTTCCAAGGGTTGAATCTATCACCTAGTTCGAGTTAAAGTCCTCAAGTTCGAGACTACGACTATTTTCTCATTATTTTTTCAAAAGATCTCCCAGGGGTCCCACCTGATAGAGAAATAGAATTCGAGATTGATCTCCTTTCTGGCACTCAACCTATTCAATTCCTCTATACCATATGGCTCCCGCAGAACTTAAAGAGTTGAAGGAGAAACTCAAAAATATCTTAGACAAAGGCTTTATCATATCCAGTGTTTCCCTATGGGGTGCACCTGAACTCGTTATGGTCACTTTGAGTTTCTTATAATATCCTTTAGCTTAACCAATTCTCCAGCAGCCTTCATGGACCTCAGGAATCGAGTATTTAAGCAATATCTTGATATGTTTGTCATTATATTCATAGATGATATTCTTGAATATTCTCAAACTGAGGATGATCATCCTGACCATCTTAGAATTGTCTTGAAAATTCTTAGACATCATCAATTATTCATTAAATTTAACAAGTGTGAATTTTTGCTAAGGTTAGTTGCTTTTTGGGTCACATTGTTTCTGCAAAAGGCATTAGAGTCGATCCCCAAAAGATAGAAGTTGTAAACAATTGGCCTAGACCTACCTCCCTATCTAACATTAGGGGTTTCTTGGGTCTAGCTGGTTACTGCTGCCGTTTTGTTTAGAGATTCACTTCCACTGTGTCTCCCATGTCCTGGTTGACCCAATAGAAGGTGAAATTCCTGTGGTCGGAACCTTACGAGAAGAGTTTTCAGGAGTTGAAGACTTGACTCACTTCATCCCTAGTGTTAGCTTTACCCGATGGGAATGATGGTTTTATGGTGTATTATGATTGTTCTATAGTTTGTTTGGGTTGTGTGTTGATGCGTAAGGGTAAAGTTATAGCTTATGCCTCTAGACAATTGAAGCCTCATGAGAAGAATTACTCAATTCATGATCTTAAATTAGCAGATGTAGTTTTTTCTTTGAAAAGCTAGAATCATTACTTGTATGGTGTTCATGTTGATATGTTTACTGATCAAAAAATCCTGCAACATGTGTTTGCTTAAAGGGATATGAATCTTAGACAAAGAAGATAGTTATAGTTCCTAAAAGATTACTATGTGAGTGTGTTGTATCACCTGAGCAAGGTCAATGTTGTGGCAGATGCTCTTAGCATGCTGTCTATGGGTAGTCTAGCTCATGTAGAGAATGATAAGAAAGAATTGGCTTGTGATGTGTATTATTTATCTAGGTTGTTTGTTAGATTAATTGATTTCTCTGAAGGGAGTATGTTAGTTTAGAGTAGTTTCGAGTCCTTTTTGGTCTCGGTGGTAAATGAGAAGAAAGATAGGGATCCTAGTTTGGTCAGACTAAAGGAGTTAGTTAAGGACCAAAAGGTAGTGGTTTTCTCCTAAGGGGGAGGTGATGTGTTGAGATTGCAGGGTAGATTGTGTGTTCTTAATGTTGATGATCTAAGGTAGAGAATTATGGCTGAAGTGCATGGCACACGATATTCTATTCATCCCGATGCTACGAAGATTTATCGTGATTTGCGGGAAATCTATTGGTGGAATGGTATGAAGAAAGACATAGCGGGATTTATGGAAAAGTGTTCTACTTGTCAACAGGTTAAGGTAGAGCACCAAAGGCCCGGTGGTGTAATACAAGAGTTTAGCATTCCTACTTTGAGGTGAGAAGAAGTGCATATGGATTTCATAATTGGTTTGCCTCCTTCTCATTGTCATCATGATTTGATTTGGGTTATAGTAGACCGATTGACTAAATTATCTCATTTCTTGCCAGCGCATTCGTCTTATACAACTGAGGATTATGCTAGATTGTATATTCGAGAATCGTTAAACATCATGGAGTTTCTTTGGCTATTATCTCTCAAAGGGGTACTCAGTTTACTTTCCAATTTTGGAAGGCTTTTCAGAAGGGTCTCGGCACCCAAGTTCATCTAAGTTCTGTTTTCCATCCCCCAAAAAATAGTCAGGCTGAGCAGACCATTCAGACTTTAGAAGATATGTTGAGGGAATGTGCGCATGATTTTAAAGGTAGTTTGGATGAGCACTTTTCATTGATCAAATTAGTGTTTAACAATAGTTTCCATGATAGTATTCTTGAAGCTTTGTATAGGAGAAGATTTAGATCGCCTATAGGTTGATTTGAAGTACGAAGAGCAGCCATGATTGGGCCTGATGCTGTGTTCGAGGCTATGGAAAAAGTTAAGTTGATTCGAGAAAGATTGAATAGAACTCAAAGTTGTCAGAAGTCGTATGCGGATGTGAGAAGAAAAGATCTTGAGTTTGATATTGATGATTTGGTGTACTTAAAGGTTTCACCCATGAAAGGGGTGAAGAGTTTTTGGAAGAAAGAAAAGCTTAGTCCCCATTATGTTGGTTCGTACAGGATTCTGAGCCGTGTTAGGAAAGTAGCATATCAGGTGGAGTTACCCGTGGAGTTGTCTAGAGTTCGTCCAATATTTCATATTTCTATATTTAAGATGTGTATAGGTGATTCTGTCGTGGTCGATCCTTCTGAAAGCTTAGATATTCAGGATAGCCTTTCATTCGAGGAGATTATAATTGAGTTTTTGGATTTTCAGATCCGTAGGGTAAGGAAAAAAAGAAGTTCCTTTGGTTAAAGTTCTTTGGCAAAATCAATCTGTTGAGGGTGATACTTTGGCATCTGAAGTTGATATACGACCTAAGTACCCCTACCTTTTTTTTGTGAGTTTGGAGCAAGTAGAAGGTACCATTATTTCTTAATTCCACCCCCTGCTTATTAAATATTCAGTTGTGTGTCTACTTTCATCACGCGTTCATGCATTTTGTATGGTATCATAAGGTATAAAGTAAAGTAAACCCTTTGAGTGAGTCGTTCCAGCAGTACGTCTTAATCTTCTCTTGTTCTTAACCTATTTGGGAACATTCTAGGACGAATATTTCCAAGGGAGCGATATTGAATACCCCAACACTCTAAGCAATAGTGCGACCATGACTCAATCCCATGAGAAGTATATTATAGTGATTTGGTTGTTTTTTGATCAAGGGAGGTGTATTAAGGCCTTAAAGATGTCCTAGCTATTAGGTGAATCAAAACATTCCTTACCAATTGAATTCTTGAGAAGGATTTTTGTATATCCAACTTCAAACGAGCATATCTCTTGCTACCCTAATAATTTCTTAACTCATGACACACAAACAGATATATAATTGACTTGGCTTTCCAACAATATCAATTTCATCCAAATCCGGTATCGGATCCAAGAGTTATGGCCATTTTACTCCAGCATATACGCTGGAAAACACAGTGATGACATTTGTGACAAGTCGTCACAAATGTGATGAATTATCACCAATGTCGTCATCCTTAGGCAGAGTTCCACCCCAGTGACAAGATTTGTGACAAGTCGTCATAAGTATGATGACTTATTATCAATGTCGTCAACCTTAAGCAGAAAATCATAAAATCCACTATTTTGTGATGACATTTTGTGATGACTTGTCACAAGTTTGATGGCTTGTCATGAATCTTCAAGATTTCTTCAAGAATCAAGTTCCTCATAGTGTAGGCTTCAATAATCATTTATTACCAGTGTAGATAGAGTATCAAGTACTAGAATTTATCCAATTTCTAAGATTAAGGTATGCGGGATTTTGAACAAGAGCAATTCTTTCGTTCTTGTGGTCAAAGCTTTGATTTGTATCATGGATTTATATGATTTGGCAAGTGGGTTTATACCTAAATTAGTTCATCATGAGATTATGAGAATATAAATTGTTCAAGCTTTGTTATACCGGATTATTTTTCTATTCTTAAGTTATGACATGATATTTAATATTATGAATTTCATATTTCAACCATGAGTTGAATTTTCAAGTTCTTTCAAGATATGCGTCAAGCTTTAAGCTTCCTTATGTCAAATTGGATTATTGAGTATATTGATTCATGACATTGAGTTGTTACAATGAGTCTCAATATTTTCTCAAAGTTATTAATGCTGCCATGATTTAATGAATTTATACATTTTGCTATTGATTAAGATTGATTTTATTTGAGTCGAGTTAGGAATCCACAAATTGATTATGATTTGATAAATGAGAAAGAGATTTTATTTGGTCTTCATGATAAACCCTTAAGATATTTTTGGTGGATTTCCTAATGCGTTTTGAGCTTGTGCTTGGGAGTAGTATTTTGCACTGAGCGTGAAATTTGATATTTCCATGAAACTACGTGCCACCGTAGGATAGATCTTGATAATTGTGGGCCAGAGTCCGAGTATGAGATTGTGATCACTAAATTTAGGTTGTACTCCCCAACAAGAGTGCGACGCTCCCACCAATGTGGGGTTCTCTCCTTAGGAGGGGAAAATGTTGTACTCCATGTAGCTCACATGGTTTATATCGGTTATAAGAACCTCCCACGTCCATAAGAGTTGATTTTCATGAAATACCGAGTCACTACGAGTCTTGAGTTGAAGATTTGAGTTATTTCTGATGATTTATGAGGTTTTTATCATATAATTTATTTACTATGAGATCATGAAAAGTATTTTTCCATCTAACTCAAGCCAAGTGAGCCATTATTGTACATATGCATATTCTTATGAAATTGATGATGATATTTGCATTGTTGCATGCACCTCTTTATACTCAATACATTTCAAAGTGTTAACCCACATATTTTCCTATGGACTATATTTTTGTCATGATGTAAGTTCAGCTACTCATCCGTAACCGGGTTAGTGATATTCTAGTGTTTCAACTACGTTCTCTCGGTGCTGAGTCCTCATGTCTCAAGGACCGTGTCTATATTTTTGTGATATCATTTTATTTTTATGGTTTTCAGTATTGTTGAATTAGTTGGAGGTCTGTCCCAATGGTTCCTTGATTCTGATGTATAGAGGCTTTGTCAAACTAGAGGGTTGGTATGTACAGTCATTTAATATATTTTGGTTGTACAGTCTAATATTCTCTGGTATTTCTCTTGAACCCGATGTGATATACCTCTTTATTATGCATGACTACTGTTTAATTGGGTTCCTCGAGGTAGTGTCTGGCTTCGAGGTTTAGCTTATGGCTACGTGTAGCCCTAAGCACCATCTGACATCTCGGGTTGGAAATTTTGGGGCGTTACAGTCCTAAAAGTACATGCAAATGCTGATGTTTTTTAATCTTAATACAAATATGGTTAATCTCTATTATACGGGATTTGAGCCAAGATATTTATTGCTTATTGATAATGGAGATCCCAATGGATTGAATGACATATTTTATAATTTTCTACCTATGTTTGAATATAGTAGGTTTGTATATGATCAAAATAAGTTTTAACATGATACGATTCAATACGATAGGGATCATGATATGATCAATGATGCTTTTGGAGTTCATAATGGGTTGGAAACCAAACAATATTTAGAAAAAGATTCCAATAAAGAAGAAAGACACTTTTATCAATAATTAGAAGAGGAAAGTCATCCACTTTAAGAAGGAAGTTTGTATTCTTCTTTGTAAATTTCAGAAAAACTAATGAATAACCAATCAGCTCGGAGGGTTTCTCTAGATTCTATGGATTCTATTATTGGTCTCCTGTGGGAACTGGTTAGCCCACAACTGGACATATCTAAGATATTCTCTAAAACAAAGGAATTATTTCTTCAAGTCAAAATGTCTTATGGTAGAATCCATTAATATGTAATTGGTGCATGTTATTCTATAAGAGTAATAGTAATCTAGAAAATTATATGTTTTATGCAGAAGATAATTTTCTGTGCACTCCCAAATAAAAGATAGTTTTTGTTAAATGAATACACTATTTAGATCTTATACCCAGGTTAAAAGGGTTGCAGATGTCGCTAAGTTACGACCCTCATATGCAATGGAATAATAAAAATATGAGGGCACCAAGTGTCATGTCTCATCCATCGAATACAGAATCTTTCAATTATTTCAATAGACAGTATCTTGGTTTTTATAGTGATCCAAGAAATGTTAGATTAGGCTTTTTGCACATGGCTTCCCACTATTCATTAATATTGTTGCACCATATTCTTACTAGCTTATATTTCTTATTCCGCATAATCTTTTTTCCGAAAATATATATATAATAAGTCCCTAAATATGCCAATGTATTATTAGTGTAGTTCCTCAAAATCAGATAGTTCGATTGATGCTTATAATCGACCATTAATATATAGGCTAAAATAAATGTAGTTCGAAGGTGTAGTGATAGGATATATTACTACACCGTATTTACTACAGAAAAACAAGGTTAATTGATGGGTTATTATAAAGATTAAGTTTATGGGAATAATTGAGATTGAGAAAGTGTTTGATATTCCCTACAAGAATGTTGTAGTAGTTATTCATCAAATATTGAGAAATGGGTTAGAAAATAGTCTAGAACATCCTCAACACATATTAGAAAAATTGTTTGATGATGAGATAATTTCAATAACAAATATCAAGGAAGATAGTGATTAGGGAAATAATTAATCAAGATGGACAAATGGAATGATGAAAATAAAATTACTATGGATGAAATCATCAAGGAAGCTTATAGATTATGACGATGTTGTAGGACATCTTTCATCTTCCCACAGATTGACTCTTCTTCATTGATTTCATCATATGTCCCTGTAAGGAAATAGGCATCCTGCATATTACTATGATACATTCCCACTGATATACTTTACTTTACACTTTCACTACCTCCAAAAAAGTACCTCTGACATATTCATGCCTATATCCGCTATGTCCTCACCAATGGACAAACTAACATTTATGTCATTGAGTACTCCATCCCTATGTTTTTCATCCCCTCACGTATCAATCTATAGACGTAAAGATACCAACTCTTAGTCTAAAGCATAAGCACCTTAGCCTCCCCTCTCAATTCAGCATTATGCACACTTTCGACTAGCACCTACACTTGGAATTGCATTAGAACCAATATCAAAATATGATCTGATTTGTCTAGAATATGTAGATTAGGAAAAAATTGGTACATTGATGGTAGAGCTTGATGAATAATCATAACCTTATTTTTAAAAATTTATTATTTGATTTGTGATTGTATCTTAGTTAATTATCTATGACTTGACATATTTATTATTTTTTTATTAGTGAAAATCTATTAGAAGAAGTTCCATGGGTTTTAAAAGAGATCAGTTGATTAATTTAGAATCAACCTTTGCAGCCATATAGCGAGATTCAAGCTAATAGGCGACAATCCATATTTGATGAGTTTATGTTATAGACAATTTAATTATTATTTAGTAAAGTTTAGTATTAACTTCTTATAATACACACACAAAAACATATATATATTTGTCTGTACATATACATATATAAATATCATCTAATGCTTGTCACTTAATTTTCAGACATTGTTATTAGGAGAAGAAAGTAAAACCTGTTCATTTCCATCAATTTCTAGAGGAAGGAAAGTGATTGGTTGTCTATCTATCTTAAACATGCTCTAGATAAGACAAGGCATGATGATTGGTATCACAATCTAACATTTCATAAGTTGTGATAACACGTCTTGATCCAATCATTGCAGGTAATCCTAATCTAAACACTTAGTAAATTGAATAAAATTAAAAGTATGAATATATACAAATAAATATCAATAATAAGAATAATAATTTAACAAAATCATACACCAATAGTAGATAAAAGGAAACGAATGAATTCAAAACACTCCAAGATTCAGGTATCACAAATATAAAAGAGTAATTCCAAATTTGACTGACATAAGTAAATAAAATAACATTAAATGCAAGGAGTAAAATAGATAGAACATAAGGTATAGATGAAATGGGGGTGATATGTAGAGGTAAAGCTCACTATAACTTTGAAATTTTACAAGACTCAATCTTTAACAATGTGTACCTATAAATCTAATTTACATTTGAAGTACGCATTAAGTAAACGTGATTACGATCTACTTATACTCAATAAGTATGATACTCCAACTGTGCTTAACCAAAAAACTATATCAAATAGAAAAAGAAGGTAACCCTACTAGAATAAAAGTCTCCATAGTTCAATATCAAATAAAATCATAGTCTATTATGATGATATTTATATTTCTAAAGTAATGCAATGGAATTTAATGAAATATGATGATATACAATGGCCAATGCCCACTGACACACATCCTCCAATTATTTTTAACTAAAATATAAGTGCAATATCAGCTTCCTTAATTATTATTTTGTTAGGTCCCAAGTACCATGTTAGGAGTCTTCTTGATGAGTTAGGCTAAAAAACCAGTATTAAAGTAGGGTAGTTTAACACTAAAAACTAGCATGGTGGATGTTCATGTAGATTATAAATTGTTCTGTTGCATTATATGATATTGTATTTATGTAGACTCCAAGTGGGATGGTTCATAAGATCAAAATATTTCTTTTCAAACTAGGGTAATATTTAGTTTTTCCTTAGTTACTTCATTAGGACCACTATAGCAGTGGGAATTCCTACTTTAGGGAGAACATGATGGTGGTTGGAGAACCACTATATCAAAGGAAAGAGGGTTTAGTAAGGGCCTCTTTAGCAAGACACAATTTGGCATAAAGAGTGTGCTGAAGTAAAAGGTTGTTGCACTAAAAGTCACTAGGAATGATGCCTATTTAAGTGTCATATTTGGGGTTTATTTTATAAACTTCCAAAAAATTTTTAAAGCTCCAAAGAGCCGATTTTCCAAAGACTATAGTAATTCTCTCTATTAATGTAAGTAGTTTTACTTTTCTTTTCACCTAGTAATCCTTTTCAATCATAGATTCATTAGGAAAAATATTACTAGTGAAATTTATGGGTTAGAATCCTAAGTTCATAAAACATATGTGAAAGACTATGAATAGATGTAAAATCATCTAGTATTTATTGGTGGTTATCAATTAACAGTTTTAGCCCAAAATTATTAGTCTTGATCATTAATTTGGGTAATTTGAGTCACTGAGTTTCATAAAGGTGAGACCTTTAGAACTAATAGTTCTTGAAAGGTGATAATTAAAATAGAAACAAAATGATTTCAGATAATATGAATATTGTGAAACTGGTGATTGGTAAACTAACACATGAATAATATTATAAACCCTAGATAAGGGTAAAGTAAGTTTGTTTAAACCTTCAAAAAAGTTATTTTTAGTGTAAATAAATAATTACTCTTGTATTTGTATATTTTACTCAATCTACGATCTTTAAAATTAAGGAAAGGAAACTATCTGATAAATTAGGTTAACTTATTTCCTCTTAAATGATGTAGGTTATGCTTTAAATGTTGCCTTTCGATTGATGTAGATTATGTTTTAACTTAAGTTAGACTTCACATATATTTTCTTGTACACTTCTAAATTAAATGGCATGAGGATTTCTCTTTGTACATACATGTGATTAACTTAGTTTTTGGTTTGACAATGACTGAATGAATAAAATATTGATTGTTAAACGTGATTGAGTTTTAAATATGATTGTAAAGTGTACTTGAAAAATGTGGTGCACTCATGATATTTTCTAAGATATATTATAATGGGATAAACAAATTGATATTATTATTATAATTATGGATCGAGTATCATACTATCAAAGTATTACCTGATAAATATGGTACAATGCTAGTATACTATTATTATAAAGTATTAGGTACCATGCCAATACAATACATAAACCCTAATGCATCCCCTATATGACATTACTAGTTGGGTAAAAATAAGAACATTTAACATATATGTATAGATTAGTGTATTGGGAAGTTAGTTAAAAAGATATATCATGATAATATTGAAAGGAGTAGAAATATTAATTTGAATAGACGTGGTCATAGATCGATGGTTGTGATGTTATTGTTAAAATTTTTGAGTTCATGATTACTTTTTAAAATTATTGGTAGCTTATATATATTTGTTGCAGACAATGCTTAGTGAATTTGGAACTATTATTTGATTGAGAAATTAGTTATTATGTGTTGGTTCCCTATGTTCTTATGTATTTGATGTGTAATTTATACTTTTACTAAATAAAGTTTGCTGATGATGCCTCCCAATAGATTTTTTACTGATACTACCTTGTATACTTTTTTCTTGTAGTATAAATTGTGTTCGAGAGACTCAGATGTGACCTTACCTCTACTATGTCCAACTAATCTATTCGAAGTTAAGGCACTTGCATTTTAGGTTACCATGATTTTATTTTGTTCCTATTGTATTTTTTTGGACTATGGAGTTACTTCATATAATTCATTTTGTGTGATATTCTTACATAGTTTTTGTTCACATCCTTGTATGACAACTTTTGGATTCTAAGGATGTAATTGATTTGATTTTTTTTACTTATGTCTTATATTTTTTGAGGTTTTATTAATTGACTTAATAGATTAATTGAATGGGTTAAAGGCTTGAGATATATAGTTTTTCCAAAAGAATGTTCGTGTATATTTCACTCATGTCCACTTGCACTATGAAAAAGATTGTATCACACCCCTAGGTTGATTGATCTCATTGAACAAA
Organism: Capsicum baccatum var. pendulum; assembly: GCA_030864225.1. Taxonomy (NCBI): domain Eukaryota; kingdom Viridiplantae; phylum Streptophyta; class Magnoliopsida; order Solanales; family Solanaceae; genus Capsicum; species Capsicum baccatum. The sequence goes on from CM061558.1 coordinate 48,207,610, forward strand.
GACATTCCAACTAATGTCTCATGGTATGTTACAAAGTCCTCTGTACAATACTATGATACACTATATCACAATAGGTAAACTTAATTCTTTGATTATTTGTTTTCTATTACTTGATTCACATTACTATTCTGTCATCAAGATTGGTTATTGACCTATTTAATGTTTTATAATATATATGGTGATAGTATGTGTTGTATAATAAATAAAAGAGATGCTTTAAAAGGCAACGGGGCAGATGGTTGATCAAAGAGGAGGAATGAAATGAAAGTCTAGTTAACGAACATGTCAAACCAACTTTAATTTTGTTGGATATAACTCAACAAGTTGTATGTTTTTTTAGTAGGTGGGAAGGGTATGGAGCTACACCAGTAGTTCCCATAGGTCAGCCTTCGATAGTGCACATGTTGTTGTAGAGGATCCCTAAATGGATAAGGATTTAAAGACATGGATCTTCCTGGGACAAATGCTAGTTCCATTGATCACTTGAAATAAGCATAACATGTTATACAAGCTCGTAAAAATAAAGCCTTCAATCATCGAAATTTTTGAGATTGAGTTCATCATTAACTATCAAGAGAGTCTCTATAATATGGGTGTATTATAGCAGTATGTAGTTGAGATTGTCACTTTTCAGCAACAAAAGGATTCTATGATTTCATGGAGGTCCTAAGTAGAGTGTAGGGAAGCAGGGTCGTGTCTAGTGACATTGACAAAATTTTATTCTATATTTTTAGAGAAATATGTTTCTCGTACCTTTAGGATTAGGATATAGGATGATGTCTCCATCATTTTGATACAAAATTTACAATTAATACCTTCAAAGTTTAGTTTCATTCATACTCGATATTCATCATCGTTGTTGGATTCTTAGGATGAGAGGATCTACTTGTTTGTTAAGTGATTCAATATAGGACATTATGTATTATATCTTTATATGGTGTCTTCCAATAGGTCTTTTCAGGTGGTGTTTCAGTTTGGTAAGTGCATAGAAGGAGTAAAATAGATGGGGTATGCAGTAATGGTTGTGAAAAACACCAAAAATTAAGGGCAATTAGATAAGTTCTTTTATAGTGGACAAATTTCTTTGGGGTACTCTAGATACCCTATTTATTCATTTATGTAGGTATCGACTTGAGTCTATCACATGTGAACCTCTATTCTTTTAATTTTAGATGATATCTAAATTCTTCTATTTTAGCTCAATGACCCACCTTCGACCAAACTTTGTATGAGTGTAGAAAGGTTGGTATTGCATGAAAGAATCATCCTAGTTACAGAAAGGCTAGTTATCTAGCTAGCATTAGGCTCTCCAAGCTTTGGTTTTAGTAGGTAGAAGAGGTAGTATTGAGGTAAGAGGCTATTCTCAAGGTGGCCGTGGGGGACACATAGAGGGTAGATATGAAAACCATCTAAATAAAATGGAAGTCAAGATTATATGGGTGGTTCTCATCTTGATGTGATGGTTCGCAGTAATATAACCAAACCATTTCTACACATACCCTAAAAGACATGAGGTAGAGGAATAGAATGTGGTGATCAGAGGTACTATTCATATTTGTGATTACATAGCTACGACATTATTTTATCCAAGTTCTACTTTTTCTAATATGTCTACTTGTTTTGTTATGGGGTTTTACATAGTGTTCATTTTACTTGATGTTCTTGTTTATATGTTGTAGTTCCCTGAATTTTTCCAAAGATGAATTTCTCCTAGAGAAGGTTAATGAGAGACTTCCTAGGTGAGTATCATTTTAGCCATATAGAATTTTCCTAATTTCAATTTTTTATCACATAGAAAATTCGATAAGCTTTTCGTTGATATAAGATTTTTCCAAATCTGATGCCTGGGAAAGAAGTTATAGCTAATTTAAATCCTAGTTGTAAAACAACATCATTTTAGTGCTTGGCGCATCACAGAGAGGGTCTTTCTGATAATTGTCAAATTCCAGTGTATCTCTGGAATATTGGCGCATTACGGAGGTCCCCAATTTCCCAATAGCAAATTTCCAGTGGCCTAGCGTAATTATGATGTATCGCGCTAAAGTTCCAGGTACCAACTAGTGGGACAACGTGATGGTCCAACATCACAGTGACTCCAAGATTCTCATTTGTCAATTTCCAGTGAGCCACCGCGATAGTGGGGCATTGCGGTGGCCCCTAAAATCGGGTTCCAAGTTCAACATTTTTGGCTTCATCCAAAAGTTAAAAAGGGCACATTGGATTCTTTCCAAGTCTCTTAAATCGTACAAATACCAAATTAAAGTCATTTACAAGCATTATATGAAGTTTTTCTCAAGTTTTCTCTCAACAAAAACCGTAAGTATCCAAAACCTTATCCAAGAATCTCAAGAATCCATCATAGATTTTCTAAATTGAGTCAAGATTCAAGTTTCCCAAGTTAAGGGCTTCAAGAACCCTCAATCAATAGTACTAATAGAGTCCCGAAAGTAAAAGTTTATCCAAAGCTTCTAATTCAAGGTATGTTGGGTTTGAACAAGGACACTCCTCTCGTCCTTATGCCCAAAAGTTATTTAAAATTATAAGAATATATGGTTTCACATGTTTTGTTATGAAAATTGAAGTATGGGTTTGCAACCTTTGTTGTTGTTCTTGAGATTATGATAATTTCCATGTTTTAGAAATTGATATACATGAGTATGAGATATTAATGCATAATGCTGAAATTCTAGATTTCTATATGATTTATGAATCATTATGATCTCTAGTATACATTTTGATGAATCTTAACTTTAGATTTAACTATGGGCCGCTAAGTCCTACTTGAGAATTACAATTATATGAACTTCTGTAGTATAAGCTCCTATGATTTGATGTAATGCCCCGTAAAAGTCATGCATGTATTAGACTGTAATTTTTGAACTTCAGACTTAAGTTTAGTGGACGTTGTAAATTGTGTCAGCTTCCATCAACCATAACTCTCTGTATAGGTAGAATTAGAGAACCTACTAGGTTTCAAATGATAGGTCTTCGAGTTAACTTTCCAACAATACCAATTTTGCAAAAGACCGACACTCGAGCAAGGAGTTATGGCTTTGCAAAGTAGAGTGCGTTGCCTAGCCAATCACACATAGCCACTGGACTGGTTGAGCGATACACAAGGCAGCGCATACCTTAATCTATGCGATGAAAAGGGTGGTTCCTACCTTAATCTATGCAATGCAAAGGGCGGCGCCGATCTTAATCCATGCGATGCAAAGTGCGGCGCACACTTATGGTTCCAGGTGACGAAAACACTCGGTTTTGAGTTATTTTAAGTGCAATTTAGTCCTTACAAAACCTGAAATCATCCTTACCCACTCCTAAATGGATTTGGACCTATTAACAACATTGAAACCACCTATAAAACCCCAAAATCTAATTCTTCAAAAACTTAAGAGGAGAAGCAACTAGGGTTTGAGAAAATAAGCTTCAAGGTCCGTTCATTCCGAAACTTCTTCGTGAAGCAAATTACAGATTCGGAATCCTCTCGATGTAGGCTTCGATAGACACCCAAAATTCGTGGAAAAAAAGGTACGCGGGGTTTTTCTAAAATCTCATAGGCATAGAAATCATGTTTTAAGAATCGAGTTTTCAAATTCATGTACATACTCATGTTTTAGAAGCTTTAATGATATTGTTTTGGCCTTTTCTGTTTCCCCCAAAGTGATTGAAAATTTTATGTATACGTATATATGTGTTTGTCCTCAAATATGAATTGAGAGCATGATTTTTATGAAACCCCACTCTTAATGTAAAGTTTTTCATGTTTTGCGTACTATAAATTGTTTTAAAATACATCTTGAAAAGAAAAAGGAAATCATAATATGAAGTGCTTTGACTCTTGCTATGTTTGTGAATGTTGAATATACATGTAATGAAAGAATGCATACTTTTTCCAAATTGCACATGACCACCATATGTTTGATGAAAGTTATGCATAGATTTGACTTGAGTTTCAGAACATGACATCTTTAATGCAAACTACATGCTTCGGTGGTATGAAACTATATTTTTATGAAAGATCGTGCTAAATGTATTATGGATCAGAAATAGGACTTGCAAGTCTTGGTATGACGATCCCAACTCAGACAAATTCCATAACAGACACAGACTAGTTCAGAAATCAGATTTTTTTTTAGATTTTCATGATTTAGAAATTTTAGAATGATACATGTACAGAAAAGGTTAAAAATGGGCATACAGAGATGTTAGGTGGTCCCCCGAAGAGGGCTTGAGTTCAAGCGACTCATTGCCTAAAACCGTGGTTTGCTGACCAGGGTATACTATTATGCACTGACTTAAATGTCATGTGGCGTATCAGACTTAGACACTCCAACCCTTGCGGCACACTTGGGTTGGGGGCTTCCCGTCTGAGTCAATGATGGATTCCATACATCCAGTGGAATATCAAACTTGTAGGGGAATACCACCTAACTCAGAAGTAAAACACAGATCATGATTTGAAATGAACAACAAGGTTTCATGTTTTCAGAAAGTGCCTATGTATTTTTCAAAAACAGTTTTATACATAATGTCATGACGAAAAGAATTGTTTTCACTTAATATATATATATATGTATGTTCCATTATACTATTTTTGGAGTGCTTCACGTGCCAGTACTTTTGTGCTAACCCCCCCTCCTTCCAGGTTCTGAGGCACAGTCTAGGGGTCCAGCTACTCAGTAGACATTCTCGGATTTGCTGACTTGATTTACAGTGGTGAGCCTTCTATCATTCAAAAGGCCTAATTATGTCAGACATTATCTTATTTATTATGTTTGTGGTTTACTGGGGGACTTGTCCCAGTTTCATTTCAGATAGATGTTTATGTTCTTAGTAGAGATTTTGCAGACTGATGTCAGATAGTGTTATTAAGAAATGTTGTAGAACTTGACCATGTTTTCCGTACTCAGTTTCAATTCTGCATTTTTATTATGATTATGAATGTTGTGTATGATAACCAGAATGAGAATGGGTGTTCCGGGCCTTTATGGTTCGGGATGCTCGTCACGGCTAGGGCATAGGCTTGGGTCGTGACATTTGAGTCCTTTGAGATTAATGAGAAATATTTGACCTTTTTGTTTCTAATAGTGTTGGAATCCACAATGATGTTCTATTAAATTAATTAGTAATACATTTTGATCTTCAGTATAGACCCTTGAGTTATTTAAGGTGGATTTCCTAAAAGTTCTAAGACGAGTATGGGAGTTGTATTTAGCATTGAGTTGGGTATTATACTGAGGTCTCATACCCTAGAACTAGATGCCACCGTACAACTGAGATTGATAGGCCAGAGGCAGAGATAGTGATCACTGAGTTGAGGCTATACACCTTTGCAAAAGTATGATACCTCTCCAAAACGTGAGGTTTTTTCCTTAGAAAGACAATACGTTTGACTCCATATAGGTCACATGGTTTATGTCGGTTAGAAGAAACTCCCAAGTATCCAAAGCTATATAATCTCGAGTTCTAAGTATCCCAAGTCTAAAAGAGTTCTAGAGTTCCCAAGTATTTACAGTTCCTCAAATTTTTGAGTCCTTAAGTTTCAAAGAAGTTCCATTCTCCTCAAGATGAAAGCATGAGTTTAGAAAGAATATTAAAAGATTCCTTTAGCTATCAAGTATTGAGAATAAGAGGAGAGCAGAGATTTCAAAGTTAAGTATAATGACCACGAGATTTGTATTTTATGTTTCACTACTCATAATTCATGACAATTATATTTTAGATTTATTCAAGCCATGTGAGTCATTCATATATGTATGCATGATGTTATAAAGAGTAATGATAATGTTTATTTAAATGCATACATCCCCATATACTCAGTACATTCCCAAGTGCTGATCCACATTTACGCCTATGTGCTACATTATCTTATAATATAGGTTCCAGTGCTCAGTCCTAGTCTCGTCAGTGATTTCAAGTACCTTTGTCTACATCTCCACAGGTGTGACTCCTCTTGGTTTAAGGACCTATCTTCAGATATTTCAGTATTTTAGTTGATATATTATTGCTTTTAGTTCTATTTGAGATATTTGGAGGCCTGTCCCAATGGCTCTTTAGTTATGGAGTAGTAGAGGCTTTGTCAGACTTGTTATCAGATTGTTAGTATGTTGAGATTTCCAATATTGTGGTCGTTTGGACCTAGTATTTTCTTCATATTTCCTATTATTTAAAATGATAGTACTAGTGTTTTATTTATTCTATCTCAAAATAAGTTATTATATGTAGTAATAGGTTTAAAGGGTTTGCATGGGGCTACTTGTAGTCTTAAGCAACATGTGACACTTTGGGATAAGATTTCAGGGCACTACATATGTCCATACCTGTTGGTGATTCTTTGAATGTTGATAGAGTTTATCATTGTTGTGTTATCTCTTTTATGTGGTACTAAACATGGACATAGTTATCGATTCTTAACATTGTTTATTTAGATGTTACTCTAGGAATAAGCTTGTTTTCTCCTTATCATGTTATTCTATACTATCATTGTAAGACACTCACTATGGCTATGCTGAGTATGGAATGATTTTAGGGGGAGGGCCATTATTATCCTTCTCTTACGAAGCTTATATATTTTATCTATGCTAAGAAATTAATAAAAGGGTTTGTTTTGTACTTCTAGCATTGATTTGAGACACTAGTACAGAGGTTTCACCTAATAATCAGGTTCTATAGTGTGGTAGCACCTAGAGATGTTTCTTGTGGAATTATATAGTATACCACCAAACTTCCACATTGATTTTTTCATAAATTTAGAACCAAATACTGATCCTAATTTAGTTCTTTTTTATGCGATGAAAACAATAGCATTGAGAAAGTTGAAGGCTTAGTTATAAGATATGCTTATTGCAGGGTTTATTCGGCCGAGTGTCGGTCTATGGGTTGCTCCAGTTTTGTTTGTGAAGAATAAGGATGGTAGTTTACATATGTTTATAAACTTCCAATAGTTTAATAATGTTAAAATCTATAATATGTATTCGCTTCCTCACAAAATGATTTTTTTAATGAGCTGCAGGGTCTATTAATCTTTTTAAGATGATTGTAGGTCTTAATATAACCAGTTGAAGAGTCATGAAGATTACATTCCCTAGATAACTTTTTAAACTAGGTATAGGCATTATGAGCAATATTTTTTAGACTTATTTAATGCCCTATATACATTTTGGGGTTATCATTGATAGTACGACTAAGTTTGCATATTTCATTTACGTTTAGATAATTTATAGTGCAGAAAAGTCAGCTATGATTTATATTCATGATGTTGTTCAATTTCATGTCCTTATAGTATCTATTGTCGTGGAAAGAGGCACTAATTTTTTTCTAATATTGTTGAAAATTACACGATGAGTTGAGTACTAGGGTGGGCCTTGCTAAAACTCTTCATCCCCAAAGTGTTGGGAAATCTGAGTTAATTCAAATGTTTAAATATGTTCTCTGTGAATTATTAATATAGTTTGGATATCATTTTGACTAGCTTATTCCATTAGTGGAGTTTGGACATAATAATAGTTACCACTTTAGTATTGATATGGCATCATCTGAGGCATTGTATAGGACTAGATATAGATATCTCAGTAGCTATTTTTATTCTTTTAAGGTGAGACCATGGGGTACTGACCTTTCTAAATTTTTTAGAGAAGGTGAAGTTTATCCAAGACATGGTGCTAGCAGCTAAATGTAAACAAAAAAATTACCCTGATAAAAAGCGAGAGATATGGCTTTTATTGAAGGTGAGAAATTATTTCTCAAGGTTATACTCATGAAGGGTATTATGACATTTAGTAAGTGATGTAAGCTCAATCCAAGATATATTAGACTATTTGATATTTTAAAGAGTGAGGTGCCGATGGTTTATGGACTAACTTTACCTACATGTTTGTCCAAAGTTCAACCCATATTTCATTTTCCCATTCTATAAAAAAATATATTTTATATTGAGGAAACTGGTCGCTATCATAGATAGAGAGGTCCGTAATTTGTTGTCAAAATAAATTGCATATGTAAAGGTCTAGTGGAAGATCTGTCTTGATAAAGAGGCCACATGGGAGACCAAGCAGACATGTGTCGCATATATGCCTATATCTTCATTGAGTTAGGTTTTTACCTTGTTTTTTTTACTAATTTAGGGATGAATGATTATTTAATTTGTAAATTATGTAACATCCGTAATTATCCTTGTAGAATAAATAGGGATAACATTCTTTATTAGATTTGCCCTTAATAAGTTGAGGTAGAAAACAGATCTCAATGTGGGGTAGTACAAGGATAAAAATTAGCATTTTTTTATATTTGTAATGATAGTGGCTCGAGTTGTTATGTAATCTTGTTTTGTACTTCTTTAGCTTGTGACCTAGTGATCTAGACCACCAAAGGAAATATTCTAGGATAAACATAAAATGGTAACATATGATTTTTTGATAGGCGCATTGAGGTAGTTTTGTGATGTCCTATGCTCATATATTGTGATGTGAAATGAGGGTAAGATTCAATTCCTTGGGATTAATACGTTAGTGTCACTCTAATTGAGGGAATTCCAGCTGCATTGACATCACTTTGGCGGTCAAAGATCCACCAAAGCAAGGGAAAGGGGATTCTTCAAGGGCCGTCGTAGAGAGCCCTAGTTCATAACAGTCGAGTCAACATAGTAGAAGCCGCTAGGGAGATTTCCTGTTTAAGTGTCATATTTTGTTATTTATTTCATAAACTCCATAAAATTATTCTAGAGCACTTGGGAGGTGATTTTCCAAAGACTAGGGTGATTCTCTCCTTTAAAGTAACTCCCTTACTTTTATCATGCAGTAATTCATTCTAATAATAAAATCATTTGGGAGATTCTTATTGTTAGAATTGTTGTTTAGAATCTTAATTTCATTAAAAAAAGAGTAATCCTATGCGTAGATGTAAAATTATCTACAATTCAATCTAGGGTGTAATTAATAGTTTCTTACATATAATTATTGTTTTTGATCATGAATTAAGCTAATTGGAAATCTTGAGTTCCATAAAGGTGAGTCTTTTTACACAACAAATACTTAAAAATGATAATTGGACCATAAAGTACATGGATTTGGATAATATTAATGTTATGAAATGAGTGAATGTTAAATTACCTTTGGGAAACATTATAGACCTCTAATAATGGTACAGTTAGTCGATTTGAATAACATAATATTCTATCAAGACTAAAAGAAAAAAATACTCTTGTATTTGCTTATTATAAACTATGAAAGATTGGAGGAGTTGATTTAAGAAAAGCTCTTGTGAATTAGATTAAATTTCGGGTTCTTCAATTGAGGTTTATTATAGTTTAACTGGATTTAGACTTAATCTAGTTGCTTTTATTGTTGTAAATTTAATTAAAATTTGATTGTTCATTGGACATACATTTGGTTAACTGCTACACTAGTTTAACAATACTTGAATGAATAAGTTGTTGACTGTGGAACTTCTTTGAAGTTAAGATAGGATTGTGATTGTAAATTTGGGTGCAGTTACGATATTATTATAACGGATAGTAAAATTAGCAAAATAAGTTGCTATTAGTTTTATGGATCAAGTTCTACACCAGTACAATTATTTTTAATGGATTGGATATCATGTTGGTCTAACTTTATTATTATGGTGGGTACCACACCAATATGGTATATGAACCCTTGCATGTCCCCAACAGGTCACGTGATTAGTTGGGAAAAAATAAGATCCTTTAGAATGTGTGAGCAGATTACTATATTGAGGAGTGATGTTGCATGATATATCATGATAATAGTGAAAGGATAATAAATGCTAACGTAAATTGTAGCTGACGTAGATCTATTGTTGTGATGTGATTGTTGAGATTTTTAAATCTTGATACTTGAGAAAATTGTCTGGGCCTTACATGTATATTTATTGCTATTATTACTTAGTTGATTTTTTATGATAATTTGATTGAGAAAAATATATTTTGTGCGTAGACACCCCAAATTCTTGCTTATTTTATTCTTGATTTAAACTTGTTTCCACATTGATTTAGCGGATGACGACAACATGTACAAAGTGGTTTGTATTTATACTACCTTGTAATTTCTTTTGTTAAATGTTAACCGTGTTGCAGACACTTAAAGAAGATTTCACCTCTTGTACATGCAACTAATTGATCGAGTGTGGGCTAATTAAATATCACACTGCCATGAGTTTTCATGGTTGCTATTTTCTTTCTTTCAGAAAATATACTTATTACATTTTAGTATTTTTAGTATGTATTCATAAATACGTTTTATAACACTTCAAAACTTAGTCCCGAGATATCACACGATGCTTAAGACTACGAATAGCCTTAAGCTAACCTTATCTGCTTGTTACTAAGTATGAATCTCATAAAGAAGGAATACAGACATAAAAGTTACAATAAATACAGAAAACCGTCAGAATATAATGTCTGAAACAAGTCTGAAATCTCAATACTAAATAAGTTGAATAAAAACAAGCAGTCTGACAAGCATCTACTACTAACAACTAGAGATTCACTAGGACAAACCCTCGACTAACTCGAACTGTTTGACAAGATTGATAAAGCATATAAACTGATAAGCTGTAAAATCTGAATTAAAAAGTCGCCAAACTATAAGGACTCACAAACTGTAGGATGTAGATGGAGATGCTCAAACTACTCACACTGCTGATACTGAGCACCAGAACCTACATTATGTGACAATGTATCAGAAGGACGTATATGTGGATCAGAACATTGAAGATGTACTTAGTATATAGGGTTGAAATGCATAACCAAAACATCTGCTCATCATCAATATTTGTAAAACAATGCATGCTAAATGTATATGGCTAACATAATTTGGAATATCTTAATTACAAAAAGAACAAATCAAACTTTACAAATCTAATGAGTCATAAAATTTAGTTCTAGAAGTAGTACTTGTATTCTCTCTTCAAATCATATTATCTATGTGAAGAAAGAACTCAACCTTAAATCTGAAATTTGAAAGCTGAAAACTTTAGTTAAATATATGTAAAACATAGTCTGAATAAACTGGTGAGCTTTTACACTTATTTTTTACTAAAGAGATTTTTTGTCATTCTGTCTTAGGATTTGGAACTTTGGGACATATTTCTAAGAAATATAAATCATATCAGTTGTATAGAGTCCAACTTCTTACCCACATTGGGGAGAGCTGTTCTAACCTTCCCATCAGAATAGAACCTTAAGTTAAGTTATCATAATCTTAGCCCAAAGCTATGGTGGCACGTAGCTCTGCGACATGAGACCTTGGTATCATATCCAACTCGATGCTAAATACAACTCCCACACTTATTGCTCAGAACATATAAAAATCCACCATAAAATAGCCCAAGGGTAAAAAGATCAAAGCTTTACTGAAACTCTATGAATAAAATGATCATAGAATGCTTACAACATGATATTTCTTGAAACATCAACATATAAACTTGGTATTAGAAACCCATACATCAAACCTACGTCAAAACATCTTAATATTCATTCTTAATCATGAAAACTATGATAATTCATCTCAAAATCTGTAAATTTCTTCAATACGCATGAAAGTATGAAACTAGACATTCAATTAAACTTCTAAAATATTGGACACCTCATATCTTGAATTAGCAATAATGGGTAGGAACCCTAAATTAAAATTCATATATATACATTCAAAATCATGTAAATTTGTAGTTAAACGTTTGTTTTGGGCACAACAATGAAAGAACATCCTTGTTCATAAATCCCACATACCTTGGTAGATGATTAAATGGAGAAACTTGAATTATTAAATCCTATTTGAGTTCTTGATGATGAGTTCTTGATTATCTTATCTTGGGTACCCTCATTTTAGATCTTTCTTTGATAATCAATGCAGGATTTTGATTTTTTGGAGAAGAAGATCTGGATTTCTAGAGTTTATCTTTTGAAGAGAATGATGAATAATAAGTGTTAAGTGCCAAAATATATTTAATTATTTGTTTTGGATGGACTAGGGCCTTGGGAATTGACTAAAATAACCCTATTAAACATTAAATCGTAACTGAAAAGCACAATATTGTTCCAAAATGGAAGGCCACCACGATGTGCCACTATTATCGTAGCTCATTGAAAATAGAACAATTGAGAACTAGGCCGACTCCGCGATGCGACGCTATATCAGTGCCCCTTTGGAATGCAATTTTTGCCATTGGTGCGATGCACCACTATCGTTTTGGGCTACTGAATTTTGACTAATGTGAAATGGGAGATCTCTGTGACACGCCAACATCATGGAGGTCCACTAGAATGTGATTATTGTCATTTTAACCTACTCTGCGATGCAGTGGGTGCCTAGGTTCTCACAATGTCAACTTAAAAGTGCTCTAACTTCTCAACCAAGTATAGGAATTAGGTGAACTTGGTATCAATGAAAAACTTATTCAATTTCCCACACAATTTATAGTCTAAATTTGTAAAATTTAATAGGGAATAAATATTATTCAATTTTAAAGCTATCCCTTATCATTATTGGAACAAATTTAAACTAGGAAAATATGGGGTAATACAATATCTCTCCTTTGACAATATTTCTCTAAAAAATGTGGCTTGTTAAGCTAAAAATACTGAGGAATCTGAGGATATAAACTATCATGCACAACTAAAATAAATTGTATGATCGAATCTCAAATTTTGTGAGCTACTGAACTGAACTTTGAGTGCATTAATTCTCATGAGCATAACTGAATGAAGGAAAATTATTACCTTCGGCTGAATCTGAGTTTGTGGAGAAGAGATGAGGATATTTGGTACGCATTCTACTTCTACTTCCTAAGTAACACCCTCAATGGACTGATTTTGCCACTGAGCTTTAACCAAGGGAACTTCTTTGTTCCTTAGTCTAAGGATCTGGTGATCAATAATTTCTGCGGGGACTTCTATTTAAAAAAGACTATACTAAATATATGTACTTTCTAGAGGAACTATAAGGGTTGAATCATCAATGCACTTCTTTAACAAGGACACATGGAATATTTGATGAACTGGGCATAAATTTGTGGGTAGCTCAAGCTCATATGCTACCTTCCCAACACAACTCAAAATATGAAAGGGACAAATATAACAGGGACTAAGTTTCCCCTTATTGCAAAATCTCTTCCGCTCTTTCATGGGTGACATTTTTAAATACACAAGATTATCAACCTCAAACTCAAGGTCTCTTCTTCTTACATCTGCATAAGATTTCTGACGGTTATGGGATGATTTCAATCTCTCTTAAATCAAATAAACTTTCTCCATAGACTCAAACACCATGTCTGGTCCTACCAAAGTGGCCTCACCCACTTTCAACCAAACAACTAGTGATCTACATCTTCGCCAATAAAAAGCCTAAAAAAACGGCATCTGAATACTAGCATGGAAACTATTATTCTAAGTGAACTCAATCAATGGGAAATGCTCATCCCAACTGCCTTTGAAATCCAGAACTCATGCCCTCAACATATCCTCTAAAGTCTGAATGGTCCTCTCTGGATGACAATCTATCTGCGGATGAAAAGCTGAACTAATATGAACTTTTATACTACAACCTTTCTGAAGAGCTCAAAAAAATTGAGAGGTAAACTAAGTACCCCTATCTTAGATGATGGAAAAAGGAACTCCATAAAATTAAACTATCACTCGGATATACAACTTAGCATAATTTTTAAATGTATTGGATGTATGAACTGGAACAAAATGTGTTGACTTAGTTAATCTACCTACTATTACCCAAATCGAATCATGCTGATGACGCAAATGGGGTAAACCAGTCACAAAATCCATATTCACCTCTTCCCACTTCTAAGTTAGGATGCAAAACTCTTGCAACTTACCACTTGGTATTTAGTTCTATTGCTTAACATGTTGACAAGTAGCACACTTGGCTACAAGCTCTGTTATATCTATTTTCATACCCATTCACTAATATTTAACTCACAAGTCGTGATACATCTTAGTAGAACAAGGATGAATTAAATAGCATGCACCATGTGCTTCTGCTATAATCTTCTGCCTAAAATCATCAACACAAGGCACAGAACCTACTCTGGTATCTCAACACACCATCTCACTACTGGGAAAAATCCTCTATCTTTTGGTCTTTAACTGACTCTTTTAATTTGACTAAACTAGAATCCTTACCTTGCTTCTCCTTCAACTCCAAAACTAGGGAAGATTTTAAACTACTCTGAACCAAAACATTCTCTTCAGCTGAATCAACCAACCTTATACCAAATCTAGCTAATTGATGCAGTTCCTGAACTAACACTTTCTTATCATTCTCCACATGAGCAACACCGCTCATAAACAGTCTACTAAGGCCCTCCGCCACTACATTGGCCTTGTCCAAATGATACAACACACTTATATAATAATCTTTCAACAATTCTAACCATCTTCTCTAACGTAGATTCAACTCCCTTTGAGTAAACACAAAATAAAAACTTCTGCGATCCATTAACACATCAACATGCACCCCATAAAAATAATGTCTCTAGATTTTCAGAGCAAACATAACATCATCTAACTCAAGATCATTGGTGGAGTAATTCTTTTTGTGAGGCTTAAGCTATCTAGAGGTATATGTTATGAACTTACCTCTCAGTATAAAAACACAACCCAAACCAACTCTGGAGGCATCACAATAAACCACAAAACCATTTGTACCATCAGGTAATGCTAAAACTGGGGCTGAAGTGAGTCATCTTTACTCCTAAAAATACTTCTCGTAGGAATCTAACCACTAAAACTTAACTTTATTTTGAGTCAATCTATACATAGTAGATATAATAGATGAGAAACCCTCAACAAAGAATTTGTAATAAACAACCTGACCTAAGAAACTCCTAATGACTCATGGAGACATAGGTCTAGGCTAATTTCTTATAGCTTCTGTCTTTTGAGAAATAATTTTAATACACTCACTAGAAATAATATGACCAAGGAAATAAATAGACCTTAGCCAAAATTCACACTTTTTGGATTTAGCGAACAAGTAGTGATCTCTAAGAGTTTAAAACACAATTCAAAGAAGGTCTACATAATCATCCTTACTCCGGGAGAAGACAAGAATATCATCGATAAAAAGTATGACAAACATGTCCATATACTGTTTGAATACCCGATTCATCATGTTGCTGAAAGCTGTTGGGGTATTGGTTAGCCAGAAGGACATGACTAGAAACTTTAAATGACCATAACAAGTTTTGAAAGCTATCTTTGGAATATCATATTCCCCAACTTTAAGTTGGTGATAGCCGGATGTAAGGTCAATATTTGAGAAATAACTTGCTCCTTGGAGTTGATCAAATAAGTCATTAATTCTTGGAAGAGGATATTTATTCTTGACTGTAACTTTATTCAACTGATAATAGTCAATGCAAATATGAAAGGCACCATCTTTCTTTCACATAAATAGGATAGGAGAGTCCCATGGGAAACACTAGGTCTTATAAAACCGTTATAAAAAAGATCCTTGAGTTGCTCTTTCAAATATTTAAACTCAATTGGAGCCATTTAATATGGAGGTATAGAAATAGGCAGAGTATCTAGAAGAAGGTCAATACCAAATTCTATTTCCTTATTTAGAGGTACCCCTAGCAAATCTACAAGAAAAACATCAGGAAACTCATTAACTACATTGACTAACAAAACTATTGGAGTCTCAGACTTAGTGTCTTTAACTTGAACAAGATGATAGATACACACTTTGGATATCAACTTTTTGGCTTTGAGATAAGATATGAAATGGCTTTTGGAAGACACTAAATTACCTTTCACTCAAAGGCTACCTTATCTAGAAATAGAAATTTCACAACTCGAGTGCGAAAATCCATAGAGGCATATTAGGAATGAAGACAATCCATACCATGTATAAGATTAAAGTCAACTATAACTAACACTATAAGGTCAGATAACATGACTTTGTTAAGGTCAGTGGAAGGACACTTTCTATAGATCTATTTAGCAATAATTGACACACCCACTGGGGTAGAAAACAAGAAAGACTCTGGGATTTTTTTTGAACTTATCTCAAAATTTACCGCACCTAATGGGGTCGGAGACACTCGACTGAGGGTTTAATAACATTTGAACATTAAAATAAAGGACACGAATCATACCAGTAACAATATCTGGTGAATCCTCCTACTTTTGACGGGATGTAAAGCATAGAATCGATTATGGAGCTGACCGCCATAGTACTTGATGATGTACCCTAAGGAGGAAATAGGTGACCTAAAGAATCTGGTTCACTATTAGTCTGAGTCTGGGGATGAACATCTCTATTTCCTTGCTTAACATATGGACACTATTTAATTCTATAAGACACCATACAACAATAGTAGAAACCCTTTATTCCCTTTAAATACTTACTAGGGTGAGCTTTACCATATTTAGCATAGGTCAGATAATTGGGACTCCCACTTACACAATTTGGGGATATAGAGTAAGAAGATTTAGCCCACTGTTCCAGTCTACCGCTGAGAGTGAGAGCACCAGATGAAAATGGTACTAGCATAGTTAAACGATTTTGAAACTGTGAATGATTTCTCCCTTGAGATCTAGCCTATCTATACTCAAACTAACCTATTCTAGCCTTCTTATTTTCTCTCTCTCTTCCCTTTAACTTCTCTGCCTTAATCTGCTGAGCATGCATCATCAATGTCATAAGTTCATGTCTTCATTAACCATGGTAGTCCTATACTCCTTGACTACCAAGCTAGACACTCCAATAACAAAATTACTCATTCTTGTTTAAGGATTAGCCATCATATCAGGGGAATACTTAGATAAATAATTGAAATTAAGACAGTACTCATTCACTATCATCGAGCCCCACCTCTAATTTACAAACTCCTTTATCTTAGCTTCCCTTATCTCACATTGAAAGAACTTATCTAGGAGTTGCATTCTAATATCTACCATTTCTCCACATAACCACCAAATCATAAGATGCATCCTTCAATCTATATGACATTAACACCACAATCTCATCTTCTGTAACATGCATAATCTGGGTGATCTTCTTCACCACATCTAAATAAAGTTATAGTTCCTCACCTGACTTTGACCCAAAGAACTCTAGATGATTAATTCTTATGAAGTCTCTGATTCTAGTTGCTACTAAATCCCCATTCCACTGCAGTGGAATTACATTCTGATTCTGATGAATTCTACGAACATTGTCTATCACAGCTTATGCCAACTCCTAAAAGCTAGCCACAAATTAAGCATGGGACATATTTTTATTCAAAGGATTTGTGGGATAGGGATGTTGGTTAGAATTCCTATAGATGTTATCTTGACAAGGAGTAATATTCAACTATCACATAAGAGCATGAGTTAAAAGCAAATAGAGATATTGTAAGCGTGATAGATTTTATAAGCAAGAGATGATTTTCTAAGAATGCCTTATATCCTCTTGCTCATACATATGGTGCGCTTCACACCCATGATCAAGACTATATGTAAAGTGTCTTGTCTGACTACCTAGTACTCTTAAAACCTTAGGCTCTTATACTAAGTTTGTAATGCCCTAAAACCTGGTCTCGAGATGTGACACGGTGCTCAAGATTATGAGTAGTGTTAAGCTAACCCTGTCTGCCTGTTACTAAGCCTAAATCTAATAACAATGGAATATGGACATAAAAGTCATAATAAATGCAATAAACTATCAGAGTATAATATTTGAAATAATGTCTAAAATATCAATACTAAACACGTTGAATCAAAACCACTAGTATGAAAAGCCTCTTCTACGAACAACTAGAGAATCATTGGGAAAAACCACAACTAACTTGAACTATCTGAAAAGAATAATAAATCCTATAAATTGATAAGCTGCAAATTTTTAAGGAGCAAGTCCCCGAACTATGATGACTCACTAACTGTAGAATATGGATGGAGATGCTCGAACTACTCATGCAGTGGATACTGAGCACCTGAACCTATATTTTGATATAATATAGCACATAGACGTATATATGGATTAGTACTTTGAGGATGTACTGAGTATATAGGGCTGAAATTCATCAGTAAAACATTATCTGATCATCACAATTTATAAAATAATGCATTCTAAATGTAAATAACTCACATAAGCTGAAATATCTAAAATACAAAAATAGCTAATCAAATTTTGTAAATCTAGTAAGTCATAACATTTCGTTATAGAAGCAATACTTCTATTCTCTCTCTAAATCTTATTATCTAAGTGTAGAACGGACTCGCCCTTAAATCTAAAATCTAAAAGCTGAAAACTATAGTTAAATATCTTTTTGTAAGCCATAGTCTGAATAAACTAGTGAGCCTTTAGACCTATATTTTTCTAAAACACTTTTCTGTCATTCTATCTTAGGATTTAGGAATTTTGGGAGGTACTTCTAACCGACATACACCATGTGAGTTGTCATGAAGTCCAACATCCCACCGACGTTGGGGAGAGCTATTCTATTCTTGCCATTTGAATAGAACTTTAACTTAAGTAATCACTATCTTAGCCCACTACGGGAAAATCATAAACCTACGGTGGCACGTAGTTTTGGGATATGAGACCTTAGAATCATACACAAATCAGTGATAAATAATACTTTCATACTTATCAATCAGAACTTAAAGGAAATCCACCTTAAAATAGCATAAGGGTATAAAATGAAAATCAATTATGCTTCTTTTTATTTAATTTCAAACTGTATGAACAATGTCGATTCCTTATCTTAGTTTAGGATCAAAAGATCAAAACCTTTACTGAAAATCAATAAATAAACTGATCATACGATGATTAAAACATCACCTTTCTTGAAACATCAATATATAAACTTTGGATCATTAATCCATACATCAAACTCACATTAAAACATCGTAATATTCATGCTTAATAATGAAAATAATGATAATTCATCTCAAAATATGGAAATTTCTGCAAAAATCTTGAAAGTATGAAACTAGATATTATATTCAACTTCTAAAACATTGGAAATCTCATAATTTTACAATTATCAATAATGGGTAGGAAACCTAATTTAAAATTCATGTGTCGACATTTAAAATTATGTTAATTTATAGTTAAAATCTAGGTTTGGGAATAAGGATGAAAGAGCATCCTTGTTCATAAACCCCACACACCTTGGTAGATGATTAGATGAAGAAACTTGAATTATTGATTCCTATATGAGTTTTTGATTATCTTGTCTTGGGATGCCTTAATTTAGAGCTTTCTTGGGGAAATGATTGAGGACTTTAATTTCTTGAAGAAGAAACCCTTGAGTTCTAGGGTTTTTATTTTGAAGAGAGTCATTAATAACGCATTAAGAGCTAGGAATATGTTTAATTCCTTGTTTTGGATGGATTGGGGCCTTTGAGATTGACCAAAATACCCCTATTAAATTTTAAGTCAAAACTAAACCATGCATTATTTATTTGTACTGGTAGGCCATCGAGGTGAACAACTATCACAATAGCCACAAGAAATAGGACAATTGGGAATTGGTCTAACTTTGTGACTTGCGACCATCGCGGTGCCCCTTTGGAATGCCATTTTGGACATTGGAGCGAAGCGCCACTATCGCGTAGGGCTACTGGATTTTGACAAATGGGAAATGAGACATCTCCACAATGCGACAATATCATGGATATCCACTGGAATATAATGATTATCTGTTTACCATCCTCCATAATGCGATGGGAGCCTAGGTGGCACACTGTCAACTAAAAAATGCTCTAATTTCTCAACTGAGTATCAAAATTAGACAAAATTTGCAATCAGTGGAAAGTTTATTCATTTTGGAAGTTATCCCTAACATTCTTGGAACAAAGTTAAGCTAAGAAAAATATGGGGTATTACACTTTTGTTTATTTAATGGGGGTTGACATAGTTAGTATTTATCTATTTATTTATTTAATGGTTAGAAATTATTATTACTATTTATTAATTGATTAACTAAACCAATGAAAGGCATAGGTTAGATGGTTTTTCCATTGAAGGGTAAGTTAGCGTTATCATGGTTTGTTTAGTTAGGTCATGGCAATGGAACCCTAGGGGAATTCATGATAACCATATGTCCAATTAATATCCATAAATATATCAATTAAATGATCCAAGAATAAAATCATTTTTTCTCTATCAAATAATTTCAATCAAATATCTTTTTTTTTTAAAAAAAATAAATATTTTATGAACAATGAGATAAATTAATATGCATGAAGTCAACGCAAAATGAAAGTAGTTGCAACTGGAAGAAAAATCTCATTATTAGAACCTAAAATACCCTGATCTTTGGCCATTGCGTAATCCTTTAGACTTGAACTTTTTGTTCATAATATGACTCACACCATAAGTTATATGGTGTGGTGATGGGTGTAGGGACACTAGTTGTATGCTGGTCAGTTTATTGATTGTCCTAGTTCTTTATTGGACCGATAAAGTCTATACAAGTCATATGTTGATGTAATAAGAGGTTTGAGTCCAATTGTATGTTATCCAATGTCTAGCCCATAATGATCTTTCTTTGATACGACTTGATAGTAGTAGTCATATGGTTTTATGAAGAGTTGGGAAAAGGAGTTGTATGTTGGATAGAAGATGGTTTCTAGTCTTCTATTTTAGTTACGATTTGAGGGACCACTCATATGATATGGTGAAAAGTTTTAGGGTCCACTCGTACCAATTTGCGAGTTTTCCATTCTCTTGAAGCTAAGGGTAGTTTAAATATTTCCCACCTCAATTCTTAAGATCCCACATCTTATAACTATTGTTTGTCATTCATTCTACTCTTTATAAGATTAAAACACTAACCAAACTCTCTCGAAAGCTTCTAAACAAAGATTGGACTAGGGTTTCTTTAAGGTGGTCATTTAAAGGCTTAAAGTTAAAATTCTCTTCGTAAATCTTCATAACTCAGGCATGTGACACTTCCTTCGTTGTTATTTCACAAAAAATAATGAGGTTTAAACATTGTTCATGAGTCATTAATGGTGGTTTTGAAAACCATGGTTGAGGGTTTGAATGCCTAAAGTTGAATATTGTTATCTCATGTTTTAAATTAAGTTATCCATGTTTTGATAATGTTTTTGCATATGTGGGTGCAAGGGAATTATTTATTAATTAACGTTTGATTTTTGACCCTAGACATAATGGATTTTGTCTTCAAATAATGGCCTTATAATGGCATGCCTACACCTTATTTGTGAAAATATCAATGAGAAGAATCTTGTCACTTATGAATTGTGTTTGAACTAAGGCATTGACCTATGAATGTTGATGGTTGGTCAATGGGTTTATGAAGGCCTTGTTGGGAAATAATTAATTTGAATTGTAACCTTGGTGGTCTAATCGGATAAATGGATTTGAGTTCCTTAATATTGACTTTAATTGATGTTTCGGTTTAGAAAATTGGTTCGAGTCCTAAAGTTGATTAATAATGGTTATGGCATGTTGTATGCTTGTAAAAAGGGTTTGTATGATGATACCGATGGGACACTTTTGGTATGTAATTGGATTAATGTTTGTGTATATATTAAATGAATGTTTTAAATTAGGATTTAAAGTTTGATATGTAAGTGAGAAGTGAAAATAAAGTTTGAAGGACTAACACTAAAAACTGCGCTAGCTTTTACTGGTGTCTATACGACTGGGGGGTTCGACTACACTAAATGAATATATAAACAGAAATTTTGAGTCCCCCATATTATATACATTGGTGCTTAAGTCATGTTGATTTTTTCATTAGGTTTGAGTCCCCCTAAAGGCATATAAGGATATTGATATTATTTTGTTGGTGTGGCTACATGAATTAGGTCCCTTTGGCTAGGCGAGAGCTTTAACCATATAGCCTATGGGTGCCTTTCTTTACGAAGGTTATGCTACACAACACGGGTTAAGGTTTTCAAATTTCATGTTTAGCCTTGTTCCCTATCTCGGCACTATATATATATATGTCTATATGCGATTACATATGATAATTTGACTTTGTTTTTATTGATAGAATTATTTTCTTCATCTATCCTATAGTTACAGGTTAGCTCTCCAACCGCTAACCATCTTCAGATACTGTATCCCTGTGTTATGTTGGAGTAGAAACTTCTTCTACTTTCTAGCATAGTGATCAGGTGTTTGAGTGGTTCATGAATTGACATTGAAGTAGTGAGCTTCCACACTTCCAAAGGCTCTATTTTAGGGTCTTTAGATTCTATCTCTAAGACTATCTTTCGACTTTGTTTTTGGAAACTATCGGGGGCATGTCCCAATATTTTACTTACTTTGGATTTGTAGAGGCTTTGGTGGATTACTGTGGACTTGGGTTTCTTTTTTGGGTGGATTGAATAACATAATTTGTGAGTTATAATTAGTCTTATTTTGCACTACCTTGTTATATATGTCAGAATTCGTCTGACTCTTGAGCTTGTTGAGCTGACTAGGTTAGGTGAATGGCATGATCTCTGGTCTACGTGGGACTTGAGATACACATCACAACTGGGACATCAAGTGGTTCTTGGTCATTTGTATGTCCACAAAGCTATGTTAAGTAAAGTCTCTTTTATGGTTGTGTAGCATGCCACACTTATAAGAGAGAGGCTATGAGACACTTAGAAATGTTTCCCTTTCTTATTACGTTAGTCTCAAGCTATATGGTTCACGGTGATGGATTCTTCTGATTTCTATTTGTTCGTCTTTCAAATCATACCTTTTAGAAGATCTGATATCTGTGTGAACTCTTCTATCCATCTGTGGATAATATGGATGGAGCTCATCGAACATTTAGGGTCCATACCTAGTCAAGGGCCGCTGCATCAGACGTTCTTTCTGGGGTCCCACCTATCTCTACTAATCATACTCTTAAAGGAGACACTTATACTCATTCGCCTCTCGAGAACCTTCCTAATGATGAGTTTTATCATCTATTAACCTGTTAGCTTAGTTGGTGACATCTCAATCGGAACAGTTATGTTCAGATGGTGTTGTAATAGGTTCGTCTAAGGCTACTAAAGTTTGCCAATATATGAGGTTGCATCTTTAAAGTTTACCAATACAAAGGTAAAGGCTGATCCTCAAAGTGTCATAATGAGATTTCCTATGTATGATGAAGATATAGAGTGTGTTGCCTATCAATTGAAGGATATTTGTAAAGCCCCGTAAAATAGGTCCAAGAGAGTCACACGGTGCTTAAGGCTACGAGTATCCCTAAGCTAACCCTTTGAGCCATTTTCATTCAGTTCAACAGAAATCAATGGGTTTTCCATAAATAACCCTCAAATATAAACAAAGTAATCATCCAAGAATAAAAGGATTTCAGAAAGATAACAAAATGCGACTTATTAGTCAACTCCCAATATCTATACTAGTCTAAGAAGCCTCTATGAAAATTAATAAAACTAGCGAGCCATTGAGACATGCCCCAACTGACTCATACTCATTATCAAATGTAAACAATTCCGTGAAACCAACATCAGACATTACATCCTCGGAATATAAGGACTCACCACAACAGAGGATGCAGAACAGTGTGCCCGAAGAATCAATGTTGAACCTAGAACTGAGCACCTGAACCTACATTCCGACAAAATACAGCCCACATCCGAAGATGTGGGTTAGTACCATGGAAAGAAACCGAGAATATGGGGGTGTATGCATTTATATAAACATCATCATCATAAATATTTATTAGAAATATGCAGGATGTATGAAAGACTCGTATAGTGAAGAAAATCATCATAATCATGAGAGGGTGAAATAAGTACAATAACAAATGTGAGTCATCATATAATTTGTCAATCACTTTTAGTTCATCAAAAATATCAATTGGCATAATGTAAATATCATTTAAATCTTTTGAAAAAATAACTTTCACAATTCCACTTTCAAATCGCTTCACCATTCACTATAGACACAAGGAAACACACACACACTGGGAGATCCTATAACCGCCATAAACAATGTGAGCTACATGGAGTCCAACATACAACCAACATTGCGGAGAGCCATCCTATCCTTTCCATTGGAGTAGGACTATCGATATCAAATCCATAAAAACTAGTGATCACTACATAAATCAGCCTCAGGCTCACTCCTACGAAGGCATGTAGTTCTAGGGAAGTAAGGTCGCTTTATACCTCCCACTCGGTGCAAAAGATTTCTCTTGGAATTAGCTCAGATCATTTCAAAGACAATCCACAACAAAACAATTTCAGTATTATATAAATATAAATCGGGATCCATCATGCTTCCCGTCTACCAAAATCAATCACGTTGTGGATTTCTTTCACACTCGAGTTCCAAACTACTTTATTAAGACCAAAAGGTCAAATCAAGCAACATATCTCAAATATTCAACATCAACACGCTTATAACACACACTTTCTAAAAAAACACAATTTCCAATGGTGATTCATGACCCAAATATCAAAATCATGATAAATATAGTTCAACATTCATGCTTTATATCACGACACATGTAAATTTATCTTTCAAAATCATAAACATCAAGATTTCATAATAATAATTATAAGATATGGGTTTATGCTTCAAATTCATAAAAATCAAATAAAAATCATGCCTTTGTAAAAAAAAAATACTTTTGGGCACAAGAACGAAAAAGAGTTCTTGTTGAAAAACCCCACATACCTTTAATGATGAACTTTAGATCGATACTCATTTTTGAGGTGTTAATCGTGCCTTTGAATGATGGTTCTTGGAGTTCTTAAAGTAGGAACTTGGAATCTTGAATTAATTTGTAGAATTAATAGTGAACTTTGGAGGTTCTTGAAGTCGGATGTAAGAGCGTAGGGTTTTCTTTTTGAAGAAGTTTGATGAAATATAACATATAATGCTTCTAATAGGCTTTAATATAGGGTTTGGTCGGATTTCGGGTGAGGGGGAATGACCAAAACGGCCCTAAAAATAAAAAAAAATCTCGAATCTGACCTTTGGTGGACTGTTTTGATAGTCTGAAGTAGATCAACCATAACTTTTTACTCCGATGTTGAAATTGGATGAAACTAATTGCATTAGAAAGTGGACTCTCATATATTTCCGTTGATATATAGTATCTCACCTAGATCATTGTGTACGAGGAGTTATGATCGTTTGAAGTTGACACAAAAATTCACTTTTGATAGGTTGAGGTAGATCGACCATAAATATTTGCTCCGATAGACAAATTGGATAAAACCAATTTCATTGGAAAGAGGACTCGCAGAGATTTCTGTTGATATATAGAAGATAACCCATATCATTATGTACAAGGAGTTATGATCATTTAAAGATGGAGCAAAAATACGTCGGGCCTCAGTACCTTTTCCTGCACGTTTTACTATTCACTACTATTCACAGTTCGATCGGAATATACATAACTCGTCGCTCGGGTGTCCGTTTTGTATGATACACATATAGTTGGAAAGCTTATTCAATACTATACATAATGGTGTGTCATAATCTAAGACATTTCACACGAAAAATTTATAATTCATTCTAGAAGATAGAACCCAACACATTTATGCACAAAATTTCTTGGGGTATTACATCATCCCCCCCCCAGGAAACATTCATCCTCGAATGACACTAGACATGCCAAGATTAGATAGGGAATAGATCATACAACTGAAACCATTCGTTAGACTCATCACCACATTGTTTCTCACTTTGAATGCACCATAGAATGCATAAATTCAAGAAACAATAGCTGAACACATAATAAATGACAACTGCAATGCTGCAACTTTTATCAAAAGTGCATGATTTAGCAAAGAACGATACCTTAGGCTAGATCGGAGTTCGCAAAAAGTAGGTGCAGTACTTGGATCGCATATCCACCTCAACTTCCCAAGTTGTACCCTCAACAGATTGGTTTTTCCACAACACCTTAACCAAGGGAACCTAAAATCAAAAATCTCAATAGGAACCTCATCAAAAGAAAGATTTTCTTGAATTTCAACACTCACAGAGTAATCCACTACCACAACATCGCTAATATGCTTTCTGAGCATAGAGACATGGAATATTGGATGAACAGAGGACAAATCGGTAGGCAACTCGACTTCATAAGATATCGTACCAGCACAACTATGAATTTTGTAAGGACCAACATAACGGGGACTAAGCTTCCCCTTCTTTCAAAATCTCTTCACCCCCCCCCCTCATGGGTTAAATTTTTAGATACACTAGGTTACCAACTTCAAACTCAAGGTCTCCCCTTCTAACATCCGCATATGAGTTCTGACGACTTTGCACAGTTTTCAACCTTTACCTAATCGACCACTCACAGCTGCTTCACTCACCTCAAACAAACCTATGGGTGATCTATACATCCTCCTATATAAGGATTTAAATGGAGCTATTCTAATACTAGAGTGGAAACTATTATTGTAAGCAAACTCTATTTACGGTAAGTGATCATCCCAACTTTCCTTAAAGTCAAGTACACTAGCTGTCAATATATCCTCTAAGGTATTGATGGTCTGCTCAGCCTGACCATCAGTCCACGGATGAAAAGTAGCACTCTAAAGCACTTGGGTACGAAGACCCTTCTGAAAAGCTTTACCAAATTGTGAAGTGAACTGAGTACCCCTATCCGAAATGATAGACAAGGGAACTCCATGCAATCTGACTAGCTCTTGGATATAGAATCTAGCGTAATCCTCAGCAGTATATTATGTATGAACAGGCGAGAAATGAGCAGACTTAGCCAACCTATCAACCACAACCCAAATAGAATCATGATTACGTCGGGAAGGGGCTAAACCAATCATGAAGTCCATATTTATCTCTTCCCACTTCCAGGTAGGAATACTAAACTCTTGGATCATGCTACCAGGTCTTTAGTGTTCAACATTAACCTGTTGGCATATTATACACTTAGGTACAAATGCTGCTATATCTTTCTTCATGCCACTCCACCAACAGATTTCTTGAAAGTCTCAGTACATCTTGGTGGAACTAGTATGAATAGAACATCGCACCCCATTCGCTTCAGCCAAAATCCTCTGTCTCAGATCATCAATATTCGGGACACACAATCTACCCTGCAATCTCAACACACTATCTCCCCTTCGGGAGAAAACCTCTACTTTTTGGTCCTTGACTTACTCCTTTAGTCTAACCTAACTAGCATCTAAGAATTGCTTTTCCTTCACTTTCGAAACCAAGGACGATTCGGAACTATTCTGAACCCCTATACTACATTCAGCAGAGTCAAACAACCTAACCCCCAATTTATCCAAATGATGTGCATCATGAGCCAACTCTTTCCTACATTCTACAATATGCAAAACACTGCCCATGGACACTCTACTTAGGGCATCCACTACAATATTAGCCTTGCTCGGATGGTACTGCACACTCATATCATAGTCCTTTAACAATTCTAACCATCATCTCTTCCTAAGATTCAATTTTCTCTGGGTAAACACATACTGCACACTCTTATGATCATTGAAAACATCAACATGGACACCATACAAATAGTGTCTCCAAATCTCTAATGCAAACATAACAGAAGCTAACTCAAGGTCAAGGGTGGGGTAATGTTTCTCATGGGGTTTCAATTGTCTAGAAGAATAAGCTATCACCTTACCCTTCTGCATAAATACGCAGCCCAACCCAACTCTCGAAGTATCGCAGTACACCACAAAACCATCAACACAATCAGGAAAATTCAAAATAGGGGATGACGTGAGTCGAGTCTTCAACTCCTAAAAACTCTACTAACAAGATTCAGACCATAAGAACTTCACTTTCTTTTTGGTCAACCGAGTTATAGGATACGGTATAGAGGAGAAACCCTCAACAAAATGGCGGTAATACCAAGTTAAACCCGAGAAACTTGGGATATCAGTCTGAGATATAGGTTTAGGCCAATTTCTAACAGCTTCGGTCTTTTGGGGATAAACTCTAATACCCTCGGCAGAAATGATATGACCTAGAAAAACAACTGACCTTAGCCAAAACTCACACTTAATAAACTTGACAACCAACATGTGATCTCTTAGGGTTTGTAAAATAGTTCAGAGATGATCAGATATTTATCCTTACTACACGAGTACACCAGTATATCATCGATGAACACTATGACAAACACATCCAGATATGATCTGAACACTCGATTCATGAGGTCTATGAAAGCTGCTAGGGAATTAGTTAACCCAAAAGACATAAAAGAAACTCAAAATAGCCATAAAGAGTTCGAAATGGGATGTCACACTCCCTAACTTTGAGTTGATGATAGCCAGAATGAAGGTCTATCTTTGAGAAATAACTTGCAACTTGTAATTGGTCAAAAAAATCATCTATTCTCATAAGGTGGTACTTTTTTTGATAGTGACTTTATTCAGTTGGCGGTAATCAATGTACATACCTAAAGAGCTATCTTTCTTTCTCATAAACAACACAGGATCACCCAAAGGAGAAATAGTGGGCCTTAGGAAACCCTTATTTAGTAGATTTTTGAGTTGCTGTTTCAACTATTAAGTTCTGCAGGGGTCATATGGTAACATGGAATAGAAATGGGCTGAGTATCGGGAAGAAGATTAATCCTGAACTCTATCACTCTATCAGGAGGTATCCCTAGGAAATCATGTGAAAAGACATTAGAAAACTCATTGACGACGTTACCAGACTGGAGAGTTAGTCTCTCATACTTAGTGTCTTTGAATCTAACCAAATAGTAAATACACCCCTTGGAAATAAGATTTCTCGATTTGAGTTAAGAGATAAAATAACTCTTGGGTGACACAAAATTCCCTGACCACTCTAATATGGATGAACCCAAAAACTGAATCTTGACCACTCAGGTTCGACAATCAATAGAGGCATAAGAAGAATACAACTAGTCCATACCTAGAATCACATCAAAATCTACCATGTCTAAATCAATTAGATCAGCTAATAAAACTCTATGAAGAACAGTAACAGGACACATGTTATACACTTTCTGGGCAACAATCAAATCACCCACTAGGGTAGAAACTAGGATAGGCTCAGGAATAATGTTAGGACTCATTTAAAAATTCACAACAATCAAAAGTGTAACATATCAGAAACTGGAACCAGGATCCAACAAAGCATACACATCAAATTGAAAAATACGAAGCATACCAGTAACAACATTGGGAGAGTCCTCCTGTTCCTGGGGAGATGGTAAAGCATTGAATCTATTCTTGCACTGCCCGCCAACATTGCTAGAAGAGGCGCCCTGAGCAGAGGCTGGGTGAGTTGCTTAAAATAGAGCACTAACAGTCTGAGTCTGGGTCTGAGGGCGATAGTCACGATGCCCTTGTCCATCCTGTGGACAATCTCTAACTCTGTGACCCATGTTACCATACCAAAAACAACCTCTCTTCTAACCCCAACACTCATTGGAATGATCCCTACCATACTTAGGATATAGGGGACGATTTGGCTTATTTCCAGCACTGTACTAGGACCTGGATACATATGACCAAGTACCTTGCACTTGCCTACATATAGGCACAAAAGGACTAGAAGATGACAGTACAGGCACAGATAAAAAATCCTAGTACTGAGGGCAACTCCCTCCCCGCGATTTAGTCTAACCCTGTCTGTGCTGCTCTAACCTAGCTCTCTTATTCCCTCTCATTCTATCTCTCTCCTTAATCTTGTCTGCCTTAATCTCTTTGGCATAATTCATCAGCCTAGAAAGATTCATATCACTATTCAGTATAGTAGACCTACACTCTTTAACCCTATAACTAAACACTCCAGTCACAAACTTACTCATACTAGCCCGATTATCATCCACTAAGTCAGGAGCATACTTGGCCAACTGATTGAACTTTAGACAGTACTCCCTAATAGTAATAGAGCCCTATCGCCGGTTCATAAACTCTTCCACCTTCACCTCCCTCAACTCCAAAGGTAAAAACTTATCCAGGAATACATCCTGAAACTCTTGCCAAGTTGTATGGACAACTCCCTTACCTGTACTTTTCCTCTACGAAACAACCCAGTCATAAGCAAGGTCTTTCAACCAATACGCATCCAACTACATACTATATTCCTCAGATATATTCATCACCTGAGTAATCTTTCGCACTTCCTCTAAAAATAACCGTAGATCCTCATCTGACTTGGGCCCACAGAATTCTGGTGGATTCAGTCGCATGAAGTCACAGATCCTGGCAGCAGTTGAATCACCTCCATACTTCTGTGGAGATAGGGCAGACTTGTCCTGAATATTTGCAGTAACAGCTTGGGCCAACTCCTGAAAGGCTACCCAAAATTCAGCATGAGACATGTTTTCATTCAATGGGTCAGTGGGTTGAGGTTGTTGACCAGCATTGTTTCTTCTTGCTCGACGTGGTGGCATATTTCCGAAAGAGGAGAGAACCAATCAATAGAAGAGAGAGATAATTTAAGCATGATAGACTTCTGAAACAAAGAATCATACTTTTTCCTAAAATGTATTATAGCCTCTTGCTTATAGATGTGACACGCTACATACCGATGATCAAGACTCAACTTAATGTGGCTTGTCAGACTCCCTAAAGTTAAGCCCGAAGGACTAACAATGGAAACTATGCTAGCTGGTGTAGGTGTCTATTTGATCGGGAGATTCAAGACCCTAGAATGAATATATGAAGGTGAAGTTTGAGTCCCCCATATTGTATACAGTGGTGCTTAAGTCACCTTGATTATGCTGGGAGGTTAGTGTCCACCATAATGGAATATATGGATATGGATATCTCTGGTTCGTGTGGATACACGCACTAGGGCCCTTTAATCTAGTGGAGAGATGGGCCTATATAGCCCATAGGTGCCTCATTTTTTTATCTGTATGAAACAATGCCTAGGTTAAGTTTTAAACCTTAGTGTTAAGCCTTATTCCCTATCCGAACACTACATATATATGTATATATATGATTGCATATAATAATTTGACTTGGTTGGGAATGATGTCATTATTTTTTTCCTCTATCCTAGTTTACATTTTAGCCCTAAAACCGCTAACCGTCTCCGAACGTTGTATCCCCATGTTATGTAGGCGCTAGAACTTTTTGTACTTAGTAATTAGTTGTTCGAGTGGTTTATGATTCAACATAGAAGTGGTGAGCTTTCATATATTGGAAGGCTTTATATCATGGAAATTATTTTATATGTCTCAGACTTTGTTTAGACTTTCTTTTTGGCTACTATTAGGGGAATGTTTAAGCATTTTACTGTCTTCGGATTTATAGAGGCTTTGTTTGATTACTGTGCACTGTGGTGTGTTGTTTTGCTGGATTGGTTTTTATATTTCATGTGTTTTGATTAGTTTTATTTTGCACTACCTTATTTTATATGTGAGAATACATAGTACTATTTAGTTTATTGAGTTTACTAGGTTAGGTTAAAGGAGTGATCTTCGAGCAAAGTGGGACGTGAGATACCCATCACGGAGAGACCCTTGTTTGGGTTGTGATATTACCAATCAATGAATACATGATACAACCTTCAGTGGAAAACAAGGAATCCATGTTTCATATGACCAATACAGTATAAGCCTAAATTAGGAATTAAACTAATAATCTACCTCATTTGGTTTTCCAAATCAGCAAACTTACCTATGCCATATAATTTCTTACATGGTAAGTCCTAACCCAAGTATGGTCTGATGAAAGTAAATCCATAACCTACCTCAAAGCTAAACCTCAATTTTCTAATTAAAAACAGGACTTACCCTTTCAATCAGCTTCAGAATTGTCCGAATATATGTAAAATATGTCTAAAGAAATTTAAATCATAACCTACCTCAAAGATAAACCTTATGTTTCTTATAAAATCTTAACTTCCCCTTCACATCAGCTTCAAAATTGTCTGAATCTATGAAAAAAATTTTCTACACATAAACTCAATTCTAATGATACCAAAAAATTAACCCCGAGGCTTAAGGAGTCTAAATGAAGGTTGAACCCATGAAAATAACATTCTTTAATTTTCCTGGGAAACCCTAAAATTTCGAGTGGTAAAAACGAGATTCAAAGGTGAAATCATAAAATCGTCATTGAGGATTGTTAAAAATAATTATTGAAAAGCATACAACTTGAAGAAATATCGAAAACTACATTTTCAATCAACCAAACATGGTACAATACTTCAATCATAAAGTATTGTGGGTATGTGCCAAAAATGACATTTAAATATCTGTAGGTGTAAAATCTGTATCGAGATTATGGGGGTGTATATTCTTTATTGAGATTGTGGGGGTCTATCATGTTTGTAAAGTTGACCTAATCTGATCCATCCTAATAACAATACATTCAACAAAAATGCAGTGAAAAATACCACCATCTCGGACTTGATAGACCTTTGCAAATGTGGGGACACCATCTTAATAACGAATGTCAAGAAAATTTCTTCTCTACGACCTTGAAAGGGTCTCACTAATGTGAAGAAGGTTTTATGGGATCACAAGAATATATTACACCATCAATAGTAAAGTGTAGAAAACCTCTTGAATGTACGCGAAAAAATCATTCAAAAATCTACAAAAAAATTCCAAATATACTACTATGCCAAATTCAACATTCTACACTATATGGAACAATAAAAATTGCCAATGAAGGTTGCTTTCATCAAGTGTTAACTAAAGTAAACACTAGGCCATAATTCACAAACTTATAAACTAATTTCTCAAAACACATCATTTACCTTGGCCCCTAATCGAAACAATAATGCTAACCTAAATTTGACATTTTAAATGTAACAGAACAGGAGATTTTTTGGACAATGTCTAAAAACCCAAATGCTGGCCTAAGTGAACTACAAAAATGCCAAACACTTAAAAAACAAAAAACTTGCACCAAACACCTTGAGAACCACAAAACGCACTCCTATAACTCATATGTAGATATGATAAAGAGGGTTAAAATTCTTAGAGGACAGAAGAGTCCATAAATCACTATATGGATTATTATTTCATGCCCTACTAAAATACATATTTATCCTCAAACTTATAAGTAATAAATGAACTAGAACCATAAAAAGGATGGATATATCTACTCTACGTATATATACCTATCTCCTAAGAAACTTCATCAATTCAATATTGTATCCACTTATGTTCACATAATTAATACTCGTAGACCTCAATTTCCTAGTTTTTATATTAAAAATATCAAAAAGTTTGTCGTAAAAATTTAAATTCAAATCCATATAAGTTAAATCCAACTAGTTTACATGAAAACCATCAGAATCATACTTCTTTCACATTGAGCAATAAAAATGTGGATGCACCTCTAAAAGACCCAGAGGTAAAGGAAGCTCATAGCCTACCTCCCTGATATAAAATTATATCAAAGTGACCAATAAATCTTAGGATAAGCTTTCCTTTCTGAAAAAACATCATCACATTTTTAATAAATGGTACCTTCAATAAAATCAACTCTCTAACTACAAAAACTAAGGCATGAACCCTCTAGTTTGTATAACAGTTCTACCAACTCATGGTTATAATTGGTCCTTTAAGAATTTTACGCAATCGATCAAATAACTCACTATATATGCACCCTATGGTATAAACTTGAAGAAGTTAAATCATCCAATCAATGAATTACTACTTCTACTATATAATGTATCCAATAGAGCTATCTTAATGATAGAATGGTAGCAGTTTTTTAAAGAAAGCAAGAACTTCTCCTAATGTCCACCAAAGGCAATCATGAAACCCCAAAGCATATCATCAAAAACAAAAATAGTCTACTTAAACTAACTCCATGTTTGTGGTTGAAAAGTTATTATTATTTCTTATTGAGTACCCCAACTCATGTTTCATAAAACTCTAAAAGGGCTTATTGACCGAAACTAGGCAAACAATGCAACCAAACTATTTCTTAAATGTATATCTTTAAAACTTCTCCACATTTTAGTTCACCTTCACTTGAGTGAACTGACATAATATGGTCAATCTATTCACAATCACCAAAATAAAATCAAACCAACCACAAAGTCCATAGCGATGCATTCTTACTTCCACTATGGTATAGGTATCCTCTAAGTTAATCCAGTATGCTTATATTTCTTTTGTTAACAATTCAAACCCTTAGCATGAACAACATGATATATAGCATAATTCTACATCACCAATAATTTTGTTTTAGATCATGATATATCTTAACCAAACAAGTATGGATAAACAACATAAAACTATTACCCTATTCCACAATGAATATAGTTTTGTCACCAACTATAGGAACACAAATTCAACCTTTGATACTCTAAATAGACTTTATAGCCATAAGTACTTTATTATATTAACCACTAAATACTTTATCATAAATGATGGACAACCCTTTATCCTCAATCTCTCTACCCTTTATCTACAATAAAAGTAAAGACCGCACCTCAACACAATTAAGAACATTACCCAACTCTAAAATATCAAATAGTAGAAAGCTATTTTTTACCATACAATATCTAGAGCTAAGGGGTGTTTTTCAACCACCAGCAAAGCAAGACTAACCATTCCCACTGCTTTCATACCAATGGAATCTACAACTATATTGGATTTTCATGGATAATAGAGGATAGTCAAGTTATAATCATTAAAAAAATTTAACTATTTGCACCTCCTTAAATTTGAATCCTTCTGTACGATAAAATATTAAAAGTTATGTTGATTGGTGAAAATCTCATAATGAAATCCATATTATTAGCTGCTAAATCTTGTTTTATGATGATCAAGTGACCAAAAGGGGCCAGGTCCCCGGGTCTTCATGGAAACATAAAACTATCACATAGCCTGTACAGTTTTGTGTTTTAGTGTAGCAATCTGCATAGGTGAGATATGTGCTATTCAGGACACCTGGCCTAATTTGAATTCTTCCGTGATTATTATTCAACTTTAAATATAATAGGATTCTTCTTAATTTGCTAGTTTTTGCATTTTGATTATCCAGAGTGAGAAATTAGTTGGAACTCAAATATTGTTCAAGTTCTAAGGTTTTGTGTGCTGAAAGTGTATTTGTTCTTGAATCAAGTTTTAATCTGTCATTGAATTACTCATGTAATAAGAGTAATGTCTTTTTGTTCTTGTTGAGTTCTTAGGTAGAGTTACTTGAGTTTGATATTGATTAGATTTAATTAATATCGAGGTGAGAAATTGATAGAGTTGTCAAAGAGTGTTTGTACTAGAGTTTCTAAAAACTAGTTAAGCCTAGAGTTAGGTTCAAATCGAGTCTATAAATTAGCTTTTGATTATAGTAGATTCCTAAGTACTTGTATGAGAAAGTAGTTGTTTATCCTTCCTTGAGAAATGTGGTTTCTAAGTTATACAAGTTTTTTCATTACTTTCCTATAAAGTTTTAGCTCCTTAGTACTTTACTATTTTATTGCATGTGTTTGCCACTAAGGGACCTGGTCCTTTATAGTGTGGGACATTCCCCTTTTGTTTTATCTATTGGTATGTAATCTAGGGAAGTCTAAAACGTTCATACCGAGAATGATATATCGATCATGGATTCTCCATATATGAAACTTTTCTATGAATGAAAGAGAGAAAATTCAAGAAATGCATACAAGATTCACTTCTATCACTATTGAATTTCACTTAAAAAGTGAGAAAAATTCTAGGTGTTCATCCTAATTCTAGGAAAAAAAAAGTGGAATCTATTACAGAGACCAGAAACCTTAAGACGGTAATTATGGATAAACTCATTGGAAATGAAACACCCTATATTTTTGGCCCTTGAAAATTTCTTGATCTTTGATCTCACTATCTTAGTTATGACTTGACCCCATGAGTCGTATGGTGTATTGATGGGTTAGATGAACCAAGTTGTCATGTGATTAGTGTATGGTATTGTCTTTCTGTCCTAGGTATGACTTAAGGACATGAGTTGTTAGGGATCATAATAATTCATTAGGTGAAGTCATAAATAAATCATATAAGTTTAACCCATTTAAGCTCTATGTTGATTATAACTGAACCTTACTTGTTGAATAGTCTTATTATATGTTGGTTTGTTGAGTTATTAGAATGATAGTTTGTGGGATTACTAAGACTATCCTTGCTGCGACTCATGGTGATGAGTCGCAATAAGTTGTTATGAGTCAATGGTTGAATCTTAGTCAAGGACGACATTTTTCTAGCTTTTACATTAAGAGCATTCTGGACATTTCCGTTTTTACCCAACATGAAACCCACATCTTATAAAAACTTTAGGTCATCATTAGACCTTATGAAAATATCAAATAGACTCTTAAACAGTCTCAAAACCTCAATGTCAAGGACACTTAGGGTGTTGAAGGGATTAACCAATTGAGGCATCCAAGGGTAATTTCTCACTGTATTTCTTTGTGTTTAAGGCATGTTACTCTCCTGTAATTGTCAATTTTTGAAAGAGCATATGGATTATAGTGTGATTATTAACTATTGATGTTGGGTTTTGAACCATTGGTTGAGTATTTTTAGTATTAATTTTTTAAATGCTTCTTCTATGACATTTATGAAATTATTCTATTCAAATTAATGATTATTAAATACATTGGGGTGCATGTTAATAGTGGATGAAATAGGGGTAT
Organism: Capsicum baccatum var. pendulum; assembly: GCA_030864225.1. NCBI lineage: Eukaryota > Viridiplantae > Streptophyta > Magnoliopsida > Solanales > Solanaceae > Capsicum > Capsicum baccatum. The sequence continues at coordinate 48,244,128 of CM061558.1, forward strand.
AATGGAATATCCAAATTGGTTATTTTGGTATGGAAGATGGTAATAAACTAAAACCCCTTGTATAATCAATTTTTTTATGCATTATTACTTGGCTTGGCTAGTTTCGTGAAGCTAATGCATAGTATAAATTATTAAATGGTTAAGGATTCTTTTTAAAACCTTATGGGGTATAATGCAATCCCTTAAATGAATGATTTATGAAAACCATGTGGGTTTCATTGGAATCCCCCATGTGATATTAATAATGGAGTCTACGGGGTACACAGGAATCCCCTATGTGTTTTTTAATGACATTGTTTGAAAACTATAGTCGATATGATGATACCACTTAATATTGTCTTAATAATTAACTCCTAGAATCGGTGATTTAGATATGTTTTAAATTTTTATTTTGTACACTGAAAACTCATATTTGCCAACATAAGGGTTGGTCTTAATCATAGTGTGCTTGTGGGATACAAATCAATTCCTATAGTTTATACATGTTTATGTGTATCACAGAAGTCAAAGTGTAAAAGAAATCCCCATCAATATATGATATCTTTGGTTTGTGTGGCTAACATGCACTGGGGCCCATTTAAGGGGTAACACTTGACCTATATAGCCCATCGGTGGACTTATAACGATAAAGATAATCAACCGATGTTAAGGTTTTGAAATGCGTGCTCTAATTTATTCCCTATCCCACCACGGTATATATATGTGTATATTTACATTTGGTAATGTGCATTAGTTTGATTCATTTTGTATTAGTGGGATTACTTTATCTTTATCATAGAGTTACATGCTAGTGTTCACCATGCTAACCATTTTTGGACGTTGTATCCTCATGCGATGTAGGAACTGGCCATGCAACTACTCCTCGTGCATAGTGACTAGGAGTTTTGTGGACAACTTTTGATTCAGATTAAAGTAGTTAGCTTCTATACTTTGCAAGTCCCCAATTCGTACTAAGGATTTATTTATGTTCTTTCTACTCCTTTGGTCTCCGTTTTTGCAATGGTCATGGAATTTACTGAGAGGATATCTTATTGTTTTGATTATGATCTTTGTCGGACTTTTTTGGGAATGGGTGGCGTCAGTATTGGTGTTGGCATTGTAATTGGTATTGATATTAGTCTAATGATTGGTTGTGAATGTATGTTTTTTGTTATAGAATTATTATAATGTTTTTAAATTGATATTCCATATCTTATTACATATTTGGAATTTATATGATGCATGGTGTAAGATGGGCGATGGTTTAGGTATTAGGGTTTGTCTCTAATCTTAGATGAACTTGTGATACCCGAAATGGCTAGGCTTGGGATTAGGTGGAGTTAGATTTGTATCATAGCCTTGGTTCATGGTGAATTGATCATGTTGAGTCTCTTTTATGGGTTTGTAGCATGCAATACTTAGTTGGGAGAGTCTATGAGGCATTTAGGAATGTTTCTATTTCTTCTGTTCTATTTTCAACATGTAGAGTCTATGATATTGGATATCTCTAATTCTTTTTTGTTCGCCTTTTTGATTATGGCTCAAAAAAGATCTGGGAAACTCCCCGAGTACAAGCTAGGTCTAGGGAAACTATCTAGGGAAATCCAATACCTTAGACTCTAGATGTAAACAATTCTAATCCTACTCTAGAGGTTCAAACTAAGTTTAGGAAAATTTTTACTGACGGTCCTAATGAATGTCCACCAGTTTCTCCTATTCCTCCTCAGACACCATAATTTGATATGTCTAATGATTAATTTTTCCAATCGATCCATTTTCTTACTTAGTTGGTTGCTCTTAAGATAAAGCATGAGGATTTTCTTACCCCATCACCTGAGGCCAGTAGAGTTGGCCAATTTACATGCATGAATTTTTCTATTTAACTACTATGAAAATTGAGAAAGATTCTCAATATTTGATAAATGAGATGGAAAAGATCTATCATGTGATGTATGTCACTGAGGTGGAAGGTGTGGAGTTTGCAGCCTATCAGTTTAAACAGTTAGCGTATCTATGGTGTGAAAAGTAGGAGAATCTTAGGGGTGTGAATATTGAGTCCACCTTATAGGAGGGTTTTGTAGAGCTTTTCTCAATCATTTTCCTCTCAGGAGTTAAAAGAGGTAAAGGCTAAAGAATTTGTGAATTTGAGGCAAGGAAGGATGATTGTTAAGGAGTATGCTTTAAAGTTCCATTAGTTTTCCCCGTATACTCTGAGTTGCTTTTTTTGTATTAAGGCTAGTGCTTCAAATATGGTCATCCATAGCATATGCTTAAAAATAGTCATATGGGTAAGGTTGCTTTTGGGGGAAACATGGTTTAGGTTTCCTGTTGATAAGATCCTACACAAAAAGGTAAGTTATTTGGCTTTGGTATAGGTTAAAATAGACTCTATTATTCCATTGCCCATCAGGATTTTAAGGTATCGCTTGATGTCTTTACTGATATGTTGAATGTTTTTTCTCATGATATGTACCATTTACTTGATCCAGGGTACACGCTTCCTTAAGAAATCCCATTTATGGTCGTACATTTTGGTTTTGATCCTAAGTGTATTTCAAACCCTTTTTTGTTTCTAGCTCGATGTGTGACTCTGTGGTGGGTAAAAGAGCCTATTATATATGGTATCTTTTGGTGGTTGTAAGACTTTGGTTTATTTATTTTTGTTAGACATGGTTAATTTTGATGTCATATTGGGGCTAGTCTTGTTGCATTCATACTATGCCTCTTTAGATTGTCAAACTCTTAAGGTCTTCTTTGTATTCCCCAATGAGCTAATTATTGAGTGGGAATAGGTCTATATTTTGTGTAAAGAAAGGTTCTTACTTAATCTTAGAGCCTAGAAATTAATTTTAATGGGGTGTTTCTATCATTTTATCCGGTTTAAAGGTTCTAACAAGGAGGGTCCTTCCTCACATCGTGTCCCTGTGGTAATGAATTCCTAGAGGTCTTCCTTAATGAGATTCTTGGTGTTCCCCTTTATAGGTAGATTGATCTTAGGATTGGTCATGTTTCGGACTCTCTTCATATCTCTATTCCCCCATATAGAATATTTGCAGGGTAGTTAATGAAACTTAAGGAATAATTAAACTATTTTTTAAACAAGTGTTTTATCTATCCTAGCGTATTCCCATGGGGTTCACTTATATTGTCTGTGCATAAGAAGGATGGTCCCCTTTGTATGAGTATTGATTACCAACAACTAAATAAGGTGACGTTAAAGAATAAGTATTCTCTTCCAAGGTTAGGTGATTTGCTTAATCAACATCAGGATGGTAAGTTCATTTCTAAGATCAATATTCAATCCAGCTATTATAAGTTAAAAATTAGAGAGGTGGATGTATCTCTAAGAATAACTTTCATAGCCGATATGGGCGTTTTACGCTTGTGGCTATATGTTTTGTTTGGACTATTGCCTCAAAGGTATTCATGGACATGATGAATAGGGTCTTTGATCAGTTTCTAGATTTTTTTGTGGTTGAATTTATCGATGATATATTGGTGTACTCAATGCGTGAAATGGATTATGCAGATCCCCTCGCATTATGTAGCTGGCTTTTAAAGACCCATATCTGTATGCTAAGTTCTCTAAGTATGAATTCTGGTCGAACGTAGTTACTTTTTGGGGTTATCTCATATCTAGTGATGTGATCATAATAGATCCACAGAAGGTTGCCGTAGCTAAGAAATGGTATATACCGAAGACTCCAACCAATATCCTGATTTCTATTATTTTAGCCAATTACTACAAAAGATTTATGGGAAGTTTCTCTTCTATAGCTTCCCCATTGACTAAGTTAACTCAAAAGAATGTGAAGTTCTTTTGGTCTTATGACTGTGAGTGTAGTTTTGATATTATGAAGGATAAGTTGACTTTATCTCCGATCTTAACTTTGCCTCTGATGGATTTGTGGTCTATTGTGATACATCTAATGTGGGGATTGGTTGCATTTCGATGCAATATGTCAAGGTTGTAGCTTATGCCTCTAGATAGTTTAAGGTGCATAAGAAGAATTATCTGACTCATTACTTTTTGGTTGTGGTGTTCACATTGAAAATTTGTTGTCAGTATTTGTACAAAGTACATGTAGATATCTTTTCTAATCAAAAGAGCCTACAATAGGTGTTCACTTATATGAAGCTAAATCTCAAGCAAATGAGGTGGCTTAAATTGCTGAAAGACTATGAAATGTGTCTATACTTCCATCCAGCTAAAGCTAATGTGGTTTCTGATACTCTAGATGGTTATCTAAAGGAAGTCTAGATCATATGGATAAGGATAAGTTAGAATTGGCTATAGATGTTCATCATTTCGCTAACCTTGGAGTTCACCTCTTGAACTTTTAAGATGGTGGTTTGTTTGTTCAAGAAGTGGCAAAGTCGTCTTTTGGTGATGAGGAAAAAAAACAAGTGTTAGATCCTATCTTTATGAAAATCAAGGGCGATGTAGGTGATCAAAAATTAAATGGCCCTTAAATTAGTGAAGATGGTGCCTGAAAGTACCAAGGAAGATTATGTTTTCCGAATGTAAATGGATTGCAATAGAGGATCTTGGCCAAAGATCATGAGTCTAACTATTCCATTCATCCTAGTTTAACAAAAATGTATAATGACCTTAAGGAAATAAATTGGGGGAACGATATGAGGTGAGATATGGCTAGTTTTATAGCTAAAATCATGGTTTTATAAAATGTTAAAGTTTAGAATTTACGTCATGGAGGGTTGTATAAACAAATTGAGTTTCATGGAAAATGATCACTATGGACTTTTTTACCCGTCTATCTTTGTCTCAAAACTGGTTTGATTCAATTTTGGTCATCATATATAGGATAACTAATTCTGCTCACTTCTTGCTTTTGAGGATAATGTTTTTGGAGGAAGATTATGGATAATTGTTCATTGAGTAAATTGTGAAGTTGAATAGGCCACCCGTTTCAATAATGTCAGATCGTGGTGCTCAATCCTCATCACACTTTTGGCTTTCATTTAAGAAAGGTTTGATGACGAAAGTGAGACTTTGTACAACTTTCCACACATAAATTGATTGGCAAGAAGAAAGGACTATTAACACATTGGAAGATATGCTTTGAGTTTGCATGATTTATTATGATGGTAGTTCGGTTGATCATTTGCATCAAATAGAGTTTAGGTATAATAATAACTACCACTAAAGTATTCAGATGGCTCTATTTAAGGCTTTGTATGGTAGGATATGTGGATCTCCTATTGGGTGGTTCGAAGTTGGTGAGGAAGATATATTTGGCTCAAATTTGGTTGACCAAGTAATGGAGAAGGTGAAGTTAATTCAGGATAGTCTTAAACCTGGCCAAAGTCACCAAAAGTACTAAACATGCATAAGTCATAGGGAGTTAATATTTTATGTTGGGGATAGAGTATTCTTGAAGGTATATCCCACAAAGGGGTCGATGCAGTTTTGGAAGAAGGGAAAGATCAATCTCGGGATGTCAACTTATACTTGGTCTTGAACAGGGTTGGTAATGTTGCATTTGAGTAACAGTTTTCCTCTAGTTTAAGCTCCGTTCACCCGATGTTCCATGTTTCAATATTAACGAAGTGTGTGGGTGATCCATCCCCAATTGTGTCTATCAAAGATATTGCATTTTGAATTCATTTTCTAATGAAGAATTCAAGGATAAAACCTAGGATTAGAAAGTCTGTCTGTCGCAGAGAAAGGATGTAGCTTTGGTAAAAGTTCTATTGAGGAAGCACAAGGTTGAAGAGGGTACTTGTGAAGCCTAAGAGTAGATGATGTCCACATATCTATTCCTATTGCAGGTTCGGGAAAATCTTGCTTAAGGTATGTGTTGATCTTAAAATCTTTATTTTCTATTTTTTGTAAAGACACTTTGTAAATTCCTCGGTCTTTTTGTTTTGTTTCTTAAAGGTAAGAGTAGTGATGTTTGGGGTTTAATTTGTTTTGTAAATGCCTTGTTCTATCATTCGAGAATAAATGATCCAAGTGGGGGATAATTTAAATACCCTGGAATTTTGGCCGTTGAACTATCTTTGTTACAACTTGAACTCATGATTCATACAGTGTGTTAATAGGTCAGGTCATCCTAGTCGTAGGTACAACTTGAAGGCACTAGTCCGAAGGGCTCATAATGCTTTGTTAGGTGGATTCGTAAGCAAATAATGTACGTTTTTGGAATGGTTCTTCTCTAAGTACGAGTGGCTCACTAAGAGCCATAAGGCTATGTTACGAGTCGTTGTATAAAATTGTAGGGTGTTCTGTGTTAAACCTATTTGAGTTTTGTATTGACTATTATTACACATTACGAGTCATGGGGTCTTATTACGGGTTAGTTTGTTGAGTCGTATGGATGACAATTTTTGGGCTTGGTAAAACTTTCCTAGTTATGATTATGGTGATAATTTTTAACGAGTGGTTATGAGTAAATGGTTGACTCATAGTGAAAGATGACATTTTTCCAACTTTTTAGTTAAGGGCGTTCTAGGCATTTCATTTTTTTCCCACCTTGAACCTCTTTAGGTTATCCTTAGACCTTACAAACACATAATATAAATTCTCAAACACTCTAAAATCCTCAAAATCAAGGATACTTATGTTTTTCAAGAGATTAACCAATTGAGGCTACCAAAGGAGATTTCTCTACTTACTTCTTGGTGTTTCAGGCATGTTACTCTTCCCTCATTTTCAATTTTTTAAATAGATATGATTTGAAGTGTTATTCATGAACTATTGATATTGGGTTTTGAACATTGGGATGAGTGCTTTCAATATAAATTGTTTAAATGCTTCTACCATGTTATTTATGAAACTATTGTGTCCAAATTGATTGATGGTAAAGGCATTGGGATTCATAGGAATGGTGGACGTAAATTAGGCTACAATGGTATCCCTAAATTTGTTAATATGGTATGGATATTGGTAATAAACTCAACCCTCTTATACAATTGATTTTGGTTTATGTGTTATTACTTGGCCTGGTTAGTTTCTTGAAACTAATTAATGGTATAAATGAAAAAATGTTTCTGCATGGTTTTTATAACATTATAGTATACAATGGAATCCTCTAAGTGAATGAATTTATGAAAACATTGTGGGGTACACATGAGTCCCCCAAGTGTTTTTAATAATGGAGTCTGTGGGATAAACGGGAATCCCCTAAGTCTTGACTAATGACATTTTTTGCAAACTATATTCGGTACAATGATACCACTTAATAATGCAAACTATATTCAATACATTTGGTTGTGCATTAAATCTTTTAATTAAGCAATAATGGTGTTTGTGATAAATAGCATTGAAGGTATGAGTCTGATGTATAGACACTGGAAACTAATGTTTGCATACATAAAGGTTTGTATTGATGATAGTGTTCTTGTAGAGTACAAGTGAATTCTCAAAGTGCATACGTGTATATATGTATAATAGAATGCAAAGGCACAAGGAAATCCCTGACCATTTATAATATTGCTAGTTCATGTGAATAATATGCACTGAGGCTCGTTCAGGGTGTAAAAGTGGACCCATATAGACTGTACATGGACTTATGATGGTAAATCTACACAAAATAGGTTAAGGGTTTGAGATTCAAGATAAACCTTTTTCCCTATTCCGTCGTGGTATATATGTATATATGTATTTTAATATGGTTATGTACACTGGTTTGATTGGTTTTGGATTAATGGCATTACTTTATCTTTATCCCTGAATTACATGCTAGTGTTCACCCCGCTAAACGGCTTCAAATATTGTATTTCCATATGATGTAGGATCCAGCAATACTTTCACTTCTCGTAAATTTTAGATTCGAGGACAACTTCTGAGTCATACTGTAGAGGTGATCTTCTATATTTCAAAAGACCATATTTCATGCTGTAGATTTCGTTGTCTTTACTATTCCTTTTATCTTTGTGTTGGCTATTGTCAGGGACATGTCCTAACTGGATATTATTTGATTTTGATTAGAGGCTTTGTCGGACTATTTTGGGCATGGGTAGTGTCAGTATCGTTGTTGGCATTGGCATTGGTACTGGTATTGGTTGGATTTTTGGTTGTGAATAGATGGTTTTGGTTATGGACTTACGATAATACTTTTAAATTGATATTCCATTATCTTTTTACCTAACCCGGTATGTAAGATAGAGAATAGTTTGGGTATTAGGGGTTGTTACCCATCGTGGTTGGACTTGACATACACGACATGATCACGCCAAAGTTCGTGTCGTATTAGGTAATCTAAAGACTATTGAGCTCAATAAGCAGCAAGGACAAAAGAAGAAGGTAGCATAAAAGGAAAAATCTCTAGAATTGAAGTCTTTAAAAATTTCTTCAAGTGAAAAAGACACTGATATTGCCTTTTTGGAAAAAAATATAGATAGAGTTGTGAACAGTGTCCAGTTTCAAAAAAGAGGAGTTGTGAAGAAAAGTGTCCATTTGCATCAAATAGAGTTTAGGTATAATAATAACTACCACTTAAGTATTCAGATGGGTCTATTTGAGGCTTTGTATGGTAGGATATGTAGATCTCCTATTGGGTTGTTTAAAGTCGGTGAGTGATGTTAGGCGTATTTACACGCCTAAACACCATTATTTACCCATATTTTTTTTTAAGTTTTGAGGATAAAATATATAATTCCTGTACTTTTAGTCCTTTTTCCTGTAAGTGAGATAACCAACGTGATTAGCAAGTTTTAAGGTATAAATGATGAAGATTTCAACATTTTATGGACTGGTTGATGCCAAACGAAGCTTCACGAAAGAAGGAAGGCAACTTTTGGAAGTCTATGGACTGAAACTGATGAAGGGAAAAGTTGTCCCGGGCAAAAACAGCATTTCCAAAGACTTGGGGATCAGCAGTAACTTAGTAGGATTAGGATAAGGATGTAGTAACCTAGTAGGATTAGGATAAGTATGCAGTAATATGGGTGTTATAAAAACCCTATGTTGCTGAACTTTTAAGCAGGAATTTCCGCCACCCTCTTCCTTATTCCTCCCTATTCGATCCTTTCCATTTTTATTCACACATTCGTTCCTGACATTATTTTTCATCCATTTCGAATTTTAATTTTTATGACAAGAGAAACGCTATTTGCAAGGAATTCACGCCACAAGTGCTACCAAAACATACTTCACGTGAGATTCTTATTTTGGTATGATGATAATTTCTATTTTTTTTTCGTTGCACTCATGAGCAGCTAAACTTCTCTGTTAGGGTTATGGAAGCCTTATGAGATACTAGCTATTGCTATGAGTTTGTGAATTCGTGATACGTTTGCTGCTTATATCATTACTCTCTTTATCTTAATTTAAATTCTTGTGGTTGCAAACATATAGAATACACCAGTATAGCATTAACTTGTTCGAAAGAAAAGTTACATGTCTGGAAAAGAGAGAATGACAAGGAAATAGGGCTACCAACCCCTGTTTAAAAGTTATTGCCGTAACTGGATTAACCTCTTGGACAATTCGTACCATTAGAGACGCTTTAATCCCGAAAGAGTTAAAGTGAAATAATCCTTGATAGTCGAAAGACGCCTGGATTTACCATAGAATACGAAACTCTATAAGCGCATGCAAGTCTGAATTCCGTATAACTCATAGCCAATAGATATGTAGAACTCATAAGGTGGACATAACCCTAACTTTCAATTCTCATTGATTAAAACCTACTAAACAAAGCATTCCCTTTTTTACTTTGCTATTTTGATACTTTTAATTCACGCCTAAACCATCCCCCCTTTCCATAGAATTCTCGACCAAAAGTCTAATAATAGGTACAATACTTAGTGACCGAGTATTCCCTGTGGGATTCGACACCCAAACCAGTTTGTTTCTATATTTGACGACGACCGCTTACACTCTTACGAGAGCTGTAGTTTGAGTATTATCAAATTTTGGCGCCGTTGCCGGGGAATATGGTTTTCAACTAAGTTTTTGATAATTACTAGACCCTTTGGTCAAAGATTCTTGTATTTTACTTTTAGTTGTTGTTTTTGTTTTATTCAGGTTTTGTTCAGTGCATTCCCAATACTCGAAGTTCTGGTCAACCATTATTACCCATAAACCCTGGACCACAACTTATTGGAAGGATGGAGGCGCAACGAGAAATTGACAGAAGGGCTGCTCAACAGGAGCAGGCTAGATTAGCTACGTTGGCCGCTGCACAAGTGCATCAACTGAATATTGATAACCCTAGACGAGCAGCAGATCCTGATGAGGAGGACTTGGGTGATGATGAGTTACTAAACCCAAGTCGTGATGCTGAGGTGGCGACACCGGCAAACAAAAGAGATCGTAAAGCAAGATTTCGGCCTGAACACCGAGCTATGTAGATTCCCTTTGATGATAATAATGACGATTTGGATGGAGCTGGTGCCATAGGAGCTATTATTCCTCCGCCATTGGCACCCGGAGCCAAGTTCAACATCAGTAGCACCATGATTCAGTTATTGCAACTCAAGGGATTATTCGGTGGACTTGCAGGCGATGATCCGAATATGCATCTAGTCAACTTTATCTCTGCATGCAAATCATTCGACAGTCCAGGCATTGGACAGAATGCAATTCGGCTGCGCTTATTTCCATTATCTCTATCTGCGGAGGCAACTCTATGGTTGAACGTGTTGACTCCTGATTCCATTACAAATTGGAGGCAATTGAAAGACACTTTCCTATAAAGATTCTTTCCGCCATCCAAAAGAGCACAATTGACAGATGAAATCAGCAACCTTAGACATCTTCCAACTATAGCACTCCACAAAACATGGGAGAGATTCAAGAAGAATATTATGAGATGCCCAAACCATCACATGACCAATGTCCAGTAAATGGAGATACTATACGGATCCTTGAATTCAGTAACTAAACTAGTAGCGGATAATGCGGCTGGAGAATCATTTATGGACCTCACCTTTGTTTAGGCAAGCGATATGCTAGACCGGATGACAAAGCAAAGTAGAGCTTGGCATACCAGGGATTCTAAGGTAACAAGCCCCACTATATCTATTGGAATGACTGCGGAATAAAGGCGAAGAGAGGAGGAACACGATCAAGATATGACGCATATGAAAACATAGATGGATCTTCTTACCAAGGATTTATTATCAGGGAATACCGAAAAAGTAAAAGTAGTTACGCCAAAAGGAAGAGACGAATCTGATTCTGTAGAAGATGCGAACTACTTGAACAATAAGGGGGTTTTCGAGGCAATGCCTGAGGAAACCAAGGTCAAAACTATTACGATAAATCTGGAAATAAGGAAAAAGGTAGTTGGAAGAACAAGACTGACAGAAGTGGTGTACATATTCCTCTCAGAAGTCGAGAGGCTGCGACATCTGGTTTGAGAAAGATGTCAATGGAAGACATGATGGCAAAGCTATTGAAAGAAGTGGAAACAACCAATACGGGAGTGAATGAGGTGAAGAACGACTTATCTCCAATAAATCAATTGGTTCACTCGCATTCTACTGCTATAAAACAGCTAGAGCAACGATTGAGACAACTTTCAGCGGCATTAAATCAAAGAAAAGCTGACACCTTACCAAGCGACATGGTGCAAAATCCAAGGAACGACGGATCATGCATGGATATTACTACAAGGAGTTGTAAGGTGCTAAAAAATTCATCCCGAAGCAACCAAGTGGCCGATGGTATGTTAGATAAAGCAGAACCAGAAGACGCCAAAGAAGCTGAGGAAGGTGTTAATGACGTCATCCTGAGACATCCACAGCCAAAAAAGATCGCCAATCTGATGAAAGATTACAAGAAAGTCGTGCAGAAAAATATCCCTCTTCCAGCACCACCTTTTACTAGAACAGATGCCTGGGTATGGGAAATTCATGAAGGACCTTTTAACAATGAAGCGGGCAGTAAGCTATGAGCCAGCAGATAATGTTCACCATTGCAGTGCAATCGCTATAAGATCGCTAGTTCAGAAAAAGGCCGACCCTGGTGCCTTCACTATTCCTTGCACTGTTGGATCTTTGAATTTTAGCAAGGCATATGCTATTTAGGAGCCAGCATCAACTTAATGCCACTATCTATTTATAAAAAGTTGGGGTTGGGGGATCCCACTTCAAACAATATGAGGCTTGTAATGGCAGATAGGTCGGTAAAATGACCTGTTGGTAATTTATGTAATGTATTGGTGAAGGTTGCTTCATTCATCTTTCCGGTAGACTTCGTTATCTTAGATTGTGAGGTTGACTCAGAAGTTCCTATAATCTTGGGGCGCCCGTTCCTTGCAATAGGTAGTGCGCTTATTGATTTAAGAGTAATGAGCTTCTACACCACCAGCTAAACCATCTATTGAAGAGACACCCACGTTAGAATTGAAGGAGCTGCCTAGTCGTTTCAAGTATGCATTCTTGGGAAGCGGTAACATACTCCCGATCATTGTGGCGACATATTTGGGAGAGCAGCAAGTTGCAGCTCTCATCACTTTTCTACAATAGTTCATGAGAGCCATCGGTTGGACCATCACTGATATTATTGGTATTCCTCTTGGGATTTGTACACACAAGATTCAGCTTGAAGAAAATTGCATACCCACTGTTGAGCATCAAAGGCGTCTAAACCCACCTATGAAAGAGGTGGTGAAGAAAGAAATTATTAAGTGGTTAGATGTAGGGGTTGTGTATCCATTCTTCGATAGTAAATGGGTATGCCCGGTACAATGTGTACCCAATAAAGGTTGCATGACGGTAGTTGCTAATGAAAAGAATGAGTTAATTCCACTCAGACCTATTACAGGGTGGAGAGTATGCATGGACTACTCGAAGCTGAATTCATGGACTCTTAAGGACCATTTCCCAACGCCATTCATGGACAAAATACTCGATCGATTAGTGGGGAAAGGATGGTTTTGTTTCTTATATGGTTATTCCGGCTATAATAGAAGTCATCGAGAAACTACCACCACTAATTTCTGTCAAAGGAGTTCGTAGTTTCCTCGGGCATGCAGGTGTTTATCGAAGGTTCATTAAAGATTTTTTCAAGATTTTTAGTCCTTTATGCAAGCTTCTGGAGAAGGATGCAAAATTTGACTTTGGTGAAGATTACTTGAAGGAATTTGAATGCCTCAAAGGGAAGCTAATTGAAGTTCCTATCATTGTAGCGCCCGATTGGTCTCTACCGTTTGACGTCATGTGTGATGCTAGCAGGGTAGCTTTAGGTGTTGTACTTAACCAGAGAAGAGAAAAGTTATTCCATCCAATCTACTATGCGAGCAAGGTCTTAAACGGAGCCCAGAAGAACTATAATATCGCGGAATGAGCATATAGCGACCTTGCTTAGCCTGAGCATATAGCGCAGCCTGACCTTGAGATTGATGATGCATTCCTTGATGAAGAGATCTTAGCCACGATGATGGAATAGTTACCATGGTATGCAGACTTTACAAACTTTGTGGCAAGTAATATGATGCCTGCGAATCTATCATTTTATCAAAAGAGGAAGTTCAGGCATGATGTGAGACACTACTTCTGGGAGGAGCCCTATTAGTTTAGACTATGCACGGATTGTGTGATCAGATGATGCATATATCATGTAGAGGTGCCAAGTATCTTGGAAGCAAGTCATGCTTCCTAAGTTGGGGGACACCATGTAGGAGGTCGAACAGCAAGGAAGGTATTGCAAAGCGGCTATTATTGGTCTTCGATATTTAGAGATGCCTATGACTTTGTGAGAAGATGTGACCAATGTCAGAGACAAGGCATGATTTCGAAGCACCATGAGATGCCCATGTCAAAAATTCTTGAAATAAAGTTGTTTGATGGGTGGGGTATTGATTTTATGGGCCCATTCGTAAATTCGTTTGGGATAAAATATATCCTTGTTGCTGTCAATTATCTATCTAAATGGGTTGAAGAAGTAGCACTGGCCGATAATGAAGTAAAGCGTGTTATAGCATTCTTGAAGAGAAATACCTTGTCTCGTTTTGGGGTACCACGTACCATCATAAGCGATGGAGGATCACACTTTTGCAACAATCTATTCAAATCCGTGTTGGTAAAATATGAGGTCAAGCAACATAAGGTAGCAATGCCTTATCACCCACAAACTAGTAGACAGATAGAGGTTTCTAATCGAGATATCAAGCAAATCCTCGCTAAGACTGTAAACGCTAATAGGAAAGATTGGTCTCGAAAGCTGGACGATGCACTATGGGCTTATAGGACTGCATTCAAAATGCCAATTGGCATGTCCCCGTACCAACTAGTTTATGGGAAGGACTATCAGTTGCCCATTGAGCTTGAGAATAAAGTATTGTGGGTGTTGAAGCAACTGAATTTGAATTGGGATGATGCTATGAACATGATATTGGAGAAGTTGAATGAGTTGGATGAATTCCATCTACATGCATATGAAAGATCAGACCTCTACAAGGAGAGGATGAAAAAGTATCATGATCGGCGGATTGTTCAACAAAACTTTTAAAAAGGTGATATGGTACTTCTTTTCAATTCCAGAGTAAAGCCATTCCCTGGTAAGTTAAGGTCCAAATGGTCTGGTCCGTACAAAATTAGCCAAGTCTACTCGTCTTGAGTAGTCGACTTAGAAGATAATAACGGTGTTATTTTTAAGGTGAATGGCCAATGAGTAAAGCCATATATCGGTCCTCTTGACTAGATTAAATGCATGGCCACCATTTATCTCGACGAAGTCTAAGTACTCGAAGGAACTATGTCGTGCCGCGACAATAAATCAAGCGCTAGATGGGAGGCAACCCATTGTTTTTTTTTTCGTTTCTTTTGAATTTGTTTTTACTAAATAAAAATCCAAAAAGAAGAGTTGAGCCACGACCAAAACTAAGGCACTTGATGGGAGCCAAGCCATAGTTCTACTCATTTTTGTTGTTTTTGAGTAAATGTAGGTGCATGAGGTGTAAAGAGGTAGATTGGTTTAAAATTTTTATTTGGAAGTAGTGCATGTTGAAGGTGGTAAGTTAGGAATGAAGAAGAAAAAGGCTATGGGTTAGGCATTGCCTATGAAAATTTAGGCACCGAACAAGGCAAGGCCTTTGTAAATCTAGGCTATGAGCAAGGCATGGCCTATGCAATGGCCTAAGCTCTCAGAATCTAAAATGCCATAGCATAGGCACCGCCTATGCCCAACAATGCCATAGCATAGGTGCTGCCTATGCCAAAGCCTTTAGTCTCTTAATCTAGAATACCATGCCATAGGTGCCGCCTATGCCCAACAATGCCATAGAATAGGCACCGCCTATGCTCAACTAGGCTTTGCAAAAGGCGCCGCCTATGCCAAGCATAGGAAAAGCATTAGGCGCGGCCAATGCTCACTTTTTGGTCTCCTAAACCGATTCCAAATGGGTCAATACCCGACCCAAGCTTGTCCTATAAATAGAACCTTAGTTTTAAAACAAAATTGCATTGGAACTTCAACCTAGGCGTCGCCTACCTCTCCAAAATCTCTCAAACATTTTCACTTTGATCTTTTACTTTGCAAGAACATCTTCCGAGGCCATCAACCAAGTAAGTACTTCTTTGTTCTTATCTTATATTCCGTAAGTATGACAATACTAGACCTATAATAAGTTGTTAAACCTTGAAGTAGTGTTGGTAATTTGAATATGGTTGATTTGTTGTGATACAACTAAGAAAGTGAAGGAATATGTATTGGTGTTCTAGACTTGGTTCCAAGTTATAGTTAATTTCGATACACTGTCATACTTCTTGCAAAATTGACATGGTTCAGAAAAATTGCATAAACTTGTAACTTGAAAGCTTGCTTGAATGACTTGTTCATTGAGATGAAAATCACGGTTAACTACAAACATGAGATGTTGTGATTATTCAAGCCATAAATTGATACAATATCTATGTAGTAGTTTTATTCAAAGTGATGCATTAGTCCAAAACATGAAATCATTGTCAAGATTACATGAACTAGAATTGGAAAAGGATAGTTAAGATGACAAAAGAAGTATGACTTCACTGATTATATTGTTGGAACATAACGCCTAAACGGTCATCTATGAAGTCTGAGTAATCGATATACGTTCACTTAATTAGTTTGTGCCAACAAATTAAGTATGGGGTGGGACCACTACTGTTTGTTTGTCGATTGTATTTACCAAGATGAATCTAACATGACTATCATTTTAATCTCAGGTACAATGGAACCAAAAGCATGACAAGGAAAGGATAAAGCGACCACCTCACAATAGGGCCAGAAAAGAGGACGAAAGGAGCAAGGTGAATCCTCCTCGCTGCAAATACCTCGCCGCATGTTCAGAATTAAATGGGTACTAAAGGAGGAAGGAAAGGAGTGGTAAATGAACAATAAAGATAAAAAATATGTTCATGTGGAGTTGATACAAAAGTAGATCCTAGCAAAGAAAGAACCTCGCGTGTTGGCCAAGATAATGACTTTACATCTTGATTTCATCTTTCGAGATATGGGAGAATCCAATATCGATCTAATGCGAGAATTCTATGCCAACTGGTCACCAAAAACTACAGGGAATGAAGTATAGATTCGGGGCCAAGTCCTGCAACTAAATGCGGATCTGTTGATCCATCACCACTCAAGGAGATCCATAATAGACCTCCGTACAGGGAAATCAGACATACACTGTGCGGAACAATATCTATGGCACGATGGAGTAGACACAAGGACACCGGTCGGCACAACACCTTCCCATACGCTTCCTTGAATAGAGAAGCTCGGATATGGATACGAATAGTCAACTCTTGCATAATTCCAGGGACTCAGTACACAAAGATTACACGAGATAGAGTATGCTTGGTGTACGCATTGATGATAAACGTACCCATAAACATTGGGGCGATTATTCGATATTTAATGCATAAGGCCAGGCTACACAAGAGGTCCCACTTTAGCTTTGGTAATCTGTTGACTGCTATATTGAGAAAGGAGGACATCGAAGAGGAACCTGCTGATCATAAGCTTCCACACAACGTGAAGACGGTTGACCTCACAAAGGTTAAAGATGCTGAAACTATTCATGGCATCAACCTTACCACTGCAGAACGACATGCTCGGGATAAAAGTTTCTTACGCCATCTTTATGGCATGACTCAATTTATCATGATGAGCGGAGGTCATGTTCCAACTGTTGCAGAGCTCCAACAGTTCGATTATGACTACCCATTGAATGATCATGCAAGGGCTATGTGTGGAGTAGGTGTGTAGTTTGAGGAACCTCTTGATGACAATGTGTCAACCGATGGTGATCGTCGAATGCCAGACTCTGACGTGGAGGAGAATTCAGATGACGATGACTCCGATGATGATTCCGATGCAGGGGGTATGACCCCAGACATAGAGTAGGAGTCCGACTAATCCAGGTTCTTATTTATTTTCCACTGAGGACAGTATGTCTCGTTTAAGTGTGGGATGCTGGTATTTGTATGTTATACTTCTTTATTTTCATTTTCTTATGTTTGTTTGTTTTATTTTTTTTAGTTGTTAAACTTTTTATAAAAAAAATTTTGTTAAAAACTTAGCAAAAAATTGTTTTGATAGGCAGCATAGTATTGTGACAGGAGTCTATGATAAAATCATTACTATTGAGACACTTAGGCTCTAAATGTAACTCATTATGTGATAAGTGTGTGGTTTAATTCCTTTATTTGTTGGGTTAAGAGTCTATAATACTCCCAATAAAGTCGACCATGTGCCTTGTGTGTGTGAGATGATAGTATATTCTGTGTTTGTGGTTGATGCTAGAACTTTCCTGGTTTGTGTATGAAGCGAAATAAAGAGTGTGAGTTTAGCAGATGATTTAGGCATTTCTATGGCCACCAGTGTTTGTTTACCTTCTTTTTACCTACCCGTGGACATTTTCTTAGTTAACCCCTTTTGAGCCTTTAGCCTATTTTCTTTGACAGCCTCATATGTAAACCTAATCTATTTTTTTCAAGACCATAATTAGATCCAAATTCCAATGTGCTTTAAAGTGTACATACATATGACAACATATGAGGAAATTTGGTAAGAATGATGCCTTAAAGTGTATTGGTACTTGAATTTGTTATGAAAAAGAAAGGCTATTATAGAGGTGCGTTATAAAAAAAGAGAGAGAAGAAAAAAATAGAAAAACAAAAAGATAGTTGTGTTTATGATTAAATTAAAAGATAGTTATGTTTGAATGGCAAAATAGGTGAAAAAGGGTAAGAGATGAAAGAAAGGTACAAAGGTTGATTAAAAGAGAGTGTTAATGGCATAATGTGATGTATTAAAACGCTTAGGAACATAGTCACTATTTCTGGCCAAAATAGTCCTACCTGTCCCTTAGCCTACATTACAACCTGTAAAGACCTATTTGATCCTAATCTTAGCATTCTGATATTTAGTGGAGCATTACACTAAGGGCATGCCTATGGTCATCAGTTGCAGCATATGAATTCTTTGTGAGAGTGAAAGCAAGGATAATCTTATACCCATGTTCCAAATATATACAATACTTGTGACTGATTATGGGTGATATATTGTGAGAAACACAAGGTTGTTGAGTTTTGGGTTGTCGTGTATGATTCTTTGTGCCTTAACTGGTGCATACGAATTAACCATCATCACGAGTTTAGGTTGGAGGTTAAATTGTTTCTAGTAGTGATCATAAAAACTACTCTTTGTTGATAATTGTTGTGCCTGTCTAGACGAATATTTTGTGCTGTTACTGTGAAACCCTAAGTAGATGTGTTATATGGACATGATATTTTGTTCGAGGACGAACAAAAGCTCTAAGTGTGGGGTGTTGACGTTAGGCGTATTTACACACCTAAACACCATTATTTACCCATGTAATTGGTTAAGTTTTGAGGATAAAATATATAATTCTTGCACTTTTAGTCCTTTTTCGTGTAAGTGAGCTAACCAATGTGATTAGCAAGTTTTCAAGTATAAATGATGAAGATTTCAGCATTTTATGGACTAGTTGACGCCAAAGGAAGCTTCACGAAAGAAGGAAGGCAGCTTTTTGAAGTCTATGGACTGAAAGTGATGCATGGAAAAGTTGTCTGGGAAAAAATAGTATTTCCAAAGACTTGGGGATCAGCAGTAACTTAGTAGGATTAGGATAAGGATGCAGTAACCTTGTAGGATTAGGATATGTATGTAGTATCTTAGTAGGAATAGGATATGAGTGTTATAAAAACCCTATGTTGCTGAACTTTTCAGCAAGAATTTCTTCCACCCTCTTCCTTATTCCTCCCTATTCTATCCTTTACCCTTTTCTTCACACATTCGTTGTTGACATTATTTTTCATCTATTTCGACTTTTAATTTTTATGACAAGAGAAACGCTATTTGCAAGTAATTCACGCCACAAGTTATACCAAAACATACTTAACGTGAGATCCTTATTTTGGTATGATGATAATGTCTATTGTGTTTTTCATTGCATTCATGAGTAGCTAAAATTCTCTGTTAGGGTTATGAAAGCCTTATGAGATACTATCTATTGCTATGAGTTTGTGAATTCGTGATACGTATGCTGCCTATATCATTACTCTCTTCATCTTAATTTAAATTCTTGTGGTTGAAAACATATAGAATACGCCAATATAACATGAACTTGTTCAAAAGAAAAGTTGCATGTCTGGGAAAG
The DNA here is from genome assembly GCA_030864225.1 of Capsicum baccatum var. pendulum. Classification (NCBI taxonomy): domain Eukaryota; kingdom Viridiplantae; phylum Streptophyta; class Magnoliopsida; order Solanales; family Solanaceae; genus Capsicum; species Capsicum baccatum. Next base: position 48,263,687 of record CM061558.1, read on the forward strand.
AAACAATGACAAGGAAATAGGGCTACCAACCCCTGTTTAAAAGTTAGTACCGTAATTGGATTAACCTCTTGGAGAATGCGTACCATTAGATACTCTTTAAGCCTGAAAGAGTTAAAGTGAAATAATCCTTGATGGTCAAAAGACGCTTGGATTTACCATAGAATACGAAACTCTATAAGAGCATGCATGTCTGAATTCCGCATAACTCATAGCCAATAGATAAGTAGAACTCATTAGTTGGACATAACCCTAACTTACAATTCTCATTGATTAAAACATACTAAACAAAGCATTCCATTTTTACTTTGCTATTTTGATACTTTTAATTCACGCCTAAACCATCCCCCCATTCCATAGAATTCTCGACCAAAAGTCTAATAATAGTTACAATACTTAGTGACCGAGTATTTCCTGTGGGATTCAACACTCAACCTAGTTGGGTTCTATATTTGATGACGACCGCTTACACTCTTACGAGAGCTGTAGTTTGAGCGTTATCAAATTTTGGCGCCGTTGCCGGGGAATACGGTTGTCAACTAAGTTTGTGATAATTACTAGACCCTTTAGTTATTTTTGTGTTATTCAGGTTTTGTTCAGTGCATGCCCAATACTCGAAGTTCTGGTCAACCATTATTACCCATAAACACTGAACCACAACTTATTGGAAGAATTGAGGCGCAACGAGAAATTGACAGAAGGGCTGCTTAACAGGAACAGGCTAGATTAGCTGCGCTGGCCGCTGCTCAAGTGTATCAATAGAATATTGATAACCCTGGACGAGTAAAAGATCCTGATGATGAGGACTTGGGTGATGATGAGTTACTAAATCCTAGGCGTGATGCTGAGGTGGCGGCACTGGCAAACAGAAGAGATCGTAAAACAAGATTTCGGCCTGAACTTCGAGCTATGCAGATTCCCTTTGATGATGCTAATGATGATTTGGATGGAGGTGGTACTACAGGAGCTATTATTCCTCTGCCATTGGCACCCAGATCCAAGTTCAACACCACTAGCACCATGATTCAGTTGTTGCAACTCAAGGGATTATTCGGTGGACTTGCAGGTGATGATACGATTATGAATTTGGTTAACTTTATCTCTACATGCAAATCATTTGACAATCCAGGCATTGGATAGAATGCAATTTCTCTGCGCTTCTTTCCATAGTCTCTATCTGGGGATGAAACTCTATGGTTGAACGGGCTGACTCCTGATTCCATTACAAATTGGAGGCAATTGAAAGACGCTTTCCTCAAAACATTCTTTCTGCCATCAAAAGGAGCACAATTCACAGATGAAATAAGCAACTTTAGAAAGCTTCCAACTGAACCTTATGAGATGCCCAAACCATCACATGACCAATTTCCACTTAATGGATATACTATACAGATCCTTGAATTCAGTAACTAAACCAGTAGTGGATAATGCGGATGATGGATCATTTATGGACCTCACCTTTGTTCAGGCAAGCGATATGCTATACTAGTAGAAAAAGCAAAGTATAGCTTAGAATACTAGGGATTATGAGGTAACAAGCCCCACTATATCTATTGGCATGACTGCAGAACAAAGTCGAAGAGAGGAGGAATGCGATCAAGATATGGCGCACATGAAAACACATATGGATCTTCTTACCAAGCATTTATTATCAGGGAAGACCGAAAAAGTAAAAACAGTTGTGTCAAAAGGAAGAGACGAATCCGATTCTGAAGAAGATACCAACTACTTGAACAATCACGGGGGTTTTCGAGGCAATGCCCAAGGAAACCAAGGTCGAAACTATTATGATAAATCTGGAAATAAGGATGAAGTTAGTTGGAAGAACAAGACTGACAAAAGTGGTTTATATATTCCGCCCAGAAGTCGAGAGGCCGCGGCATCTGGTTCGGGGACGATGTCAATAGAAGACATGATGGCGAAGTTGTTGAAAGGAGTGGAAGCAACCAATACGGGATTGAATGAGGTGAAGAATGACTTGTGTCCAATAAATCAATTGGTTGACTCGCATTCTACTGCTATAAAACAGCTCTAGCAGCAATTGAGTCAACATTCAGTGGCATTAAATCAAAGAAAAGCTGGCACCTTACCTAGCGACACGGTGCAAAATCCAAGAAACGACGGATCATGAATGGATATTACTACCAGGAGTGGTAAGGTGCTGGAAAATTCATCCCGAAGAAAACAAGTGGCTGATGGTATGTTAGATAATGAAGAACCAGAAGACACCGAAGAAGCTGAGGAAGGCATTAATGTTATCACCTCGAGACATCCACATCCACAAAAGATCACCAATCTAAAGCATGATGACAAGAAAGTCATGGATAAAACTATCCCTCTTCCACCACCACCTTTTCCTCAAAGACTTAAGAAAAAAACTGATGATACAAGGTTTAGTAAATTCATGACGATGTTAGAGCAGCTGACCAGTAATGTTCCGTTGGTAGAGGTGCTAGAAAAGATGCCTGGGTAAGCAAAATTCATGAAGGAACTTTTAACAAAGAAGTGGGTAGCAAGCTATGAGCAGGTAGATAATGTTCACCATTGCAGTGCAATTGTTACAAGATCGCTAGTTCAGAAAAAGGCCGACCCTGGTTCCTTCACTATTCCTTGCACTGTTGAATCTTTGAATTTTGCCGCGGCATTATGCGATTTAGGAGCCAGCATCAACTTAATGCCACTATCTATTTACAAAAGGTTGGGGGTGGGGGATCCCACTCCAACCAATATGAGGCTTGTAATGGCAGATAGGTCGGTAAAATGACCTGTTGGTATTTTATGTGATGTATTGGTGAAGGTTTCTTCATTCATCTTTCTGGAAGACATCATTATCTTGGATTGTGAGGTGGACTTAGAAGTTACTATAATCTTGGGGCACCCTTTCCTTGCAACAGGAGGTGCACTTATTGATGACCCATTGGCAGTTGTGCTTACAAATGTTGAGCGTAAGGATTCTGAAAACTATGAGTTAACTATTTGTGCAATAATAGGAAGAGGGTCGTATCGTTATACTCCCAATAAGCTGGGCCTTGATCTAAAAAACCGACCTACACCACCAGCTAAACCATCTATTGAAGAGACACCCATATTAGAATTGAAAGAGCTGCCTAGTCATTTAAAGTATACATTCTTTGGAAGCGGTAACACACTCCCAGTCATTGTGGCGGATGATTTGGGTGAGCAGCAAGTTACAGCTCTCATCACTGTTCTACGGAAGTATATGAGATCCATCGGTTGGACCATCGCTGATATTATTGGTATTCCACTTAGGATTTGTACACACAAGATTCAGCTTGAAGAAAATTGTATACCCACTATTGAGCATGAAAGGCGTCTAAATCTACCTATGAAAGATATGGTGAAGAAAGAAATTATTAAGTGGTTAGATGTAGGGGTTGTGCATCAAATCTCCGACAGTAAATGGATAAGCCCGGTATAATGTGTACCCAAGAAAGGTGGCATGATGGTAGTCGCTAATGAAAAGAATGAGTTAATTCCACTCAGACCTGTCACAGGGTGGAGAGTATGCATGGACTACCGGAAGCTGAATTCATGGACACTTAAGGACAATTTCCCAATGCCATTCATGGACCAAATGCTCGATCGATTAGTGGGGAAAGTATGTTTTTGTTTCTTAGATGGTTATTCCGGCTATAATCAGATTTGTATTGCTCCTGAAGATCAAGATAACACAATGTTTACATGCCCATATGGTACGTTTCCTTTCAAACGTATGCCATTTGGGCTATGTATCGCATCTGCCACCCCCATCCTTATTCCTCCTTATTCGATGTTTTCCTCTTTTCTTCACACATTTGTTGCTGACATTATTTTTCATCTATTTTGACTTTTAATTGTTACGACAAGAGAAACGCTATTTGCAAGGAATTCACGCCACAAGTGCTACCAAAACATACTTCACGTGAGATTCTTATTTTGGTATGATGATAATGTCTATTGTGTTATCCATTGCACACATGAGTAGCTAAACTTCTCTGTTAGGGTTATGGAAGCCTTATGAGATACTATCTATTGCTATGAGTTTGTGAATTCGTGATGCGTATGCTGCTTATATCATTACTCTCTTCATCTTAATTTAAATTCATGTGGTTGAAAACATATAGAATACGCCAGTATAGCATTAACTTGTTCAAAAGAAAAGTTACATGTCTGGAAAAGAGAGATTGACAAGGAAATAGGGCTACCAACCCCTGTTTAAAAGTTAGTGCCGTAACTAGATTAACCTCTTGGAGAATTCGTACCATTAGATACGCTTTAAGCCCAAAAGAGTTAAAGTGAAATAATTCTTGATGGTCGAAAGACGCCTGAATTTACCATAGAATACAAAGCTCTATAAGCGCATGCATGTCTGAATTCCGCATAACTCATAGCTAATAGATACGTAGAACTTATAAGGTGGACATAACCCTAACTTAAAATTCTCATTGATTAAAACCTAATAAACAAAGCATTTCATTTTTACTTTTCTATTTTGATACTTTTAATTCACGCCTAAACCATCCCCCTTTTCTATAGAATTCTCGACCAAAAGTCGTATAATTGTTATAATACTTAGTGACCAAGTATTCCCTGTGGGATTCGACACCCAACCCAATTGGGTTCTATATTTGACGACGACCACTTACACTCGTACGACAGCTGTAGTGTGAGCCTTATCAAATTTTCGCGCCGTTGCCGGGGAATACGTTTGTCAACTAAGTTTGTGATAATTACTAGACCCTTTGGTCAAAGATTCTTGTATTTTACTTTTAATTGTTGTTTTTGTGTTATTCAGGTTTTGTTCAGTGCATGCCCAATACTCCAAGTTCTGGTCAACCATTATTACCCATAAACCCTTAACCATAACTTATTGGAAGGATGGAGGTGCAACGAGAAATTGACAGAAGGGCTGCTTAGCAGGAGCAGGCTATATTAGCTGCCTTGGCCGCTGCTCAAGTGCATCAACAAAATATTGATAACCCTGGACGAGCAGCAGATCCTGATGATGAGGACTTGGGTGATGATGAGTTACAAAACCCTAGGCGTGATGCTGAGGTGGCGGCACCGGCAAATAGAAGAGATCGTAAAGCAATAGTTTGGCGTAAATGCCGAGCTATACAGATTCACTTTGATGATGATAATGATGATATAGATAGAGGTGGTGCCACAGGAGCTATTATTCCTCCTCCAGTGGCACCCGAAGCCAAGTTCAGCATCACTAGCACCATGATTCAGTTATTGTAACTCAAGGGATTATTCGGTGGACTTGCAGGTAATGATACGAATATGCATCTGGTCAACTTTATCTATACATGCAAATCATTTGACAATACAGGCATTGGACAAAATACAATTTGGCTGCGCTTATTTGCATTGTCTCTATCTGGGGATGAAACTCTATTGTTGGACGGGCTAACTCCTGATTCCAATACAAATTGGAGGCAATTGAAAGACACTTTCCTAGAAATATTCTTTCTGCCATCCAAAAGAGCACAATTGACAGATGAAATCAGCAACTTTAGAATGCTTCCAACTGAAGCTCTCCACGAAACATGGGCGAGATTCAAGAAGAATCTTATGAGATGCCCAAACCATAACATGACCAATGTCCACTTAATGGAGATACTATACAGATCCTTGAATTCAGTAACTAAACCAGTAGTGCATAATACGGCTGGCGGATCATTTATGGACCTCACCTTTGTTCAGGCAAGCGATATGCTAGACTGGATGACAAAGCAAAGTAGAGCTTGGCATACCAGGGACTCTGAGGTAACAAGCCCCACTATATCTATTAGCATGACTGCAGAAGAAAGGCGAAGAGAGGAGGAACGCGATCAAGATATAGCGCACATGAAAACACAGATGGATCTTCTTACCAAACATTTATTATCAGGGAAGACCGAAAAAGTAAAAGCAGTTGCGTCAAAAGGACGAGACGAATCTAATTCTGAAGAAGATGCCAACTACTTGAACAATCAGGGGGGTTTTTGAGGCAATGCCCAAGGAAACCAAGGTCGAAACTATTATGATAAATCTGGAAATAAGCACCAAGGTAGTTGGAAGAACAAGACAGACAAAAATGGTTTATATATTACTCCCGAAAGTCGAGAGACCGTGACATCTGGTATGGGGAAGATGTCAATGGTAGACATGATGGAGAAGCTATTGAAAGGAGTGGAAGCAACCAATACGAGAGTGAATGAGGTGAAGAATGTTTTGTCTCCAATAAATCAATTGGTTGACTCGCATTCTACTGCTATAAAATAGCTAGATCAAAAATTGAGTCAACTTTCAGCGAAATTAAATCAAAGAAAAGCTGGCACCTTACCTAGTGACATGGTGCAAAATCCAAGGAACGATGGATCATGCATGGCTATTACTACCAGGAGTGGTAAGGTGCTGGAAAATTCATCCCGAAGCAAGCAAGTTTCCGATGGTTTGTTAGATAATGAAGAACCAGAAGACACCGAAGAAGCTGAGGAAGGCATTAATGATGTTACCCCGAGACATACACATCCAAAAAAGATCGCTAATCTGAAGCAAGATGACAAGAAAGTCATGGATAAAAATATCCCTCTTCCACCACCACCTTTTCCTCAAAGACCTAAGAAAAAAGCTGATGATACAAGGTTTAGTAAATTCATGACGATGTTAAAGTTGCTGACCAGTAATGTTCCGTTGGTAGAGGTGCTATATATGATGCCTGGGTACGCAAAATTCATGAAGGACCTTTTAACAAAGAAGCGGGCAGCAGGCTATGAGCAGGTAGATAATGTTCACCATTGCAGTGCAATCGTTACAAGATCGCTAGTTCAGAAAAAGGCCGACCCTGGTTCCTTCACTATTCCTTGCACTATTGGATCTTTGAATTTTGCCAAGGCATTATGCGATTTGGGAGCCAACATCAACTTAATGCCACTATCTATTTATAAAAAGTTGGGGTTGGGGGATCCCACTCCAACCAATATGAGGCTTGTAATGGCAGATAGGTCAGTAAAATGACCTGTTGGTATTTTATGTGGTGTATTGGTGAAAGTTTCTTCATTCATCTTTGCGGCAGACTTTGTTATCTTGGATTGTAAGGTGGAGTCATAAGTTCGTATAATCTTGGGGCGCCCTTTCGTTGCAACATCAAGTGCGCTTATTTATATAAGAGCTAATCAGCTTCTATTTCGGATGAATGACGAAGTGGTCCGCATTTATGTGTGTAAATCAATGAAGCAACCCAAAGATATGAACGTGTTCTCGGTAGCTGATGTTTATTTTGATAATGAAAAAGAAGTACTTGTAGAGGAGCAGCTTATTGATGACCCATTGGCGATTGTGCTTATAAATGTTGAGCATAAGGATTCTGAAAACTATGAGGAAACTATTTGGGCACTAACAGGAACAGGGTCGTATCCTTATACTCCCAAGAAGCTGGACATTGATCTCAAAAACCGACCTACACCACTAGCTAAACCATCTATTGAAGAAACACCCACGTTAGAATTAAAGGAGCTGCCTAGTCATTTAAAGTATGCATTCTTGGGAAGCGATAACACACTCCCGGTCATTGTTATGGAAGATTTGGGTGAGCAGCAAGTTGCAGCTCGCATCACTGTTCTACGGAAGTACATGAGAGCCATCGGTTGGACCATCACTGATATTATTGGTATTCTGCTTTGGATTTGTACACACAAGATTCAGCTTGAAGAAAATTGCATACCCACTATTGAGCATCGAAGGCGTCTAAATCCACCTATGCAAGAGGTGGTGAAGAAAGAAATTATTAAGTGGTTAGATGTAGGGGTTGTGTATCAGATCTCCGACAGTAAATGGATAAGCCCGGTACAATGTGTACCCACTAAAGGTGGCATGATGGTAGTTGCTAATGAAAAAAATGAGTTAATTCCACTCAGACCTGTCACAGGGTGGAGAGTATGCATAGACTAGCGGAAGCTGAATTCATGGATGCTTAAGGAGCATTTCCCAATGCCATTCATGGACCAAATGCTCGATCAATTAGCAGGGAAAGGATGGTTTTATTTCTTAGATGGTTATTCCGGCTATAATTAGATTTGTATTGCTCCTGAAGATCAAGAGAACACAACGTTTACATGCCCATATGGTACGTTTCCGTTCAAACATATGCCATTTGGGTTATGTAACGTATCTGCTACCCTCTTCCTTATTCCTCCCTATTCGATCCTTTCCCCTTTTCTTCACACATTCGTTGCTGACATTATTTTTCATCTATTTGACTTTTAATTTTTACGACAAGAGAAACTCTATTTGAAAGGAATTCATGCCACAAGTGCTGCCAAAACATTCTTCACATGAGATTCTTATTATTGTATGATGATAATGTCTATTGTGTTTTCCGTTGCACTCATGAGTAGCTAAACTTCTCTGTTAGAGTTATGGAAGCCTTATGAGATACTATATGTTGCTATGAGTTTGTGAATTCATGATGCGTACGCTAGTATAGCATTAGAATACGCATAAAGTTCTCTGTTAGGGTTACTCTCTTCATCTTAATTTAAATTCACGTGGTTGCAAACATATAGAATACGCCAGTATAGCATGAACTTATTCGAAAGAAATGTTACATGTCTGGAAAGAGAGAATGACAAGGAAATAGGGATACCAACCCCTGTTTAAAAGTTAGTGTCGTAACAGGATTAACCTCTTGGAGAATTCGTACCATTAGATACGCTTTAACCCTGAAAGAGTTAAAGTGAAATAATCCTTGATGGTCGAAAGACGCCTAGATTTACCATAGAATACAAATCTCTATAAGCGCATGCATGTCTGAATTCCGCATAACTCATAGCCAATAGATACGTAGAACTCATAAGGTGGACATAACCCTAACTTACAATTCTCATTGCTTAAAACCTTCTAAACAAAGCATTACGTTTTTACTTTGCTATTTTGATGCTTTTACTTCACGCCTAAACCATCCCCCTTTTCTATAGAATTCTTGACCAAAAGTCTTATAATAGTTACAATACTTAGTGACCGAGTATTCCCTGTGGGATTTGACACCCAACCCAGTTGGGTTCTATATTTGACGACGACAGCTTACACTCTTACGAGAGCTGTAGTTTAAGCGTTATCAAATTTTGGCGTCGTTGCCGGGGAATACGGTTGTCAACTAAGTTTGTGATAATTACTAGACCATTTGGTCAAAGATTCTTGTATTTTACTTTTAGTTGTTGTTTTTGTGTTATTCAGGTTTTATTTAGTGCATGCCCAATACTCGAAGTTCTGGTCAACTATTATTACCCATAAACCCTGAACCACAACTTAATGGAAGGATGGAGGCATAACTAGAAATTGACAGAAGGGTTGCTTAACAGGAGCAGGCTAGATTAGCTGCGCTGGCCGCTGCTCAAGTGCATCAACAGAATATTGTTAACAGTGGATGAGCAGCAGATCCTGATGATGAGGACTTGGGTGATGATGAGTTACTAAACCCTAGACGTGATGCTAAGGTGGCAACACCGGCAAACAGAAGAGATCGTAAAGCAATATTTCAGCCAAAACATCGAGCTAAGTGGATTCCCTTTGATGATTATAATGATGATCTGGATGGGGTTGGTGCCACAGGAGCTATTATTCCTCCGCCATTGGTACCCGAAGCCAAGTTCAACATCACTAGCACCATGATTCAGTTATTGTAAGTCAAGTGATTATTCGGTGGACTTGCAGGTGATGATTCGAATATGCATCTGGTCAACTTTATCTCTACATGCAAATCATTCGACAATCCAGGGATTGACCAGAATGCAATTCCGCTGCGCTTATTTCCATTGTCTCTATCTGCGGAGGCAACTCTATGGTTGAACGGGCTGACTCTTGATTCCATTACAAATTGGAGGAAATTGAAAGACACTTTCCTAGAAAGATTCTTTCTGCCATCCAAAAGAGCACAATTGATAGATGAAATCAACAACTTTAGACATCTTCCAACTGAACCTCTCCACGAAACATGGGACACATTCAAGAAGAACCTTATGAGATGCCCAAACCATCACATGACCAATGTCCACTTAATGGAGATACTATACAGATCTTTGAATTCAGTAACTAAACCAGTAGTGGATAATGTGGCTGGAGGATAATTTATGGACCTTACCTTTGTTCAGGCAAGCGATATGCTAGAACGGATGACAAAACAAAGTAGAGCTTGGCATACCAGGGATTCTGAGGTAATAAGCCCCACTATATCTATTTGCATGACTGCAGAACAAAGGCGAAGAGAGGAGGAACACGATCAAGATATGGCACACATGAAAACACAGATGGATCTTCTTAACAAGCTTTTATTATCAGGGAAGACCAAAAAAGTAAAAGCAGTTGCATCAAAAGAAAGAGATGAATCCAATTTTGAAGAAGATACTAACTACTTGAATAATCAGGGGGGGGTTTCGAGGCAATTCCCAAGGAAACCAAGGTCAAAACTATTTTGATAAATCTAGAAATAAGGACCAAGGTAGTTGGAAGAACTAGACTAATAGAAGTGGTTTATATATTCCTCCCGGAAGTCGAGAGGCCACGACATCTGGTTCGAGGAATATTTCAATGGAAGACATGATGGCGAAGTTGTTTTAAGGAGTCGAAGCAACCAATACGGGAGTGAATGAGGTGAAGAACGACTTGTCTCCAATAAATTAATTGGTTGACTTACATTATACTACTATAAAACAGCTAGAGCAGCAATTGAGTCAACTTCCAGCGACATTAAATCAAAGAAAAGCTGGCAACTTTGTAGCGACACGGTGAAAAATCCAAGGAACGATGGATCATGCATGGCTATTACTACCAGGAGTGGTAAGGTTCTGGAAAATTCATCCCAAATCAAGCAAGTGGCTGATGGTTTGTTAGATAATGTAGAACCAGAAGACACCAAAGAAGTTGAGGAAGACGTTAATGACGTCACCCCGATACATCCACATCCAGGAAAGATTGCCAATCTGAAGCAAGATAACAAAAAAGTTGCGGAGAAAACTATCCCTCTTCCACCGCAACCTTTTCCTCAAAGACTTAAGAAAAAACCAGATGATACAAGGTTTGGTCAATTCATGACGATGTTAATGCAGCTGACCATTAATGTTACATTGGTAGAGTGGCTAGAACAGATGCCTGGGTACGCAAAATTCATGAAGGACCTTTTAACAAATAAGCGGGCAGTAAGCTATGAGCCGGTAGATAATGTTCACCATTGCAGTACAATCGCTACAAGATCGCTAGTTCAGAAAAAGGCCAACCCTGGTGTCTTCACTATTCCTTGCACTGTTTGATCTTTGAATTTTGCCGACGCATTATGCAATTTAGGAGCCAACATCAACTTAATGCTACTATCTATTTACAAAAAGTTGGGGTTGGGGGATCCCACTCTAACCAACATGAGGCTTGTAATGGCAGATAGGTCGGTAAAATGACCTATTGGTATTTTATGTGATTTATTGGTGAAGGTTTCTTCATTCATCTTTTAGTAAGACTTCATTATCTTGGATTGTGAGGTGGACTTAGAAGTTGCTATAATCTTGGGGCACCCTTTCCTTGCAACAGGAAGTGCGCTTATTGATTTAAGAGCTAATGAGCTTCCATTCCGGATGAATGATAAAGTAGTCCACATTGATGTGTGTAAATCAATGAAGCAACCCAAAGATCTGAACTTCTTATTGGTATCTGGTGCTTATTTTGATAATAAGAAAGAAGTACCTGTAGAGAAGTAGCTTATTGATGACCCATTGGCGGTTATGCTTATGAATGTTGAGCGTAAGGATTCTGAAAACTATGATGAAACTATTTGTGCGCTAACAGGAAGGGGGTCGTATCCTCATACTCTCAAGAAGCTAGACCTTGATCTCTAAAACCGACCTACTCCACTAGCTAAACAATCTATTGAAGAGACACCCACGTTAGAATTGATGCAGCTTCCTAGTCATTTAAAGTATGCATTCTTGGGAAGCGGTAACATACTCCCGGTCATTGTGGAGGCAGATTTGGGTGAGCAACAAGTTGAAGCTCTCATCACTATTCTACGGAAGTACATGAGAGCCATAGGTTGGACCATCGCTAATATTATTTGTATTCTGCTTAGGATTTGTACACACAAGATTCAGCTTGAAGAAAATTCCATACCCACTGTTGAGCATCAAAGGCGTCTAAACCCACCTATGCAAGAGGTGGTGAAGAAAGAAATTATTAAGTGGTTACATGCAGGGGTTGTGTATCCATTCTCTGACAGTAAATGGGTCAGACCGGTACAATGTGTACCAAAGAAAGGTCGCATGATGGTACTTGCTAAGGAAAAGAATGAATTAATTCCATTCAGACCTGTCACAGGGTAGAGAGTATGCATGCACTACCGGAAGCTGAATTCATGGATGCTTAAGGACCATTTCCCAATGCCATTCATGGACCAAATGCTCGATTGATTAGCGGGGAAAGGATGGTTTTGTTTCTTAGATGGTTATTCCAGCTATAATCGAAGTCATCAAGAAACTACCACCCCCAATTTCTGTCAAAGAAGTTCGTAGTTTTCTCGGGTATGCAGGTTTTTATCGAAGGTTCATTAAAGATTTTTGCAAGATTGCTAGTCCGTTATGCAAGATTTTTGAGAAGGATGCAAAATTCTACTTCGGTGAAGATTGCTTGAAGGCATTTGAATGCCTCAAAGGGAAGCTAATCGAAGCTCTTATCATTGTAGCGCCCGATTGGTCTCTACCATTTGACGTCACGTGTGATTCTAGCGGGGTAGCTTTTGGTGCTGTACTTGGATAGAGAAGAGAAAAGTTATTCCATCAAATCTACTATGTGAGAAAGGTATTGAACGGAGCCCAAAAGAACTATACTGTCGCAGAACAAGAGCTCCTAGTGGTTGTGTACGCTTTTGAAAAGTTCCGTGCTTATTTGTTGGGAACCAAAGTGGTAGTTCATACAGACCATAAAACTCTGAGATATTTGATGGAAAAGAAAGATGCGAAACCAAGTCTAATTCGACGGATATTATTGCTGCAAGAATTTTATTTCGAGGTAAAAGATAAAATAGGTTGCGAAAACCAAGTGGTTGATAATCTATCTATACTTGAGAACAAGCATATAGCGCAGCCTGACCTTGAGATTGATGATGCATTCCCTATGAAAAGATCTTAGCGACGATGATGGAAGATTTACCATGGTATGCAAACTTTGCAAACTTTGTGGTAAGTAATGTGATGCCTGCGAATTTATCATTTCATCAAAAGACAAAGTTCATGCATGATGTGAGACACTAGTTAAGGGATGAGCCCTATTTGTTTAGACTATGCGCGGATGGTGTGATCAGACGATGCATATCTCATGTGGAGGTGCCAAGTATCTTGGAAGCAAGTCATGCTTCCCAAGTTGGGGGACACCATGCAGGAGGTCGGACAACAAGGAAGGTATTGTAAAACGGCTATTATTGGCTTTGATATCAAGAGATGCCTATGACTTCGTAAGAAGATGTGACCAATGTCAGAGACAAAGGTACGATTTTAAAGCACCATGTGATTCCCATGTCAAAAATTCTTGAAGTAGAGCTGTTTGATGTGTGGGGTATTGATTTTATGGGCCCATTCATAAATTCTTTTGGTATGAAATATCTCCTAGTTGCTGTCGACTATGTATCTAAATGGGTTGAAGCAGTAGCACTGGCCGATAATGAAAGAAAGCCTGTTGTAGCATTCTTGAAGAGAAATATCTTCTCTCGTTTTAAGGTACCACGTACCATCATAAGCGATGGAGGATCACACTTTTGCAACAAGCTATTCAAATTCGTGTTGGTAAAATATGGGGTCAAGCAACATAAGGTAGCAACGCCTTATCACCCACAAATTAGTGGACAGGTAGAGGTTTATAATCGAGGGATCAAGCAAATGCTTGCTAAGATTGTAAACTCTAATAGGAAAGATTGGTGTTGGAAGCTGGATGATGCACTATGGGCTTATAGGACTGCATTCAAAATGCCAATTGGTATGTCCCCATGCCAACTAGTTTATGGGAATGCCTGTCACTTGCCCATTAAGCTCGAGCATAAAGCATTGTGTGCATTGAAGAAACTGAATTTGAATTGGGATGATGCTATGAATATGAGATTGGAGCAGCTGAATGAGATGGATGAATTCCGTCTACATGCGTATGAAAGATCAGACCTCCACAAGGAGCAGATGAAAAAGTATCATGATCGGCAGATTGTGCAACGAAACTTTCAAAAAGGTGATATGGTACTTCTTTTCAATTCCAGACTGAAGCTATTCCCAGGTAAGTTAAGGTCCAAATGGTATGGTCCGTACAAAATTAGCCAAGTCTACTCGTCTGGAGTAGTAGAGTTAGAAGACAATAATGGTGTCATTTTTAAGGTAAATGGACAACGAGTAAAGCCATATATCGGTCCTCTTAACTCGAATAAATGCATGGCCACCATTTATCTCGACGAAGTCTAAGTACTCAAAGGAACTATGTCGCGTCGCGATAATAAATCAAGTGTTAGATGGGAGGCAACCCATTATTTTTTTTGTTTCTTTTGCATTTGTTTTTACTAAATAAAAATCCAAAAAGAAGAGTCGAGCCACGACCAAAACTAAGTTACTTGATGGGAGGCAACCCATCGTTCTACTCGTTTTTGTTGTTTTTGAGTAAATATAGGTGCAAGATGTGTAAAGTAGGAGATTGGTTTCAAATTTTGATTTGGAAGTAGTGCATGTTGAAGGTTGTAAGGTAGGAATGAAGAAGCAAAAGTCTATGGGTTAGGCATTGCCTATGAAAATATAGGCAATGAACAAGGCAAGGCCTATGTAAATCTAGGCTATGAACAAGGTATGGCCTATGCTATCGCCTATGCTCTCAGAATCTAAAATGCCATAGCATAGACGCCGCCTATGCCAAAGCCTTTTGTCTCTGAATCTAGAATGCCATGGCACAGGCGCCGCCTATGCCCAACAATGCCATAGCATAGGCGCCGCCTATGCTCAACTAGGCTTTGCAAAAGGCGCCGCCTATGCCAAGCATTGGCAAAGCATTAGGCACGGCCTATGCTCACTTTTTGGTCTCCTAAACCGATTCCAAATGGGTCAAAACCTGACCCAAGCTTGTCCTATAAATATAACCTTAATCTTAAAATAAAATAGCATTGCAACTTCAACCTAGGCGCCGCCTACCTCTCCAAAATCTCTCAAAAATTTCCCCTTTGCTCTTTTACTTTGCAAGAACATCTTCCGAGGCCATCAACCAAGTAAGTACTTCTTTGTTCTTCTCTTATATTCCGTATGTATTGCAATACTACACCTATAATAAGTTGTTAAACCTTGAAGTAGTGTTGGTAATTTGAATATGGTTGATTTGTTGAGATACAACTAAGAAAGTGAATGAATATGTATTGGTGTTCTAGACTTGGTTCCAACTTGTAGTTAATTTCGATACATTGTCATACTTCTTGCAAAATCGACATGGTTCAGAAAAATTGCATAAACTTGTAACTTCAAAGCTTGCTTGAATGAATTGTTCATTGAGATGAAAATCATGGTTAACTACAAACATGAGATGTTGTGATAATTTCAAGCCATAAATTAATACAATATCTATGTAGTAGTTTTATTCAAAGTGATGCATTAGTCCAAAACATGAAAGCATTGTCAAGATTACATGAACTAGAATCGGAAAAGTATAGTTAAGATGACAAGAGAAGTATGACTACACTGATTATATTATTGGAACATAACTCCTAAACAATCATCGATGAAGTCTGAGTAATCGATAAACGTTCACTTAATTAGTTTGTGCCAACAAATTAAGTATCGGGTGGGGACACTACTCTTTGTTTGTCAATTGTATTTACCAAGATAAAGCTAACATGACTATCATTTTAATCTCAGGTACAATGGCACCAAAAGCACGACAAGGAAAGGATAAAGCGACCACCTCACAAAAGGGCCAAAAATTAGGACGAACAGAGCAAAGTGAATCCTCCTCGCTGCAAATACCTCACCGCATGTTTGGAATCAAATGGGTCCTAGATATGGAAGAAAAGGAGTGGTACATGACCAATAAAGAGGAAAAATATATTCATGTGGAGTTGATACAAAAGGAGAGACTAGCAAAGAAAGAACCTTATGTGTTGGCCAAGATAATGGCGTTACATCTTGATTTCATCTTCCGAGATATGGGAGAATGCAATATAGATCTAACACGAGAATTATATGCCATCTGGTCACCAAAAACTACAGGGAGTGAAGTAAAGATTTGGGGCCAAGTCCTGCAACTAAATGCAGAGTTCTTCAACTCTTTTCTGGGGATGCCATCTATTGATCCATCACAACTCAAGGAGTTGTATAATAGACCTCCGTACAGGTCAATCAGACACACAATGTGTGGAATAATATCTATGGTACGATGGAGTAGACACAAGGACACCGGACGACACAACACCTTCCCATACGCTTCCTTGAATAGAGAAGCTCGGATATGGATACAAATAGTAAATTCTTGCCTAATTCCAGGGACTCAGTACACAAAGATTACACGAGATAGAGTGTGCTTGGTGTACACATTGAAGACGAACGTCCCCATCAACATTGGGGCGATTATTCGATCTTCAATACGTAAGGCCAGGCTACACAAAAGGTCCCACTTAAGCTTTGGTAATCTGTTGACTGCAATATTGAGGAAGGAGGACATCGAAGAGAAACCTTCTCATCATAAGCTTCCACACAACCCGAAGAAGGTTGACCTCACAAAGGTTAAAGATGCTAAAACTATGCATGGCATCAACCTTACCACTACAGAACGACATGCTCAGGATGAAAGTTTATTTTGACATCTTTATGGCATGACTCGATTTAGCATGATGAGAAGAGGTCGTATTCCAACTACTGCAGAGCTCCAACAGTTGGATTATGACTACCCAATGAACGAGCATGCAAAGGCTATGTGTAGAGTAGGTGTGTACTTTGAGAAAACTCTTGATGACGATGTGCCAACCGATGATGATCGCTGAATGACAAACTCCCACGTGGAGGAGAATTCAGATGACGATGACTCTGATGATGATTCCGATGCAGGGGGTATGACCTGAGACATAGAGGAGGAGTCCGACTAATCCAGGCTCTTCTTATTTATTCTCCACTGAGGACAGTGTGTCCCGTTTAAGTGTGGGGTGCTGGTATTTGTATGCTATTCTTCTTTATCTGCATTTGCTTATGTTTTTTTGTTTAATTTTTTTTAGTAGTTAAATTTTTTTAAAAAAAAAATTTTTAAAAACTTTGCATAAAATTGTTCTGATAGGCAGCATGGTATTTTGACAAGAGTCTGTGATAAAATCATTACTATTGAGACACTTACGCTCTAAATGTAACTCATTATGTGATAAGTGTGTGGTTTAATTCATTCATCTGTTGGGTCAATAGTCTATACTACTCCCAATAAAGTCGACCATGCTCCTTGTTTGTGTGAGATGATAGTATATTCTGTGTTTGTGGCTGATGCTAGAACTTTCCTGGTGTGTGTAAAAAGCGAAATAAAGAGTGTGAGTTTAGCAGATGATTTAGGCATTTCTTTGGCAACCAGTGTTTGTTTACCTTCTTTTTACCTACCCGTGGACATTATCTTAGTTAAATCCCTTTAAGCCTTTAGCTTATTTTCTTTGACAGCCTAATATGTAAACCTAATCCATTTTTTTCAAGACCATTTTTCTGATCCAAATTCCTAAGTGCTTTAAAGTGTAAATACATATGACAACATAAGAGGAAATTGGGTAAGAATGATGCCTTAAAGTGTATTGGTACTTGAATTTGTTATGAAAACGAATAGCTATTATAGAGGTGTGTTATAAAAAAAAAGAGAGAGAAGAAAAATAAATAAATACAAAAACAAAAAGATAGCTATGTTTATCATTAAATAAAAAGATAGTTATGTTTGAATGGCAAAATAGGTGAAAAAGGGTAGGAGATGAAAGAAAGGTAGAAAGGTTGATTAAAAGAGAGTGTTAATGGCATAATGTGGTGTATTGAAGCGCTTAGGAACATAGTCACTATTTCTAGCCAAAATAGTCCTTCCTGTCCCTTAGCCTACATTACAACCTATAAAGACCTATTTGATCGTAATCTTAGCATTCTGATATTTAGTGGAGCATTACACTAAGGGCAAGCCTATGGTCATCAATTGCAACATATGAATTCTTTGTGAGAGTGAGCAAGTATAATCTTATACCCATGTACGAAATATATACAATACTTATGAGTGATTATGGGTGATATATTGTGAGAAACACATGGTTTATGAGTTTTGGGTAGTCGTGTATGATTCTTTAAGCCTTAACTGGTGGATACGAATTAACCATCATCACGAGTCTAGGTTGGAGGTTAAATTGTTTCTAGTAATGATCATAAAAACTACTCTTTGTCGATAATTGTTGTGCCTGTCTTGATGAATATTTTGTGTTGTTACTGTGAAACCCTAACCAGATGTGTTATATGGACATGATATTTTGTTCGAGGAGGAACAAAAGCTCTAAGTGTGGGGTGTTGATGATAGGCGTATTTACACGCCTAAACACCATTATTTACCCATATTTTTGGGTAAGTTTTGAGGATAAAATATATAATTCTTGTACTTTTAGTCCTTTTTACTGTAAGTGAGCTAACCAACATGATTAGGAAGTTTTCAAGTATAAATGATGAAGATTTCAGAATTTTATGGATTAGTTGACGCCAAAGGAAGCTTCACGAAAGAAAGAAGGCCGCTTTTGGAAGTCTATGGACTAAAAGTGATGCATGGAAAAGTTGTCCCAGGCAAAAACAGCATTTCCAAAAACTTGGGGATCAGCAATAACTTAGTAGGATTAGGATAAGGATGCAGTAACCTAGTAGGATTAGGATAAGTATGCAATAGCTAAGTAGGAATAGGATATGGCTGTTATAAAAACCCTATGTTGCTGAACTTTTCAGCAAGAATTTCCGCCACCCTCTTCCTTATTCCTCAATATTCTATCCTTTCCCCTTTTCTTCACACATTCGTTGTTGACATTATTTTTCATCTATTTCGAATTTTAATTTTTACGACAAGAGAAACTCTATTTGCAAGAAATTCACGCCACAAGTGCTACCAAAACATATTTCATGTGATATCCTTATTTTGGTATGATGATAATGTCTATTGTGTTTCTCGTTGCACTCATGAGTAGCTAAACTTTTCTATTAGGGTTATGGAAGCCTTATGAGATACTATCTATTTCTATGAGTTTGTGAATTCGTGATATGTATGCTGCTTATATCATTACTCTCTTCATCTTAATTTAAATTCTTGTGGTTGCAAACATATAGAATACGCCAGTATATCATTAAATTGTACGAAAGAAAAGTTACATGTCGGGAAAAGAGAGAATGACAAGGAAATAGGGCTACCAACCCCTGTTTAAAAGTTAGTTTCGTAACTGGATTAACCTCTTGGAGAATTCATACCATTAGATATGATTTAAGCCCGAAAGAGTTAAAGTGAAATAATCCTTGATGGTCGAAAGAGAGCCTGGATGTACCATAGAATACGAATCTCTATAAGCGTATACATGTCTGAATTCTGCATAACTCATAGCCAATAGATACGTAGAACTCATAAGGTGGACATAACCCTAACTTACAATTCTCATTGATTAGAACCTACTAAACAAAGCATCTCGTTTTTACTTTGCTATTTTGATACTTTTAATTCACGCCTAAACCATCCCCCCTTTCCACAGAATTCTCGACCAAAAGTCTAATAATAGTTACAATACTTAGTTACCAAGTATTCCCTGTGGGATTCGACACCCAACCCTGTTGGGTTCTATATTTGATGACGACCGCTTACACTCTTACGAGAGTTTTATTTTGAGCATTACTAGTGAGATAGAGATATTTGGCTCAAATTTTGTTGTCCAAGGAATATAGAAGGTAAAGGTAATTAAAGATAAGCTTAAACCTGGCCAAAGACACCAAAAGTACTAAACATGCATAAGTCATAGGGAGTTAATGTTTGATGTTGGGGATAGAGTGTTCTTGAAGGTATCTCCCACAAAGGGGTAGACGCAGTTTTGGAAGAAGAGAAAGATCAATCTCGGGATGTCAACTTGTACTTGGTCTTTAACAGGGTTGGTAATGTTGCATTTGAGTTTGATTTCCCTCTAGTTTAAGCTCCGTTCACCTGATGTTCTATGTTTCTTTATTAACAAAGTGTGTGGGTGATCCATTCCCAATTGTGCCTATCAAAGATATTGCATTTTGAATTCATTTTCTAAAGAAGAATTCTAGGATAAAACCTAGGATTAGAAAGTTTGTCTGTCGCGGAAAAAGGATATAGCTTTGGTAAAAGTTCTATTGAGGAACCATAAGGTTGAAAAGGGTACTCGTGAAGCCTAAGAGTAGATGATGTCCACATATCTATTCTTATTGCAGGTTCGGGAAAATCTTGCAGAAGGTATGTGTTGATCTTAAAATCTTTATTTTCAATTTTTGTTAAAGAGACTTTGTAAATTCCTAGGTCTTTTTCTTTTCTATCTTAAAGGCAAGAGTAGTGATGTTTGGGGTTTAATTTTTCAGGTAAATGCCTTGTTCTATCATTCGAGAATAAATGATCCTAGTGGGGGACAATTTAAATACCCTAGACTTTTGGCCCTTGAATTTTTCTCAAGCATTGAGCTCACTATCTTTGTTACGACTTGAACTCATGAGTCATATGGTGTGTTAATAGGTTAGGTAAATCTAGTCGTAAGGCCATTAGGGTGTATTGTTTATTTTTTGTCATGGGTACAACTTGAAGTCACTAGTCTGAAGGGCTCATAATGCATTGTTAGGTGGATTCGTAACCAAATAATGTACGTTTTTGGAATGGTTCTTCTCTAAGTACGAGTGGCTCACTAAGATCCATAAGGATATGTTATGTGTCGTGGGATAAAATTGGAGGATGTTCAGTGTAAACCTATTTGAGTTTTGTATTGACTATTATTACACATTACGAGTCATGGGGTATTATTATGGGTTAGTTGGTTGAGTCTTATGGATGACAATTTGTGGGCTTGGTAAAACTTTCCAAGTTATGACTTATGGTGATAATTTTTAACGAGTGGTTATGCGTAAATGGTTGACTCATAGTGAGAGATGAGATTTTTCCAACTTTTTAGTTAAGGGAGTTCTAGGCATTTCATTTTTTCCCATCTTGAACCTATTTAGGTTATCCTTATACCTCATAAACACATAATATAAATTCTCAAACACTCTCAAATCCTAAAAATCAAGGATACTTACGGTTTCAAGAGATTAACCAATTGAGGCTGCGAAATGAGATTTCTCTACTTACTTCTTGGTGTTTTAGGCATGTTACTCTTCCCTCATTTTCCAATTTTTAAATAGATGTGATTTGAAATGTTATTCATGAACTATTGATATTGGTTTTGAACCTTGGGATGAGTGCTTTCAATATAAATTTTTTAAATGCGTCTTCCATGTTATTTATAAAACTAGTTTGTCTAAATTGATTGATGGTAAATGCATTGGGATTCATAGTAATGGTTGATGGAAATTAGGCTACAATGGTATCACTAAATTTGTTGATATGGTATGGAAATTGCTAATAAACTCAACCCTCTTACACAATCGACTTTGGTTTATGTGTTATTACTTGGCTTGGTTAGTTTCTTGAAACTATTTAATGGTATAAATGAAAAAATGTTTCTGGATGGTTTTGAAAACTTTATAGTATACAATGGAATCCTCTAAGTGAATGAATTTATGAAAACATTATGGGGTACACATGAATCCCCCAAGTATTTTTAATAATGGAGTCTGCAGGATAAACGGGAATCACCTAAGTCTTGAGTAATGACATTTTTTGCAAACTATATTTGGTACAATGATACCACTTAATAATGCAAACTATATTCAATACATTTGGTTGTGCGTTAAATCTTATAATTGAGCTACAATTGGTGTTGTGATAAAAGCATTTAAGGTATGAGTCTGATGTACAGACACTGGAAACTCATGTTTGTATTCATATAGGTTTGTATTGATGATTGTGTTCTTTTAGAGTACAAGGGAATCGTCAAAGTGTATACATGTATATATGTATCATAGAATGCAAATTTACAAGGAAATCCCTGACCATTTATAATATTCCCAGTTCGTGTGAATAATATGCACTGAGGCCCGTTCAGGGTTTAAAACTGGACCCATATAGACTGTACGTGGACTTATGATGGTAAATCTACACAAAATAGGTTAAGGGTTTAAAATTCATGATAAACCTTTTTCCCTATTCCATCGTGGTATATATATATATGTATTTTAATATAGTTATGTACACTTGTTTGATTGGTTTTGGATTAATGGCATTACTTTATCTTTATCCCTGAATTTCAAGCTAGTGTTCACCCCGCTAACCGGCTTCAAATTTTGTAATTCTATATGATGTAGGATCCAGCAATACTCTCACTTCTCATACAAAATAAATTTTAGATTCGAGGACAACTTCTTAGTCATACTGTAGAGGTGACCTTCTATATTTCAAAAGACCATATTTCATGCTGTAGATTTCTTTGTCTTTGCTCTTCCTTTCATCTTTCTGTTGGCTATTGTCAGGGGCATGTCCTGACTGGATATTATTTGATTTTGATTTTAGGCTTTGTCAGACTATTTTGGGCATGAGTGGTGTTAGTATCGTTGTTGGCATTAGCATTGGTACTGGTATTGGATGGATTTTTGGTTGTGAATAGATGGTTTTGGTTATGGACTTACTATAGTACTTTTAAATTGATATTCCATTATCTTTTTATATGTTTTTATTTCACCTAACGCGGGATGTAAGATAGAGAATAGTTTGGGTATTAGGGGTGGTTACCTGTCATGGTTGGACTTGACATACACGACATGATCATGCCCAAGTTCGTGTCGTATTAGGTAGTCAAAAGACAATTGAGCTAAATAAGCAGCAAGGACAAAAGAAGAAGATAGCAAAAAAGGAAAAATCTCTGGAATTGAAGTCTTTAAAAATTTCTTCAAGAGAAAAAAACACTGATGTTGCCTTTTTTTTTAAAAAAAAGAGTTAGAGTTGTGAAGAAAAGTGTCCAGTTTCAAAAAAGAGGAGTTGTGAAGAAAAATGTCCATTTGTATAAATTAGAGTTTAGTTATAATAATAACTACGACTAAAGTATTCAGATGACTTTATTTGAGGCTTTGTACGGTAGGATATGTAGATCTCCTATTGGGTGGTTTGAAGTTGGTAAGGCAGAGATATTTGGCTCAAATTTGGTTGACTAAGGAATGGAGAAGGTAAAGGTAATTCAAGATAGGCTTAAACCTAGAAAAAGACACCAAAAGTACTAATCATACATAAGTCATAGGGAGCTAATATTTGATGTTGGGGATAGAGTATTCTTGAAGGTATCTCCCACAAAGGGGTCGATGCAGTTTTTGAAGAAGGGAAAGATCAATCTCTGGATGTCAACTCGTACATGGTCTTAAATAGGATTGGTAATGTTGCATTTGAGTTGGAGTTTCCCTCTAGTTTAAGCTCTGTTCACCTGATGTTCCATGTTTCAATATTGATGAAGTGTGTGGGTGATCCATCCCCAATTGTGCCTATCAAAGATATTCCATTTGAATTTATTTTCTAATTTAGAATTCTAGGATAAACCTAGGATTAGAAAATCTATCTGTCGCGGACAAAGGATGTAGCTTTGGTAAAAGTTCAATTGAGGAACCACAAGGTTGAAGAGGGTACTTGTGAAGCCTAAGAGTAGATGATGTCAACATATCTATTCCTATTGCAGGTTCTGGAAAATATTGCTTAAGGTATGTGTTGATCTTAAAATCTTTATTTTCAATTTTTGTTAAAGAGACTTTGTAAATTCCTAGGTCTTTTTATTTACTATCTTAAAGGTAAGTATACTGATGTTTGGGGTTTAATTTTTCTTGTAAATGCCTTGTTCTATCATTGGAGAATAAATGATCCTAGTGGGTGATAATTTAAATACCCTGGACTTTTGGCCCTTGAATATTTCTTAAGCATTGAGCTCACTATCTTTGTTACGAGTTGAACTCATGAGTCATACGGTGTGTTAATAGGTCATGTGATCCTAGTCGTAAGGGCATTAGTTTGTATTGTTTATTTTTTGTCATGGGTACAACTTGAAGTCACTAGTCCGAAGGGCTCATAATGCTTTGTTAGGTGGATTCGTAACCAATTAATGTACGTTTT
Organism: Capsicum baccatum var. pendulum; assembly: GCA_030864225.1. NCBI lineage: Eukaryota > Viridiplantae > Streptophyta > Magnoliopsida > Solanales > Solanaceae > Capsicum > Capsicum baccatum. Next base: position 48,287,924 of record CM061558.1, read on the forward strand.
TGGAATGGTTCTTCTCTATCTAGGAGTGGCTCACTAAGATCCATAAGGATATGTTACGAGTCATGGGGTCTTATTATGGCTGAGTTGGTTGAGTCGTATGGATGACAATTTGTGGGCTTGGTAAAACTTTCCTAGTTATGACTTAAGGTGATAATTTTTAACGAGTGGTTATGTGTAAATAGTTGACTCATAGTGAAAGATGACATTTTTCCAACTTTTTAGTTAAGGGCGTTCTAGGCGTTTCACTTTTTTCCCATCTTGAACCTCTTTAGGTTATCCTTAGACCTCATAAACACATAATATAAATTCTCAAACTCTCTCAAATCCTCAAACTCAAGGATACTTACGGTTTTCAAGAGATTAACCAATTGCTGCTGCGAAAGGAGATTTCTCTACATACTTCTTGGTGTTTCAGGCATGTTACTCTTCCCTCGTTTTTAATTTTTTAAATAGATGTGATATGAAGTGTTATTCATGAACAGTTTATATTGGGTTTTAAACCTTGGGATGAGTGTTTTCAATATAAATTGTTTAAATGCTTCTTCCATGTTATTTATGAAACTATTGTGTTCAAATCGATTGATGGTAAATGCATTGGGATTCATAGGAATGATGGATGGAAATTAGGATACAATTGTATCCCCAAATATTTTAATATGGTACAGGAATTGGTAATAAGCTCAACCCTCTTACACAATTGATTTTGGTTTATGTGTTAATACTTGGCTTGGTTAGTTTCTTTAAACTAATTAATTGTATAAATGAAAAAATGTTTCTGGATGGTTTTGAAAACATTATAGTATACAATGGAATCCTCTAAGTGAATGAATTTATGAAAACATTGTGGGGTACACATGAATCCCCTAAGTGTTTTTAATAATGGAGTCTGCGGGGTAAACTGGAATCCCCTAAGTCTTGACGAATGACATTTTTTGAAAACTATATTTCGTACAAAGATACCACTTAATAATGCAAACTATATTCAATACATTTGGTTGTGCGTTAAATCTTTTAATTGAGCAATAATGGGGGTTGTGATAAATAGCATTGAAGGTATGAGTCTGATGTACACACACTGGAAACTCATATTTGCATACATAAAGTTTTGTATTGATGATTGTGTTCTTGTAGAGTACAAGGGAATCCTCAAAATGTATACTGTATATATGTATCATAGAATGCAAAGGTACAAGGAAATCCCTGACCATTTATAATATTGCCAGTTCGTGTGAATAATATGCTCTGAGGCCCATTCAAGGTGTAAAACTGGACCCATATAGACTGTACGTGGACTTATGATGGAAAATCTACACAAAATAGGTTAAGGGTTTGAAATTCATGATAAAACTTTTTCCCTATTCCGTTGTGGTATATATGTATATATGTATTTTAATATGGTTATGTACACTGGTTTGATTGGTTTTGGATTAATGGCATTACTTTATCTTTATCCCTGAATTACAAGCTAGTGTTTACCCCACTAACCGGCTTCAAATATTGTATTTCCATATGATGTGGGATCCAGCAATACTTTCACTTCTCATACAAAATAAATTTTAGATTCGAGGACACTTCTGAGTCATACTGTAGAGGTGACCTTCTATATTTAAAAAGACCATATTTCATGCTGTAGATTTCTTTGTCTTTGCTAGTCCTTTTATCTTTGTGTTGGATATTGTCAGGGGCATGTCCTGACTGGATATTATTTGATTTTGATTAGAGTCTATGTCGGACTATTTTGGGCATGGGTGGTGTCAGTATCATTGTTCGCATTAGCATTGGTACTGGTATTGGTTGGATTTTTGGTTGTGAATAGATGGTTTTGGTAATGGACTTACTATAATACTTTTAAATTGATATTCCATTATCTTTTTATACATTTGGATTTAACCTAACGCGGGATGTAAGATAGAGAATAGTTTGGGTATTAGGGGCGGTTACCTATCATGGTTGGACATGACATACACGACATGATCAATCCCAAGTTTGTGTCGTATTACGTAATCTAAAGACTATTGACCTCAATAAGCAGCAAGGACAAAAGAAGAAGGTAGCAAAAAAGGAAAAATCTCTGGAATTGAAGTCTTTAAAAATTTCTTCAAGTGAAAAAGACACTGATGTTGCCTTTTTGAAAAAAAAAGATAGTTAGAGTTGTGAAGAAAAGTGTCCTGTTCCAAAAAAGAGGAGTTGTGAAGAAAAATATCCATTTGCATCAAATAGAGTTTAGGTATAATAATAACTACGACTAAAGTACTCAGATGACTCTATTTGAGGCTTTGTATGGTAGGATATGTAGATCTCCTATTGGGTGGTTTGAAGTCGGTGAGGCAGAGATATTTGGCTCAAATTTGGTTGACTAAGGAATGGAGAAGGTAAAGGTAATTCAATATAGGCTTAAACCTGGCAAAAGACACCAAAAGTACTAAACATACATAAGTCATAGGGAGTTAATGTTTGATGTTGGGGATAGAGTATTCTTAAAGGTATCTTCCACAAAAGGGTCGATGCAGTTTTGGAAGAAGGGAAAGATCAATCTCGGGATGTCAACCCATACTTTGTCTGGAACAGGGTTGGTAATGTTGCATTTGAGTTGGAGTTTCCCTCTAGTTTAAGCTCCGTTCACCTGATGTTCCATGCTTCAATATTGATGAAGTGTGTGGGTGATCCATCAACAATTGTTCCTATCAAAGATACTCCATTATGAATTTATTTTCTAATGAAGAATTCTAGGATAAAACCTAGGATTAGAAAATCTGTCTGTCGCGGACAACGGAAGAAGCTTTGGAAAAAGTTCTTTTGAGGAACCACAAGTTTGAAGAGGGTACTTGTGAATCCTAAGAGTAGATGATGTCCACATATCTATTCCTATTGCAGGTTCTCGAAAATCTTGTTTAAGGTATTTGTTGATCTTAAAATCTTTATTTTCAATTTTTGTTAAAGTGACTTTGTAAATTCCTAGGTCTTTTTATTTTCTATCTTAAAGGTAAGAGTAGTGATGTTTGGGGTTTAATTTTTCTTGTAAATGCCTTGTTCTATTATTCGAGAATAAATGATCCTAGTGGGTGATAATTTAAATACCCTGGACTTTTGGCCCTTGAATATTTCTTAAGCATTGAGCTCACTAACTTTGTTACGAGTTGAACTCATGAGTCATACGGTGTGTTAATAGTCGTAAGGGCATTAGTGTGTAGTGTTTATTTTTTGTCATGGGTATAACTTGAACCTTGGGATGAGTGTTTACAATATTAGTATTTTAAATGCTTCTTCCATGTTTTTATGAAACTATTGTGTTCAAATTGATTGATGGTAAATGCATTGGGGTTCATTGGAATGGTGGGTGGAAATTAGGCTACAATGGTATCCCCAAATATTTTGATATGGTATGAATATTGGTAATTTACTCAACCCTCTTACACAATTGATTTTGGTTTATGTGTTTTTACTTGGCTTGGTTAGTTTCTTGAAACTTTTTAATGGTATCAATGAAAAAATATGTCTGGATGGTTTTGAAAACATTATATACAATGGAATCCTCTAAGTTAATCAATTTATGAAAACATTGTGGGGTACACATGAATCCCCCAAGTGTTTTTAATAATGGAGTCTGCGGGGTAAACTGGAATCCCCTAAGTCTTGACTAATGACATTTTTTGAAAACTATATTTGGTACAAAGATACCACTTAATAATGCAAACTATATTCAATACATTTGGTTGTGCGTTAAATCTTATAATTGAGCAATAATGGGGGTTGTGATAAATAGCATTGAAGGTATGAGTCTGATGTACACACACTGGAAACTCATATTTGCATACATAAAGTTTTGTATTGATGATTGTGTTCTTGTAGAGTACAAGGGAATCCTCAAAATGTATACTGTATATATGTATCATAGAATGCAAAGGTACAAGGAAATCCCTAACCATTTATAATATTGCCAGTTCGTGTGAATAATATGCTCTGAGGCCCATTCATGGTGTAAAACTGGACCCATATAGACTGTACGTGGACTTATGATGGTAAATCTACACAAAATAGGTTAAGGGTTTGAAATTCATGATAAACCTTTTTCCCTATTCCGTTGTGGTATATATGTATATATGTATTTTAATATGGTTATGTACACTGGTTTGATTGGTTTTTGATTAATGGCATTACTTTATCTTTATCCCTGAATTACAAGCTAGTGTTCACCCCACTAACCGGCTTCAAATATTGTATTTCCATATGATGTAGGATCCAGCAATACTTTCACTTCTCATACAAAATAAATTTTAGATTCAAGGACAACTTCTGAGTCATACTGTTAAGGTGACCTTCTATATTTCAAAATACCATTTTTCATGCTTTAGATTTCTTTGTCTTTGGTAGTCCTTTTATCTTTGTGTTGGCTATTGTCAGGGGCATGTCCTGACTGGATATTATTTGATTTTGATTAGAGGATTTGTTGGACTATTTTGGGTATGGGTGGTATCAGTATCATTGTTGTCATTAGCATTGGTACTGGTATTGGTTGGATTTTTGGTTGTGAATAGATGGTTTTGGTTATGGACTTACTATAATACTTTTGAATTGATATTCCATTATCTTTTTATACGTTCGGATTTCACCTAACGCGGGATGTAAGATAGAGAATAGTTTAGGTATTAGGGGTGGTTACCTGTCATGGTTGGACTTGAAATACACGACATGATCACTCCCAAGTTTGTGTCGTATTACGTAATCTAAAGACTATTGAGCTCAATAGGCAGAAAGGATAAAAGAAGAAGGTAGCAAAAAAGGAAAAATCTCTGGAATAGAAGTCTTTAAAAATTTCTTCAAGTGAAAAACACACTGATATTGCCTTTTCGAAAAAAAAGATAGTTAGAGTTGTGAAGAAAAGTGTCTAGTTTCAAAAAAGAGGAGTTGTGAAGAAAAATATCCATTTGCATCAAATAGAGTTTAGGTATAATAATAACTACGACCAAAGTATTCAGATGACTCTATTTGAGTCTTTGTATGGTAGGATATGTAGATCTCTTATTGGGTGGTTTGAAGTCGGTGAGGCAGAGATATTTGGCTCAAATTTGGTTGACTAAGGAATGGACAAGGTAAAGGTAATTCAAGATAGGCTTAAACCTGGCAAAAGACACCAAAAGTACTAAACATACATAAGTCATAGGGAGTTAGTGTTTGATGTTGGGGATAGAGTGTTCTTGAAGGTATCTCCCACAAAGGGGTCGATGCAGTTTTGGAAGAAGGGTAAGATCAATCTCGGGATGTCAACCCGTACTTTGTCTTGAACAGGGTTGGCAATGTTGCATTTGAGTTGGAGTTTCCCTCTAGTTTAAGCTCTGTTCACTTGATGTTCCATGTGTCAATATTGATGAAGTGTGTGGGTGATGCATCAACAAGTGTGCCTATCAAAGATATTCCATTTTAAATTTATTTTCTAATGAAGAATTCTAGGATTAGAAAATCTGTCTGTCGCGGACAAAGGATGTAGCTTTGGAAAAAGTTCTATTAAGGAACCACAAGGTTGAAGAGGGTACTTGTGAAGCCTAATAGTAGATGATGTCCACATATCTATTCCTATTGCAGGTACTGGAAAATCATGCTTAAGGTATGTGTTGATCTTAAAATCTTTATTTTCAATTTTTGATAAAGCGACTTTGTAAATTCCTAGGTCTTTTTATTTTCTATCTTAAAGGTAAGAGTAGTGATGTTTGGGGTTTAATTTTTCTTGAAAATGCCTTGTTCTATCATTCGAGAATAAATGATCCAATTGAGGGATAATTTAAATACCCTAGACTTTTGGCCCTTGAATATTTCTTAAGCATTGAGCTCACTATCTTTGTTACGACTTGAACTCATGAGACATACGGTGTGTTAATAGGTCAGGTGATCCTAGTCGTAAGGGCTTTAATGTGTAGTGTTTATTTTTTGTCATAGGTACAACTTGAAGGCACTAGTCCGAAGGGCTCATATTACTTTGTTAGGTGGATTCGTAACCAAATAATGTACGTTTTTGGAATGGTTCTTCTCTAAGTACGAGTGGCTCACTAAGAGCCATAAGGATATACTACGAGTCGTGGGATAAAATTGTAGGATGTTCAGTGTTAAACATATTAGAGTTTTGTATTGACTATTATTACACATTACGAGACATGGAGTCTTATTGTGGGTGAGTTGGTTGAGTCGTATGGATGACAATTTGTGGGCTTGGTAAAACATTCCTAGTTATGACTTATGGTGATAATATTTAACGAGTGGTTATGAGTAAATGGTTTACTCATAGTGAAAGATGACATTTTTCCAACTTTTTAGTTAAGGGCGTTCTAGGCATTTCATTTTTTTCCCATCTTGAACCCCTTTAGGTTATCCTTAGACCTCATAAACACATAATATAAATTCTCAAACACTCTGAAATCCTCAAGATAAAGGATACTTATGGTTTTCAATAGATTAACCAATTGAGGCTACCAAAGGAGATTTCTCTACATACTTCTTGGTCTTTCAGGCATGTTACTCTTCCCTCATTTTCAATTTTTTAAATAGATGTGATATGAAGTGTTATTCATGAGCTATTGATATTGGGTTTTGAACCTTGGGATGAGTGTTTTCAATATAAATTGTTTAAATGCTTCTTCCATGTTATTTATGAAACTATTATGTTCAAATCTATTGATAGAAAATGCATTGGGATTCATAGGAATGGTGGATCAAAATTAGGATACAATGGTATCCCCAAGTATTTTGATATGATATAGGAATTGGTAATAAACTCAACCCTCTTAACACAATTGATTTTGGTTTATGTGTTATTACTTGGCTTGGTTAGTTTCTTGAAACTAATTAATTGTATAAATGAAAAAATGTTTCTGGATGGTTTTGAAAACATTATAATATACAATGGAATCCTCTAAGTGAATGAATTTATGAAAACATTGTGGGGTACACATGAATCCCCCAAGTGTTTTTAATAATGGAGTCTGCGGGGTAAACGGGAATCCCCTAAGTCTTAACTAATGACATTTTTTGCAAACTATATTTGGTACAATGATACCACTTAATAATGCAAACTATATTCAATGCATTTTGTTGTGCGTTAAATCTTTTAGTTGAGCAATAATGGGGGTTGTGATAAATAACATTGAAGGTATGAGTCTGATGTACAGACACTGGAAACTCATATTTGCATACATATAGTTTTGTATTGATGATTGTGTTCTTGTAGAGTACAATGGAATCCTCAAAGTGTATACATGTATATATGTATCATAGAATGCAAAGGTACAAGGAAATCCCTGACCATTTATAATATTACCAGTTCATGTGAATAATATGCACTGAGGCTCGTTCAAGGTGTAAAACTGGACCTATATACACTGTACGTGGACTTATGAAGGTAAATCTACACAAAATAGGTTAAGGGTTTGAAATTCATGATAAACCTTTTTCCCTATTCCATCGTGGTATATATGTGTGTATGTATTTTAATTTGGTTATGTACAATGGTTTGATTGGTTTTGGATTAATGGTATTACTTTATCTTTACCCCTGAATTACATGCTAGTGTTCACCCCGCTAACCGGTTTCAAATATTGTATTTCCATATGATGTAGGGTCCAGCAATACTTTCACTTCTCATACAAAATAAATTTTAGATTCGAGGACAACTTCTGAGTCATACTGTAGAGGTGATCTTCAATACCTCATATGACCATATTTCATGCTGTAGATTTCTTTGTCTTTACTATTCCTTTTATCTTTGTGTTGGCTATTGTCAGGGGCATGTCCTGACTGGATATAATTTGATTTTGATTAGAGGCTTTGTTGGACTATTTTGGGAATGGGTGGTGTCAGTATCGTTATTGTCATTGGCATTGGTACCGATATTCGTTGTATGTTTGGTTGTGACTAGATGGTTTTGGTTATAACTTACTATAATACTTTTAAATTGATATTCCATTATCTTTTTATATGTTTAGATTTCACCTAACGCGGGATGTAAGATAGAGAATAGTTTGGTTATTAGGGGTGGTTACCTGTCATGGTTGGACTTGACATACACGACATGATCACGCCCCAGTTCATGTCGGATTAGGTAATCTAAAGATTATTGAGCTCAATAAGCAGCAAGGACAAAAGAAGAAGGTAGCATAAAAGGAAAAATCTCTGGAATTGAAGTCTTTATAATTTTCTTCAAGTGAAAAAGACACTGATGTTGCCTTTTTGAAAAAAAAGATAGTTAGAGTTGTGAAGAAAAGTGTCCGGTTTCAAAAAAGAGGAAGTAGAAGCAAAAAGGGAGGACCTGTTAATGTTTTCCACAAATGCGTAAGTATTGAGAATATTATTAAGTATTGTACAATGCACTAAATAGATTTCCAGGAATATCTGATAATTGGATGTTACCAAAGAAAGTACAGGGACTAAGTCCATGTAAAATCAAGAAGAAAGGTTGCAACTGATTATGCATTGAAGAAGGCCCTAGCAGTGTAGGGAGATCCCTCTAGTAAATCTGATGAATCTAAGAAGGATGAAGATGTGTCTATGCTGTCTATGGAGGAGTATGGAGTTATATGATTACTTTTTTTCTCTCATGGAAAACACTTAAGATAAAGAAGTAAATGAGGTAATCTCTCTGATATTAAGGAAAATTTAAATAACTACTCTTCTAGAAAGATAAAGAAGCAAGAAAATGTGTTGATTGATTCTATGTCTAAACTGACTACTAAGAAAAAATCTATTGAAGAGAAAGTCGATAAATAAGAGGTTTACTTAATTGCATTAACTTTCCAAAACTCTTAAATAGAGGTACTCTTTACTAATTTTCAATATGAAAAATGTGAGTTTAATAAATAGACTGATTAAAGTGGATAATTCTGATGGTAAAGGGAATAAAGAGGCCTCATAGCTTAAAATTGATCTTGAGGAAAAGTTGAGGGATTCTCTAAAGCATATTATGACTGCACTTCATAAGAATGACGAATTAGAAAGGGACTTGGTCTGTATAAAGGAAGAACTTAACAAATCACTAAAATGATCCACATCTTCTCAAATCCTTTCTAGTTCAACTAGTCAGACTATAAATATTGGTAAATAGCTTGGATAAAGTACCAAACCCAATCACTTCAGCGTCAAAGGAATGTTTTTCATGGTATTAGAAATAGGGTCCATAAACATCTATGCACTTATTGGGGAAGAGATGGACACTTGAAGGAAAACTTTCAATATTGTCTTAAGGCTAGACTGAGCAATACTAAATACATCCAGTTGGAGAATTATTATCCTAATGATTCTATGCCTTTGAAAAATGTGGAGAAAAACTCTTTACATAGATGAGGCCAAGAGTGATTTGATCACAGCATTATCAAACATCTAGGAATTCAAACATAAGCGGGTTCCTAATTCTAGAAAATGACTATTTTTGCTAGTGGGAGAAAAGGATTGCAGTCAGAACTGGTTAATGTATAGTTGATGTTCAAAGTATATGATAGGAAAGACTGACTGATTTCTCTCTCCAAAGACACTTCAAGGTAGAGGTTTTTCTTTTGGAAATGATAAAAAAAGATACATTCGTGGTGTGGGAAATATTAAAAGATCGCCAGATAAAGGAATAGGAGATCTGTACAATGTGAATGGCCTCAACTTGAAGTATGGAAAACAATTATCAACACCAAATAGTTCAAGAATATATATGTCACTGATTTATAGTTTGTAGGTAATGGTAAATTAACATACTTTAGTGCACTAAGTGAGAATGTTAACCTATTGAACAGAAAGTTGCGACATATGAGTTTATTTTGGTAAAAAATATGATTTCAAAGATCCTGATCTACAGAAAACCTGAGGGATACACCATACAGTGAGGGACCAGGTAACTCAGAGTCAATCACAACCAAAATGCAATAGAAAAAGTAAAAACATAAGATTTTAACATGCAAACCCCCCTTGATCAAGGAAGGTAAAAACCACGGCTTGTTCTCCTAATACCTCCAAAATCAACTATAATAAACCTCGTGATTACAACCTTTAATGAAACTATCTCTAGGTTCCTTTCGCTTCTAATAATTCTACTACAAGCTGATCTTAATAGCTCTTCCACTGACCTTCTATACTAATTAACTCTAATCAGTATCAAAACATAGGCAACTCTACCTAATAACACTCTACTCAAAGAAAAAAGATCATTACTCTTATATCATGAGTAATTCACTTGCAAATTAGAAAGAACATGAGTAATGTTGTAATGGGGTTTTGGCTACCTCTTACTCTTTGTATTTGCGAAAAAATCAATTTGATGAAGAAGACAGATTTTTCTTTTATAGTTGCATGATGTTTAGAGATAAAATCTCGTTGTACCAGGTCTCCTATAAGTACAAGCAGCACCTAAAAGTTTTCTACAAAAGTGGATAAAAGTCTGTAGACATGCATGCCATATGTAATATACTATGCACGTTCAGGGACCTGGGCCCTTGAAGTTAGTTTCTCATTATCAAAACAACATATATCAACATCCTTCATTTTTCATGATGAAAAGAAAACCATATGAAATTGTTCACATCCATCACATTTAATCAGTCTGATTACCACCGTGAAGATGAATGTCCCCCCTATAATCATGATTCCACCATTATCCAACATAGGGACATGGTCTTTTTTTGTCATTTGCTGCAAAAACCACTGATATTATTTGCTTCCCACAATAACTGTGCACTATTATTCTTTCATTTGATTCTCCCTGCCATTGTGCACCATAATTCACGTAGAGCATTTGGATAGGACATTACATGGTACCTGGTCTCTTCGCATCACATATAACAATTTTTCCATTCCAGATGAAATAAGTACTACACCTTTTGGAATCATTGAAAATTGAAAATAGTTCACTAGGAGTAATAGTAGCACAAGTTAGCTAACTCGTAGCCATTGGGGCAACACTAACATCAGGATCATTTTTAGAGAAGAAACAAATAAAGAGCACAAAGGCAAGAGCACAAAGTCAAGATCTTATTCATATTCAACAGAATATGTATCATTGTAGTGCAAGAATTAAATTTCATGTCCCATGGAGAAAGCCACAAAAGTTGAAAAAATGAAGGATTTGGGGAGAATGTTTGGAGAAGTAAGGTCATCTTAGGATATTCAAGATCAAAATCTTCGTTGGTTAGACTAGTAACCATCATCTTAAGTTCATTATTTTTTTACTGTTTGGTTCAGAAAAGTCCCTTGGACATTTTTTTGAAAATTTATAAGTTTGCATCAGCAGTCACCCTATTTTTATATTTTCCAGCATTTGACATTTGTTTTTCATCTATTATAAGCCCTACTAGGTTCATCAAAAGTCATTCTCCTCTTCTTGGGACAAGGTCCCTCACAAGTCTGGTAATTGTTAATAAGATTTCTAAAATGTCGTTATCAAAAAATTGACCCCCAAGACCCTATTTACTCTATTTTTAACCAAGGGTGAAAATGGGATCAAAAATCCATGAAATCAAACAAACCCGACTACTAATCCTAATTCAACATTCTAAATCCAGTGACAATTTAGATTTTTAAAAAACATTGTTTTCACAAAGTTTACTCCCGAAATCCGATTTCAAAATTGTTTGAACCGAGAGTAAAAATGAGACATAAAATCCATAAAACCACATCAACCAGTTTATAAACCTAAAATCAACATTTTGAATTTGTTGGTGTAGTCCACTTTTCCATCTGACACATAGATCAATATATATTGACCAAAGTAAACTATAATGTTTTTTAAGCTACTAAAAACCAAAAAGCTAGCCCAATTGCATTAGGAACCCTGAAAATAATCCCCACACCCCATAAATACCATAATGCAATAACGGGGAGGGGAGAAATGGTAAAATCATATAAAAATGAATACTTCAAAAAATTATCAAAATTGAAATATTATATCATCCACTACTAAATATTTGGTTTGTCCTCGAACTAAAGGCAACAGAAATACCTAAACCAGTGAAAAGTTGGGGATACCTACAACATATTTGAAACATAACCTCCAAAGTAGACTCATCTATTGGTTGATTCTACGAGTTGACCTTAACCACAGGAATAACTATTGAATGCAATCACCTAACCTCTCTATCTTTGATGGAGATAGGCACCTCAAGAAAAGACAACCACTCATATAAATAGACTGAATCCCCAAGAATTACATGAGGATCGTCTAGAATGTAATGCCTAATCATAGAAAGATGAAAAACTAGATGAACAACTGATAAATCTTGAGGTAATCCTAACTCACAAGACACAACCCCAATAGTCTGAAGAATCTCAAAAGTTCAAATAAGCTTGGGGCTCAACTTTCCACTATTCCAAAACTTTATAACGCCCTTCACGGGAGACACAAGAATAAATGCATGGTCACAAAACTTAAATCACAAGGCATGAACTCTATTATCTGCTTAGCACTTTTTCCTAAACTAATTTGCTCAAAGTTTATACTGAATAACCAGAATTGTATCCAAAGACTAATGATGCAGATTCGTACCCCGAGGTTTAATATTAAAAATCTCAAACTAAACAACTATAGAGTGACAACACCTAGGATACAAATCATCAAAGGAGACATCTCAACACTTAAATGGTAGCTATTCTTTTATGCAAAGTCTGCCAAAGCAAGAGGGTGCACCCACTAATTTGTTAAAGTCCATTACACATATGTCGAAGGTATCCTCAAGAACATGAAAAGTCTTCTCCAATAGACCATTAGTATAGGGTAAAAAGTTGTACTAAGTTCAATTCGGGTACCCATTCATCCTGAAAAGTCTTCTAGGGTGGGATGTAAGCACTAAAGCTCGGTATGATATGATAGAAACTAGCACACCATGAAGATATACTATCTCATGAATATAAATACAATCCAACCACTTGGAACTGAAGAAAAATAGAACCACTATAAAATAAGAAGATCTAGTCAACTGATCTAGGATAAACCAAACACTATCAGAACCACAAGAAGTATGAAGAAACCCAGTCACAAAGCCTATAAAGATCCATTCCTATTTCTACTTGGCCATGGGCAACCTCTGAAGAAAACTGCAACGTCTTAAATACTCGGCCTAAAGAATATTACAGTCAAAATCATTGAGAACCTCATCCCAATGATCATATCTCAAATTAGGATCACGCTGGGTGAAGAAGTAATAAAGTCTATGATGATCTGAGAAAATCTCATAACAAACTCCATAAAATGAGTGCCTCCACTACTTCAAAGAAAAACAACTACGGACAACTTAAAGTCGTGGGTAGGGTAATTCCTCTCATTTGGATTAAACCGATGAGAAACATATTATCCTCCTACATTATCACAATAGCTAACCTAACACCTGAAGTATCACAAAATATAGTAAAACCCATTCTCTACTTGGGTAAAGTCAAGATAGGAGTTGATGGCAATAAATCCTTGAGTTTTTGAAAGCTCACATCAAAAGTGTTAAACCACTTAAAAAATGTTCTTCTGAGTTAAATTGGTCAATGTAGCTGTAATAGATGAGAAACCCTTAATGAATCATGAACAGTAACCTAACAAGCCAACAAAAATTTGAATCTCAATGTACGATGTAGTAATAATAAACCATTGTAATATTAGCTGAATCAACAATAATACCATCCTTAGTCACCATATGCCCTATGAAAGAGATAGACTCCAACCAAAACTCATACATGGAGGATGTAGCATACAACTTCTCATCTCACAATCAATGAATTACAATCCCTAAATTTTCTTTATGATTGGCCTCTCTCTTAGAAATAGATATCATATGTAAATACAATACAAAAGAGTCAAGATACGATTGAAATGCTTGGTTCATCAACTCCATCAATGAGGCAAGGGAATTGGTAAATCTAAAAGCCATGACTAAAATCTTATAATGACTCGAGTAAGTTTGAAAGGCTATCTTCAAAATGTCCAAAGCTCTAATCCCTAGTTGGTGCTAACTAGACCTTAAATAAATCTTGAAAATACCAATGAATCTTGAAGAAGATCAAGGAAAAAGATAATTATTCTTAACCATCACCTTGTTTAACTACTATGCACAGGGTTAGACCCATCATTTTTCTTTAAAATTAAGATAGGTGGAACCTAAGGTGATACACAAGGTTAGATAAATCCCTAATCCAATAACTTTTCTAAATAATCTTTTTATTCTTACAACTTTGTTGGGGAAATGCTATAAGGAGAAATAGAAATGGTCTTAGTGCCCATATACGCATCAAAACAAAAGTCAATATCATGATCTAGAGGTATAACGGTAAATTTGTAGGTAACACACCAAATAAATCATGGACGACACAAATATAATCAAAAGAATGATGTGAAGTAGCACTAGTATCATGAATATGAGCACAATAAGAAAAACATCCCCCTTCAAACAAATTATGAGCCGAAATAAAGTATAAAACTTTCTTAGGACATAAATAAAATGCACCATTCGGAGCTATCCTTGCCACACCAATAGAGCTAAAGTGATAATCTTAGCATAATAATCTAAGATAACATGGTAAGGAATCAACCAATAAATACACAAAATGGCATTGAAATCTACCATATCTAAGAGGAAAAATTCTACCCAATTCCAAAGGTAGCAAAATTCATAAAGCATGATCGATATAATTGATCCACTACTAATGAGGATCCTACAAAGGTAGATATCCATAATGTCATGACAAAAGAATAACTAGTAGAGTTATAACCCAAAATGTTAAACCAGAAGACCTAGTACCAAAACTCTATAAAGCTATATGTTGGAGTCTACCATAATACCCACAAAAACATCTAGAATCTCTTCGTCAAGAAGTGTGACCACAGAAGACGCCTTGACAACACACATTCATAGTGTCTCCTTGAGATACTCAAAGAATAGACTTAGACATCATTGGATGATCCTTAATACTCTGAAACATGTTTGATACACTACTATCTGAGTAATAGTAGCTGAAGAGAAACATTAAATCCCCTTCATAAACTTCTAAATCTTTTTTGACTCGATGGAATTACTAGGGTAAAATTTCTAGACAAACCAGGGAAATGTTTTTCATACGCCATAATACTCATGGATCCCTTCTTTAAGCAACTAAACATATCTTTCCTCCAATCCCTCAAACTATAAGGTACAATCTTCTTCAAAGAGACCTCAACGGATAAATCCTATGTCACCTATAGAGAATTAACAGTTCTGCAACTAACAAGTGATCTCCACTAGTCTTTAGTTGCATCTCTTAATAGGTAAGTAGTTTAAGAAACCTTATGCAACTCAAGAAAACCAAGGTCATGCAACCTGACCCTAAAATCTATGATGAACACAAAGTCATCCTAAAATATAGAAGCACTGAACCAAGGAGGAACCCAATGAATGTATCACTCAAAACCTCTTCTGATCCTCAGATGACAAAATTGTACTCGCAACCAGAGGAGGCATGGTAAATCATCCTATCTAAGAACCTATTTGATAAGTCATAATAAAAAAAGGTTGAAATTTTAAATCTAATAACATTATACTCAGATACACCAGCTAAAAGAGGAACTACACTCGAAGACATTTGAGTATTATAAGTAGATGTTGATACAATTGAAGGTTCCTCACTAAAAACTAGAAGAACATTACTTGGATTTATGAATAAATAAGTGAAATACGATTTAGAATGCAAAGTATGTAAGTACGCTCATGATAAGTTATAAAATAAGTGAAGTTTCCTAAATGCATCTTGTAGCCTCTAAAAGATATATTAAAACATTTATGTACCAATCTGCAAGACTCTATATACATCTGGTTCATACACTTTTGATACCAATCAACCTTGTTTCTCTGATACAAACTTGTCATGAATCCTTATAAAGGGTCATGATGACCCTTGTTATTGCAAGTCTTGACTAGTCAGCCTATCACTCAAATTGATATGACACAGGATATCAATACCAAAATCCAAGACAAGGCTTCTTGAGTAAAGAAAAGCCATACAAACATGATAATATTAAAATATATTCAAAGATACCTAACTAAAATAAAAACTCTAGTGTCTTA